>OY992891.1:48411786-48791024 GCA_963921405.1 Cepaea hortensis
CGGGAACTCCAACACATGACCAGTGGACCGGCGAGGATCTCAACACATGACCAGTGGACCTGCGGGGATCACAGCACATGACCAGTGGATCGGCGGGGATCGCAGCACATGACCAGTGGTTCGGCGGGAACCCCAACACATGACCAGTGGGCCGGCTGGAACCCCAGCACATGACCAGTGGGCCAGTAGGAACCCCAACACATGACCAGTGGGCCAGCGGGAACCCCAACACATAACCAGTGGACCGGCGGGGATCTCAACACATGACCAGTGGACTGGCGGGGATCACATCACATGACCAGTGGGCCAGCGGGAACCCCAACACATGACCAGTGGGCCAGCGGGAACCCCAACATATAACCAGTGGACCGGCAGGGATTAGTACACATGACCAGTGGACCGGCGGGGATCACAGCACATGACCAGTGGGCCAGCGGGAACCCAAACACATGACCAGTGGGCCAGCGGGAACCCCAACATATAACCAGTGGACCGGCGGGGATCTCAACACATGACCAGTGGACCATCGGGGATCACAGCACATGACCAGTGGGCCAGCGAGAACCCAAACACATGACCAGTGGGCGAGCGGGAACCCCAACACATGACCAGTGGGCCAGTGGGAACCCCAACACATGACCAGTGGGCCAACGGGAACCCCAACACATGACCAGTGGACCGCCGGGGATCTCAACACATGACCAGTGGATCGGCGGGGATCTCAACACATGACCAGTGGGTCGGTGGGCCAGCGGGAACCCCAACACACGACCAGTGGACCGGCGGGGATCACAGAATATGACCAGTGGGTCGATGGAGATTACACCACATGACCAGTGGACGAGCGGGAACCCTAACACATGACCAGTGGACCGACAGGAACCCCAGCACATGACCAGTGGACCGGCGGGGATCACAGCACATGACCAGTGGATCGGCGGGGATCGCAGCCCATGACCAGTGGTTTGGCGGAAACGCCAACACATGACCAGTGGGCCCGCAGGCAAGCATGCTAGCCTATGCCGTGTATCCGCCTATGCAGCCGATTTCAGCTGTCCTATAACGACTGAATTCAGTGACTGGCTGCCGAAGAGAGCACACTCGCCGTACTAGACTAAAGTAGCTATACAATTGCACGCGGTTAAATAAGGCATGCTATTTACGTAATTTAAACATAAAATTCTCAGCGGACACGTGCAATCTTTCATTTTGCCGAATCAATGATTTCACAAGCACGAATCTCTTCAATATCCACCACTCAAGCCTCCAAAAATGGCAGTTTCCATCAGTTACCTTGTTACCCACCAATATGTCAGACTGTCAAATGCAGATTACATCAAAATAGTTATCAAGTGCTAGTTAGAAAGTGTTCGTCTTCATTGTGTTACCTTTAAATCATCAGTGGTGAAGTGCAGCTTACTCTCTTCAATGCAGGACTTGAGAACCTGATATATCTCGGCGGCATCTATCTTTCCGGTACCTCGGATGAATAAAAGAAAACACGTGAGCTAAGAGCACTGTGGACGAGCGCCGTGGGTATGGGGAACACGGGAAACCAACCAAGACAAAGTGTATCAACTGCTTTCATCTGATACATGACCACTGCCAGACCAGGGAACGTATCATGTTTCTGTATGCAGTTTCATTATGTTCGTCAGATGAGTACTTCTTCCTCTGGTCAGTACTTCCTTGCGTAAAACGAAACTCGCACGCATCTCGCTCTATCGTCCGCGACTGCTGTCGCAACTTGGCTGCAATGTTGGGACCTCCTACCACATTTCTCAATCTTGGTGTCCATTGCGATATAGGGTGTCCTCCACTCTACGATTTCCATCATACTTGACAAAATAGCTAGTTGGGCGGTCACGAAGCAATGAATGTTCGTTTTCACTATCGGCTGTGTTGTTAAATACTGACTAGACTGCGCTTTGAAGCAGAGGCGCGGGTCACATTGATCGATTTTTCCATTGGCCGTTCCAATTTTTCCATAGTCAGCATAATGCTTTCTCGGCAGTCTGGTCTAAACGTTTCAACTCTCGAGTTAGTTCTCGGCTCTTTAAGTACTCGTTGTTTAGCACATCATATGCAGAATTGGAAAGCAGGCCTTTTGCGCCTAACTGCCGCAGGTGACTGTACCACTGCCTTGTTTCTAACTGATGACCAAGTCGCCGTACTTTCCAACTTTGAAGATGTGCTGCTCCTCGATTGTTGAATCGTACGAGACAGTCAGCTCGATCAGTGTGAACCGCAACCCCTGGTATTTTGTTTTTCATGAGACTTTTGGATTATACCTGTGTATTTTCCATGACCTTCATGTCTACCGCCAACTCCCAGTCATTTGCGCTATGGAAGAAGGACAGCAAGTTTGCAGTGCAATGCTCGGGAGTCTTTCTCTAGTCATTGAAGACTTTCGAATGTGATCAGGTTAGCAGCTGATGATAGTACACCGTTAAGCCAACTGACGATGAAGTGAGTCGCTTGCCAGTTAGATGGGTGCTGTTTTCAAGGGTGAAGTTGGACCGTAAAGAAAAGGCCCTAATTTGTCACTGACCAGGCAAAATTCTTATAGTGGAAGAAGAATGGGAAATGTTCAAATCAAGCATTTTAAATACTGCAAAAATAACACGTGGAACCATGAGAAAAAGCAAAATACGGTTAAAGAAAATTACAAGTTGGTGGGATGCAGAGGTACAGAAAGCTGTAAAAGACAAAAAGGAAAAATATAATAAAAAGTGGTTGAAGAGCAAACAGGAATGTGATTACATAGAATATAGAATAGCGAGAAAACGTGTGAGTAGAATAATAAAGAGAGAAAAACAAAGACTGGGAGGAGTATGGACAAACCCTAAATAAAAACTAGAAGAAGGTAACTAGAAACTTCTACAAAAAGATAAGTGCAATGAGCACCAGAGGAGAACCCCTTGACCCAATTGAAATCATTAACAGCGAAAATGGAGAACCATTAGGTGAACAACAAAAATCCTAATAAGATGGAAGCAGTACTTCAAACAACTTCTAAACATTCCATCAGACGTTACGAGAATTCAAGAAACTGACACAGATGTCACCAACGAACTAGAAGCAGACATACTTAAAGAAGAAATTATAGAAGCCGTCAGATTAGCCCCATTGAACAAATCACCGGAACAAGATGAAATACCAAATGAACTAATTAAAGCAGCAAGAGAAGTAGGAATGGCTACATAGACTATTCATCATTTTTGGGTAGAAAAATAGACACCACGAGACTGGGGAAACGCCATAATTATCCTAATTTGGAAAAAAACGAAAGCAGCAAAAGAGACTGCACACAATACAGAGGCATTTTCCTTTTGATTCATACAGGGAAAATATTTAGCAAACTTCTTGAGAACAAATTACGAACTACTATAGAACCCTAGCTAAGCGAAACACAACTTGGATTTAGGGAAGAAAAAAAAGGATGCACAGATGCCATTTTTTTTTATCTTAGACACTTACAGAAGAATCAACTGACTTTATAATTAAAGTCAGTTGATTCTTCTGTAAGTGTCTAAGATAAAAAAAAAAAAATGGCATCTGTGCATCCTTCCCCCCCCCTAAATCCAAGTTGTGTTTCGCTTAGCTAGGGTTCTATAGTAGTTCGTAATTTTTTCTCAAGAAGTTTGCTAAATATTTTCCCTGTATGAATCAAAAGGAAAATGCTACCAAGAAAAGGCATTTGATAGAGTAGATACAAACAAGCTATGGGAAATCTTTAAACAATCTAACAAAGCTATGTAGAAGCTTATACAAAAACAGTGAATGCATAGTGAGAGCAACTGGAGGACACTCAGAACCCTTCACCATAAGATCCGGAGTACGACAAGGTTGTGTCCTGTCCCCTCTCTTGTTCATAACATATATAGACAACATATGTAAAGAAACTAGCCAAATAGAGACCGCAAGAATACCGCATGACGAGAAAACAGAAGGAGTACCATCTGTATATTACACCATTAGAGAACTCCTGTTTGATGATGACCAAGCACTAATAGCAAAATCAGAAAATGAATTACAAGACTATATAAATAGTTCAAACGAAATGTGTAAGACACATAACATGAAAATTAGCACTTTCATTCATTCATTCAGTAACATGTCCTTTGCAGAACCTCGCTCCCATGACAACCTTCCGGAAAACCTCTCGATCATAAGCAAGATGTCCTGCGTCCAATACACCCATCTGGAGATCATCTGCCACATCCTGCACCCATCTTCTCTTTGGCCTTCCTCTTCCTCTCTTCCCAGGCATATACCCCTCCATTATTGTTCTCTCCATACTTCGTGGCGTTTCAAGTGACCAAAATATTTCAATTTTCTTTGTTTTATCGCCTTTAATAGCCAACCTTCTTCAATATTCAGCTCTTGAAATATGGATGTATTTGTTCTTTTCTTTACCCAAGATATTCTTAGAACGCGTCTATAACATTTATATTCAAATGCATTTATGCACTGTTCAGCTTGTTTAATAAGTGTCCAGGTCTCACAGGCGTATGTTGCAATGGGAAAGATGCATGCTCTTAAAAATCTATTTTTTGTAGTTCTGTCTGTCCCACTCCATAATTTATTCAGTTGTTTTAGTCTTTGAAGAGCAATTGATAGTCGTCGTTTAATTTCTTTCATTCGGTGACCGTTGTTGGTAATCAATGACCCAAGATATTCAAAATTGTCAACCACCTCCAATTTTTCCTCATTAACATATATTTCTTTCTCCATGGTATGCATTATCTTTGTTTTTGCTATGTTAAGATATAAGCTGTGATTTTCACTATTCAATTGGGTTGAGGCTATTAGGAGTTCTATACCATTCTGTATTGTGGATAGTAATACTGTATCATCAGCATACCGAATCTCTGGTATATCATGACCACCGATATTTAGGGCATCATATAGCTTCCTGTTTATATAATCTCTTACATTTCTCATTATATTTTCGGCGTACAGGTTAAACAGATAGGCGACAGCACATATCCCTGACGGACTCCTTGCTTGATGTCAAACCAATTTGATATCTCGCCATCTATTCTAACATCTGCTTGTTGGTCTAGATAGAGCATTCTTATGAGTTGTATTACATGTGATGGAAAGCCCATATTCCTCATGATTTCCCAAAGTTTCTGATGTTGTACACAGTCAAATGCCTTTGAATAATCAACAAAACACGAGAATAGGTTTACATTAAATTCTCTGCACTTCTCTATTATTAAACGCATGTTGAGAATGTGATCTCTTGTTAATCTTCCTTGTCTAAATCCAGCTTGACTGGGTCGTGAGTGCAGAGAATGGCCAGCGGGCCGTACTGAGTTTGAAGTGCAACAGCTGATCCAGAGCAACACATATCAAGGTGATATAGTCATCTACACCGATGGGTCAGTGGTGAGAAACAGACGTAGTGGCTGGGGCTTTATTGCAAAGGCTAATGGGCGAGTCTTGAAAAAGGAGAGTCTGGTATCTGAGACTACGACCTCCAGCATGAGAATGGAGGTGGAGGCAGTAACAGCGGCATTCCGGTGGCTAGAGGAGACCACTGCAACACACGTTGTATTCATTACGGATTCAAAGAGTATGCTTAGTAAGGTGGAGAAAGGAATGTTTCGTCGCTTCAGAGGTCACAGATTATGAGAATTGTATGGATATTTTGCCCTGGCCATGCGGAGGTACGGGGAAATGAACAGACTGATAGGCTAGCAGGGGATGCACCTCTTGGTGGTAGTTTGCCTATGGACAAGGGGGAGGTGGTCGTGCGCTTGTAGAACCAGGTGGAGAAGGCGGGGGAACAGATTGAGAACCCATACGAGGAAAGAATAAGATTGAGGGGGATCGGAAGGGGTTCTGGAAGAATCTCAAAACTGAGAGGGAAGACCAGGAGAACTTTCAGTCAGATAGCGGTGGAAACGATTAGTAGTAGTACTCTTCGCTGGCTGTTGAACGAGGGGACGAAGCATGTATGTGACTGTCCTGAGTGCAGTGATGTCGGTTCTTAACTCAACTCAATTCAACTCAACTCAATCCAGCTTGATCCACATTAATTTGTTCTTCCATTTTCTTACGAAAACAAAATTTTAAGACGCATCTTTGGACCCATTAGGGATACACAAAGTGGAGAGTGGAAAAGAAGAAGTAACAAAGACATTTTTGATTTGTTTAAGTCCCCGCTAATCACTGGTATCATGAAGGCTAATAGACTACAATGGCTGGGGCATATAGAAAGAATGGAAGATAATAGGGAAACAAAACTCGCTTACACTCAGGAAATAAATGACCGTAGACCCCGAGGTAGACCATGAAGACGGTGGAGAGATAATACATGTACAGACCTACAAGCACTTGGAATCAACGACTGGCAAGAGAAGGTCCACCAGAAAGACGAATGGGGATAGATTGTATTTGCAGCAAAGAACCTCAATGGCTCGGAACGCTGAAGAAGAAGAAGATTTTCTTACGAAGTCTTCCTATTATGATTTTTAGTAGAATTTTACTTGCATGACTGATCAGGGCAACAGTTCTATAGTTGGTGCATAATTTCAGGTTGCCCTTTTTTGGTATTGGAATGAAGATAGTTCTCTTCCAATCTTCATATCTTTCTACATAATGCGTGATAAACGTGTATGCTTTCTTCTCCTCCCGCTTTAATTAGTTTAGCTGGTATCTCATCACATCCTGGTGATTTACCATTCTTCAGGTTCTTTATTGCCCATGCAATTTCATCTAATGTGGGTTCAGGTTCTGTCTCTGCTGTCATTGGCTCATGTATCTCATTCATATCCTCACTGTCACTCATATCATACATCCCACTGCAGTACTCCTGCCATCTTTCTAGAATTTGTCTAGATTCTGTTAAGGTATTTCTCATCTTGTCACAGATAACATTCAATTGAGGTTGAACATTTCTTGTCAATAACTTCGTTTCTTTGAACATTTCGTAATCTGTTTCAGTCTTATGATATTGCTCTATTCTGGTACAGCAATATCATAAGACTGGAAAAGATTACGAAATGTTCAAAAGGTGCCCTAAACATTGTCTGCTCCATCATTACCTAACCAGCTAGCCACGGTTGGTGGGTACCCTATACTACGGTCGACATACAAACAAAGTAAAAACAAGCAAAGCTAAAAGAGCGAACCATATTCAACAGCAATCTTGTACAGAAATCTTGTATATATTGACTTTTGTTCTTTCTTGAGTTCTTTCTTATTTCTCGAGTTAAAGATTTATACTTCATCCTGCTGTTATCGGATTCACCTCTTTCTGTTTCAGTTCCCTTCGTTGTTTTATTAATTCTAACGTGTTTGATGTAATCAATGTCTTAAGTTGCTTTTTCTTGGTCGGAATTAAATATTTGGCTGCACAAGTTAAAAAAAGAAATGATCATAACTCATTGGCACCTTGCCGTCTTGACAGACGATAGTTTGTGCTTCAAAAAGGCATAATAACTTTTACCCATGGCAGTAGCGAATGTGAACTGGTAAGGCCAATTTGCGCTGTAAATGTTCGTTCACAGTGGGTGCATGTGAACACGTGGTTATTTCCACAATCATGTACCATCTTAGGTCACACACGCTCGGTGTGTGACTTAACCGCAATAATTTTCTCCTTTGTCTTTATTCAATTTCTTATGTTTGCCCTCCACGCAACACGTTCAGCGGCGACTTGCCCCCCAATGTGCTTTATCAATGTCTGTATCAATCATGTCCCGCTTACACACATCTTTGTATCGTAGGAGAGGCCGACCCTGAGATCTCTTACCCATCTGTAATTCACCAAAAAAGATGTCCTTTGGTATTCTACCATCATCCATCCTCCTAAGATGTCCTATCCATCTAAGTCTACGAAGACTCAGCATGGAATAAACCGTCACACAACCTGATCTTTCCAATACCTCAGTATTTGTGATTTTGTCTTGTCACTTAATACCATGAATTCTTCGCAGACACCGCATATGAAAGCTGTTTAAACGTTTCTCTTGGTGTGAGTAAGTTGTCCAGGCATCATTGCCATAAAGAAGAGTATTAAGGACACAGGCTTGATAGACAAGGACTTTTGTTTTGACAGTAAGCTTCCTGTTCTCCCAGACTCATTTTCTTAACCTGTTCATTGTTGTTGCTGCCTTACCAATCCGGATGTTGATTTCCTGATCTAGAGATAATTTGCTATTTACCACTGATCCTAGATATGTAAAATGGTCTACCATCTCTAGTTCGGTGTCGTCAATAAAGATTTGATCATAACTAAAGAAGACAAAACAACAACTATATTCACCTAAACGAACATCCCATGAAAAAAGTAAAGTGTTTTAAGTGCCTCGGAAGTATAATAACATCAAATGGCAAAACAGAAGACAAAAATGAAAATAGATGCAATAAGGCAAACCAACTCATTGGACAAATGGCACCAATACCAAAGAACAAATATCTCATCTCATATCATCTCATCTCATCATGTTCCTCTTGTACCTTGCGGTGTCGAGGTGAAGTATAAACAGCGGGAGAGTGCCCGCTTACGGGTTTATGTATCGATATTCCCATGGACTCTGTTATTCCCTGCGTCCATCGTTTACGTGGTCGGCCTCTTCCTCTGCTTCCCTCTGGTCTGTGCATCATAGCTTGTTGTTGTATACTGTTAGTTGGTAACCTACTTGCATGGCCAAACCATTTGACTTGCTGCCTTCTAATAAAATATAGTGCAGCTATAAGCCCCACTTTAGTTCTGATTTCTTCATTTCTAATCTTATCTCTTCTTGATACATTGAGTATTCTTCTCAGGAATCTCATTTCTGTTATTGTGATTTTTCTTTTCTCTTTTTCTGTCATTGTCCAGATTTGGCATAGGTAGTATAGAGTTGGTAGGAAGATTGTGTTATAAAGTGCTTTCTTGGTAACTATTGATACATATTTGCATGTTCAGAGCAATGGCGGCTGGCTATGTCCCAGAATTGACCGGGTTTTGTGCCTTATGCAGAAATGTGTGGCTGCTGGTCTTCTGGTTGACTGCCGCTTCCTTTGATGATGAACTGTGCTTTCGTGGAGGACTGTTGTTTTGGCATTCTGGAGACGGCATTATGTACAGTGAAATGTATTTTACATCTGTCCGAGGTGTTAGGGAGTGAACTGCATAGGAAAATTGCTTAGCTGGCTAGATAACATCTAGAAACGGAACAACAACATCTAGAAATATCTGCATGTATGGCGGCTGGTGTGTCGCAGAAGCGACCGGTTTTTCTTGCCTTATGCATTAATGTGTGGCTGCTGGTTTTCTAGTGACTGCCGTTTCCATCGATGATGAACTGTGTTTTCGAGGAGGACTTTCATGTTGGCATTCTGGTGACGGCATTATGTACAGTGAAATATTTCTTTACATCTGTTCGAGGTTGTTTTGTTGCGAGAACTACATTTCGAAGACAAAATGGTGTGGCTGGCTAGAAAAAAATCTAAAAACGGAACAACATCTAGAAATATCGAGACTTTGTAGGCGATCATCTGTTTGGGAAAGTGACTGCCGCTTCCATCAAGGATGAACTGTATGTTTCTATTGTGTGCATATAGATGTCTCATATACCTTTCAGTGAGTGACAGTATCGTAGTAACTAGACCGCTCGTTCTCTCTCTCTCTCTCTCTCTCTCTCTCTCTCTCTCTCTCTCTCTCTCTCTCTCTCTCTCTCTCTCTCATACACACACACACACGATGTCTCTCTCTCTGGATATATATATATATATATATATATATATATATATATATATATATATATATATATATATATACGTGTACACAGACACAGACACTCACGCGCGCGTGCGCGAGCGCGGCTGTCTCTGAATACGTTCATTGTCACAACACCTCAAGACCTAATAATTTTGTGCTCGAAAGTTGTAGAAAGGACTCAGGCAATGGAGTTCTTGGAGTGTGTTGGATATGAATCTGGCGTTTTCTTAGCACATAGATCATGTGGTATTGAAAACTAGAAGCGGCATGACTGCGATGTGGGCAAGCAATGACAGCAGTAAACTGTGAGCAGCTGTCTCCCATACCAGAATCTCGTCCTTTAGGTGATTGCGTACCACCTGACGATCCCCATTCTCAGCCGTTCTCCAATATAGAGAGTGGCAAGATTACGGAGCGAGGCTATGCGCATCGGACTTGAGTGCGAGGCGGTACCTCCATGATGTTCTAACTATGGGAGACAGAACAAGGATTTGTGGAGTACATGCCTATCATCTCCGAGTCAGTGCTAACACACTGCATCCACTGCACAGTGTGATCTAGACAATAAAGAGCAGCAGGTTAAAAAGAGGGAACTACTGGATGGGTCAGGCCAAGGACCTTATATAAAAGTTCAGTTCACTTCAGGACACACAACCAGGTGAAGAATGAATACAAGCGCCAAAAGAGTGGGGCTCTTCCGTATAGGTATGCATCAGACTGGATAGGGGGCGCAGTCATGGAAACCCAGTGTGGAGGTTGACGTTCAGGCCTTGATAGGGGGCGCAGTCATGGAAACCCAGTGTGGAGGTTGACGTTCAGGCCTTGATAGGGGGCGCAGTCATGGAAACCCAGTGTGGAGGTTGACGTTCAGGCCTTGATATTTGAGAACTCTTCTGTGGGTGGTGTTACCATCTACATACACAGATTATATGTTGTTCCACAAGTGAGGCTCTCAAGGGATTTTACGGTTAAGATTGGAGAGAAAACTGTGGATGAAGATTGCTGGACTTTCGCCTTATAACAAGTAGCCTGACTATGAAGGTCATGACAATAACTAAAGCAGCCCGATGGAAGACAAGACACCCAGGCACCCAGTGAGTATTCTCTGGAAGATCGAAATTGGCTGGACTTCAAGACAGTGGGTGAAGCCTCTGAGGAGATCAAGACTGGCACAAATCAGCTTCATTTCTATGCCAGGCCACCCAGGTGAAGGAGGACATGAACAAACTGACAGGCCTGCGCGAGCCGGGCTGCTGTAGACTGAGGATGAGCAAAGGACCGGACTAATATAGTCAGTAACCACACAGAGGCAGGGCGTTAAACGAATCAAGTGATGACTGTGAATCTGCATCATTGACCAGATTACAAGAACATCATGTCAAGAGGAGTGAAGCCAGACTAGAGCGCTATGCACTGAACCATGGAAGAATAGTCAACCAACTCAGAGCTGGTGTTGTCAGCCTACACGCTGAGAGAGATACTGAGAAGGGAGTCACAGCACATGTAGACTGCCGTGAGAATAATCTGACAACTAACCAATTGTATTATATGTTTCATCAAGTTTTCCCGCTATTTCAGATCCTAGTGCTCTGATGTAGGTTGAGACCAGGCACTGAGAACAACTTATCTGTTTCATGTTCTATGCGCGCGCATACACACACACACACACACTCTTTCTTTCTTTCTTTCTTTCTTTCTTTCTTTCTTTCTTTCTTTCTTTCTTTCTTTCTTTCTTTCTTTCCTTCTTTCTTTCTTTCTTTCTCACGCTTTCTCTCCTTTCACTCTCTCTTTCTCTCTGGATTATTCTGTCTCTATTCTTCTCCTTCTGGATTACACCTCTCTCTCTCTTCTCTCTCTCTCTCTCTCTCTCTCTCTCTCTCTCTCTCTCTCTCTCTCTCTCTCTCTCTCTCTCTCTCTCTCTTGCCAAGTATACCAACTTGCCTGGCGAAAGCATTCGAAAACTATTCTATTCACTCTATATGCTATCACATCTAGATTATTGTTCCACAGTCTGGAATGGTTGCCCTAAATATAATAATAAGTGACTGTTCACTTCCAAACCGCACTGTTCGTCTATTTTTTTTATTTTATTTTATTTATTTATTTATTTATTTTTTTTTTTTTTTTGGGGGGGGGGGGGGGGGGGCATAAAACACGTTGAAAATAATAACTTCTACAGTTATCTAAGGCTTCTACCACTTCAGTGTTTTCTTTTTAACAAACAATTAGTGAATAAAATTATACCTCAAAATACCCCATAGTACCTTCTACCGTTGATTGAAGCTCAGGCAATGAACAGCAAGCGCTTACATTTATTACATATCCCAAAGCCTAGAATGGACTTATACATAACATGTTTTGCGAATTCTGGTGCTCACTTAAGGAATGACCTCCCACGACATCTGAAAATTCAATGAGTCTCTACACATTCAACCGAAAAATCTTTCAATACCGACTATATGCCACCATAAGTCGTATACTGGTATCATTTTCACTGTGTGTGTGTGCGCGCGAGTGCGCGCGCGCGTGTATGTAAAAAGTGTAAGAGAGAGAAAGAGAGTTGAACGCATTCATGTAACATAATATGCCAATCCATATTTTTTATGTAGCCTCATCTTTCACATTATCATTTTACTTCCACTTCATTTTAACATGTATAATATGAAAACGTTTGTATTGCTTACTTCATCATGTGTATATCAATTTCAAGTAATATTATCCTATTGAATTGCATCAATATACTTTACGTTACACAATTTCTGTGTGGATGCTCTCGTCAGTGTGTGTGGTGTGTGTGCGAGTGTGTGTGTTGTGTGTATGTGTATGTGTGTGTGTATGTGTGTGTGTGTGTTGTGTGTATGTGTGTGTGTGTATGTGTGTGTGTGTGTGTGTAGTGTGAATGTGTGTAAAGTGTGGGAGTTTGTGCATATTAGTTTGAGTGATTGTGTGAAACAGTGTGTATGTGTCTATGTGTGTGTATATGTGTGTGTGCTCGCGCGCAAGCGTGCACTGGAACGTATACATAGTCACATAACATGCTATTCCATATTATATGTATATACTCATCTTTCATACGTTTATTTTTTTCTTCCACTTGATTTCACCATGTACAACATGAAAACTAATATTAGCCTTAATTAATGCGACACCAGAGAAGCAATAATCTGTGTGAGGATGTTAATTTAAAAATATATATAGAAGTTCAGAAAAAAAATATATATGCATGTTTTATAGACTGCAAGAAAACTGTTGATAGAGTACAGCATGAACGACTAATTACATTCCTTCAAGATATAGGAGTAGACGGAAAGGACATCAGACTTATTAGTAACCTGTACTGCGAACAAGCCGGCTCCGTGGCCAAGGTCTTTACGGACGCAGTTAGTAATCCGCCACCCGCGTTCGAAACACAGTTGTGTTGGTTTTTAAAAAAAAGAAATTGTATGGATGCCGGTGGTTCAGAAATCAATGGCAAACTACGGATCGTAAACTTGCCCAGGAAATAAGAACAGCCATAATATGGTGGGGTTGACTGCTACGTCCTGTAAAGGACAAGGAACACACTTAACTTAACTTGGAACAAATGACGTTAATTAGATACAGAAATAAGTATTCGTCTTCCATAAAGATAAAAAGAGGAATACGGCAGGGAAAAGAGGACTACGGCAGGGGTGCGTATTGTCCCCAAGCCCCTTTAAGAATTTTTAAACACATCGTACTGCCTGGACTTAACATCAATGGGAGAATCATAAACTATATTACTAATTAGGTATGCTGACGATGCAGTTTTACTAGCAATAAGCGAGAAAGAGTTACACAACCTAGTGGAACAAGTAAACAGACACAGTGCAGAATGTTAATTAGACATTAATATAAAACAGAAACTATGATAATTAGCAGTGGAAAGGAAAGGTCGTCATTGAACATAACAGTAAAAAAAATGTTTGCATATCCTTTACAGGACATTGCTGTCAACATCAGCATCTTTCAGCTGATTGTTGATTTCTTGGCAAGATTACGCTCAGTAGTTTGCCATTGCTTTCTGAGCGGCCGGCTCACATACCCCGTAAGTTACCGACTCGATTCGAACCACTGCTGATTCTCACCGTCGTCACGTTACTTACGAGAGTATACGAGATTACGGAGAAAAGTTGCAAACCCCTAGGCCAGGAAGCCGGCACATAACAGTAAACGGGGAGATAATAGAGCAAGTAATACGTTTCTCCTATCTTGGACCTCTAATAACAAAAGATGGCAAAGTGAAACAGAAATCAAACAGAGAATAGGAATGACCAAAAATGCTTTCAACGGCAAGACATCTAGAACTGCTCCGCGGCCAAGGGGTTACGGACGCGGTTCCTGATCCCGCAAAGCCGCGTTGAAAACAGTTGCGCGAGATTTGGCAGCAGACCGCGTTGCGTTCGTTTTTTACGAAATGGTATGGGTGCCGGTCGTTCAGAAAGCAAGGGCAAACTACTGAATGTAAACTTGCCAAGACATTACAACAGCAAAAATATGTTGGTGTTGATTGCAACGTTCCGTAAAAGAAATGCAACTAACTTTTAACTAAATCTAGAGCAGTGGTTCTCAACCAGTGAGGAAATCCAGGGTTTCGGGGAGGGGGGAAGAGAAAAGGGGGGGGGGGTTAAGAGCACAGATTGGCAGACTCAAAATGGCTTTAGGCACAATATCATGGTTTTCTATTGAGCGTCTTGTTTGATGAAGCACAATTTTCTGGCATTCTAGTGTCGTATATTAAGTGGCAATTTTTTGACATGTAACTGTTTTTTTTTTAAATTGTAATATGATTAATTTGGTGTGCTAATAAAATATTGTGAATATAAAAAATGCACCTTTTGAGGCTGGCAATTTTGGAAAGGGCGGAGGGGAATGACATTCTGACACATGGTGAAAGGGTACTTGGGCCAAATAAGGTTGAGAACCACTGATATAGAGAGATTAACAATGCATTAAAATTGAGAATTGTCAAATGTTACGTATATTCAACACTATTGTATGACGAGGAAGCCTGGATATTGAACATACAACTAGAAAGTCGAATAGAGGCCCTGGAGACGTGGATATACAGAAGAATATATCGTATTTCATGGAATCAGAAACAATAAAAAAAAGTGGTTCTAGAAAAACTGGGAATGAAAAGAGAGTTGATGAAAGAAAGAAATAAGAGGCAAGTGAAACATTTCGGCCGCGTTAAAAGGCATTAGACTCTTATAACAACCATACCGGAGGGCAAAGTTGAGGGCAAGCGAGCAAGAAGTTGACAACGATACAAGTGGCAAGATAACATCAAGAGATGGACGAACATCACTCTGACAGAACGTACATTTCGGGCGAGAGACAAGACAGTGGTGGAGATTTATTGCCGCCAACCTTCATTGTGGAGACGGCACTTGATTGATTGATTGTATTACTCTACTTTAAGATACGCAATTGTGTATGTATAACATATTTTTCAATTTGTGTGTGGATGCTCACGACAATTGTCAATGTATGTATGTGAAAGTGTGGGAGTCTATGTAGATTAATTTTCGTGACTGTGAAAAGGAGAGTGCGGGCGTGGTTTTATGTATGATTGAATATATATGGGTGTGTGAGAGAGAGGAGAGAGAGAGAGAGAGAGAGAGAGAGAGAGAGAATGTATCAGTAAACTATGTTAAGTATGTTAGCAGGTATGCATATAAGTGTTAATATGCATGAGCGTGTGTACGTGAGTTTGCCTGCCTGCCTGTCTCACAACATGGTAAATAAAGTTCGTTCGTCAGTTCTGTCTCTCTCTCTCTCTCTCTCTCTCTCTCTCTCTCTCTCTCTCTCTCTCTCTCTCTCTCTCTCTCTCTCTCTCTCTCTCTCTGGATCACACTCTAAAATAAACAGCTATAATAAAATTACCTCCAATATTGTAGATGTTAAACAAAAACCGTATCTTGTCGGTCTCGCTGCCATAAACAAGTGAACGTAACTCTCCAATCAGGAATCGTAGACTGATTTCTCCGCTACCGTTGTTGTCGAAGATTTGAAAACATCTATCTACGAAAAAAGACTGGAAAGAAAGGTGTTTCTTAGCTCTGCATTAGTCGTTGTGTGTGTGTGTGTGTGTGTGTGTGCTGGGTGGTGAAACAAAAAACATCTTAGCAGCAGACAAGTTAATGTAGTGAACAATCCGATACTACTGCGAATGTTAGGAAGCTAGAGCATTGATAACAATGCTATCTGGGCCTAGATATGTACACAGTAATCAAAAGTCAGCACTTGCCTTGAAATTTGCTCATTGCATCCATTCATTCATTCAGTAGCATGTCCTTTGCAGAACCTCGCTCCCATAACACCTTCTGGAAAACCTCTCGATCATAAATAAGCAAGATGTCCCGCGTCCGATACACCCATCTGGAGATCATCCGCCACATCCTGCACCCATCTTCTCTTTGGCCTTCCTCTTCCTCTCTTCCCAGGCATATACCCCTCCATTATTGTTCTCTCCAAACTTTCGGGACGTTTCAGGTGACCCAAATATTTCAATTTTCTTTGTTTTATCGTATTTTCTTTGTTTTATCGTCTTTAATAGCCAACCTTTTTCAATATTCAGCTCTTGAAGTATTGATGCATTTGTTCTTTTCTTTACCCAAGATATTCTTAGAACTCGTCTATAACATTTATATTCAAAGGCATTTATGTGCTGTTCAGCTTGTTTAGTAAGTGTCCAGGTCTCACAGGCGTATGTTGCAATGGGAAAGATGCATGCTCTTAAAAATCTAATTTTATTTTAGTTCTGTCTGTCCCACTCCATAATTTATTCAGTTGTTTTAGTCTTTGAATAGCAATTGATAGTCGTCGTTTAATTTCTTTCATAATGTCACAGTTGTTCGTAATCAATGACCCAAGATATTCAAAATTTTCCACCACCTCCAATTTTTCCTCATTAACATATATTTCTTTCTCCATAGTAGTTTTATCTGTATGCATTATCTTTGTTTTTGCAATGTTGAGATAGAAGTTGTGATTGTCACTATTCAATTGGGTTGAGGCTATAAGGTTTTCTATACCATTCTGTGTTGTTGATAACAATATATATCATCAGCATACCGATGTCGTGTCCTCCTTTAAAGTGTCGTCCCTGGAGTGAGGAGATCCGACACCCACATTATAATATTTTTTTTTTTCCTTCTCAATATTCTGGAGAATCCACCAGCTTCCGTCCAACACACTCCATCAGCCTATGGACACCTCTTCCTATCACTCTCACACTGTCGTACTATGCCCCCTTCTTATACTTCCCCAACGCAACATACTCAACAACTCTTGCTTCTAGAAATTAATAAAGAGTAATTTATTAAAATAAAAGTGTAACGTATATGAGACGTGTATGTGAAGAAAATGTGTGACGTGTTCTATAAAGTGTGTAGACTCTGACTCTCAGACAGCAACCCAGTCAGCTGATCCCAGCAAAGATAGACCACAGCACGTTACGTCAGAACATGTACTTCTCACCCGTTGCCGAAACCATCTTGCCGGATACTGCTTTGCCTCTGTAGACCTCTGGTAATCCAATTTCATGAACATCCGAAATAGACACCGGTGGTATTAACAGTTAATCATGGACCGGTTGCACTCTACACAATGTCCGTTCCTAACGTTCCTTAACAAACTGCACAAGTCTTTTGTAGTGTGTACGCAGTTAGTTAGTTAGTTAGTTAGTCGACAGATCATCCTCGTTGCACATCGAACCATTCAGTCCATAAGTGCTAATTTCTAATGTTAATTGTTGCTGTACTAACACTAGGTACTCTTAGCCGGTTCTCGGTTCGTTACTACTGTCTAATGCTGTGTGGTGCATCAGTATGCATCACTCTCTTTGATGAATCAATTTCCTTCTAGCGTAAGTTACGTTCTGTATGCAACTCTAGTGACTCTTGAACTGGTGTTCTTCCCTTTTGGATTTGATTTTTTTCCCAAAAACTTGTTGAGTTTCCTTGGATCTGGTAGGGAACCTAGGATAGAAACAACACATCTGGTGATAGTACTAGTCACTGATCCTTTCGGCTGAGTGTAAGCCTATCACCTTGCTTAATGATCTTTAGCTAACTAGAATTAGTCATAGAGCAGATTAGCTACCCATCTAGAGCCGAATCAGGCTATGACAAAGAAAAAATCAGCAAACAGAATGCGGAACCCCGCCCACCAGGGACACCTACGGGAAGATCCCAATTATCCCTCATTACTCAATTCTCAACTAGTAAAGCTTATCAGCACTTCACTAATCTATTCTAGCTAACAGAGCCACGTATCACTTCACTACTCTAGCTAGTTTCCACTAACAGTGCTAATCATCACACTATAGTTTAACAAGGTTACAGTCTATATTAATTAGAACTAATATTATAATAGGTTATACCTTAAATGGCACTACTGCAGTCCTATCAATCATATCTACATCTGCCATTATAGGCACGTGTAAAATTAAGTCACTAATTAACACACGGTAGATATTATTTCCACTGGCACTGCAGTGCCCTGCACTCTGTCTAGAGCATTATTCAAGTCCACCCTAGTTGATCTCAACTCGAGTTTATATGGCAAACTACCAAAGTTGTCCACGTGACGTTATCCTTTACTCCCCCACACAGGTGGCACAGTGGCAAATCATCCCCTGTCAAGAACTATTTTCCTGGCTTAAATCCTGTCAAAGTTGTCAGTAATTGCCTAGATTCGCAAAACAAGCCAGCTAGTTTCTGTAAACTCCCAACAAAGAGTTTCGATACCAAGCTGCCAATCATCTTGATGTTCCGGAAACCAAGAATTGACAGATGCACTGTTTTCCGTACTAGGTACTTCCGTTTTACATCTGCCCCTGTGATCTCACGGCTTCCATCTGCATTCAAATGTTGACAAACTGGTCACTCTTCTGTTCCGTGGTGACAATCCCAGCAGCCATTTCTGTCTGATGTCCGGCAGTATAGATGACAAACGGAACCATTCCATATCCTTCTCCCTCACCACCAAATGTGTTTATGGGCTGACACGATGTAACCTGTACAACTGTGTTTACTCTGTTAGTACAAATAGATGTCGCTGGTCGATCGTCCGCTTAATCCGAAAATCCTCTGTAATAATCAACCGGATAAACACACGGTTTCATTTTGTGACATAGGCCCCCTCCTAAGAGAGTAGTCCATCTCACTCTTCTCCACCGTGAGTTTAATCCAGATGATTCATTCTTCTTCTTCAGGAGCTGGGTGTCTTGACAAGAAATCCGCTCCAACATTTTCCTTCCCAGGAATGTACTCTACTGTGAAATTATACGGTTGAAGTAACAACGACCACCGCATCAAACGTGCGTTGAGCTTCTGAGAAGTAGCCAGGAACATCAGGGGCTGATGATCCGACTGGACCCGAAACTTAACTCCATACAAATATGGCTGAAATTTTTGCACTGCCCATACAAGGGACAAGCACTCTCTCTCGACAGTTGAATAATTCCTCTCCGCCTGTAGAAGTTTCTTACTTGCGTATGCCACAGGTTTCAAAACCGAAGCATCGTCTTTTCCTTCCTGTAACAACGCGGCTCCAATTCCAATCGCACTCGCATCTGTTCTCAACACAAATTGTTTGGAAAGGTCAGGGAGCTGTAATACAGGTTTGCTGACCAAGGCCTCCTTTAACTGACTATAGGCATTCTCACATTCTGGTGTCCAAATGATTTGGTCCGGGAATCCCTTTTTCAAGGTTTCCGTCAACGGAGCTCCCAGTTCAGTGAAATGTGGGATAAATTTGTGGTAGAACCCACACAACGAGAGAAAAGATCGCACATCCTTCTTCGTTTTTGGCCTTGGTGCATTTCTGATTTTCTCCAGGTTCTTCTCTTCTGGAACAATGTGTCCTGGAGTGATGGTGTGACCTAGAAATTCCAGAGTCTGGTAACCAATCATGCACTTGGTTGGACGAGCAGTAAGCCCTGCTTCCTTGAGCCTCTTAAACACTCTCTCCAAGGATTGTAAGTGGTCATCCAAGCTGTCACTGGAAATCAGAATATCATCCATGAATGAGATGATGGATGGATCCTGTAACGGATCTAGTAAAGTCCTCATCATGCGTGTAAACACACTAGGTGCATTGCTGAATCCAAAGGGCATGACCTTGAATTCGTAGTGTCCACTGGGTGTACTGAAAGCTAACAGTGGTCGAATCTCCGGTTTGACTGGTATCTGATAATACCCCCGACTCAGATCCACCTTTGAAAAGTACCGAGCCTTATGGAGCCTAGCGAATAACTGAGTTGGATTCGGCAAAGGTTCCACCTGAAACTGGGTATGACTGTTCAGAAGTCGGTAATCTATACACAACCGGTGTTCTCCACTTGGTTTGCGTAACAAAACTACCCCCGCATTGTATGGGGATGTGGATGGTGCAATCACGTCATCCTCCAGCAATTTTTGTATTTCCTCCTCCAGGGCCTTTTCTTTAGAGAATGGCACTGGGTAAACCTTTTGGCGAACAGGCTCCTGTGTGGTCAAAGTCATCTCGAACTCCACCAACCTCGTTCGTCCTGGTTTATCAGTCAGTATCTCCTTATGAGACTTGAGAACCTGGGTTATCCTTTCCCTCTCCTGGGAGGTCAGATCAGGGTTCACTTTCACATCCCTATAGGTTTCCTGGTGTACCAAGGGATATTCCCTGCCCTCGCTGGTTCCCACTTCCGTCTCCACTGCAACTGCCATTGCCATGAGGTGCGCTGCCTTGTCTCCGGGTCTCTCTTCGTATTTTCGCAAGAGATTGATATGGAAAATCTTCGACTTTCCCCGGATCCGGATTTGATAGTTGGTTCTGGATATCACCCTTTCCACGGGAAATGGTCCTTGCCAACCTATCGCCAGTTTGTTGTTTCCCGTTGGGAGTAGCAACAAGACTTTATCTCCCACCTCTAGAGATCTTTCTTTAGACCTACGGTTGTAGTAAGCCGCATGTCTTTTCCTGGCCTTTTTCAAGTTTTGATTTGCCAGAGTCCATCCCTTGTGGAGTTTTTCTTTCAGTTCCTCCACGTATTGATAGGATGAGATCACTTCTTCTGACGTCCCCTCTTCAGTCCAACTCCTCAACATGGCTTCCAACGGTCCTTTGATTGGACGACCAAACAGCAACGTAGCGGGTGGTAGTCCTGTTAAGCCATGAGGAACTTCCCGATAGGCAAAGAGTGCTGCTGGGATATATTCATCCCACCTATCAGGTTTTTCCTGCGCTAGTTTCCTGAGCATTGTCATCAACGTGCCGTTGAAACGCTCTACTTGTCCATTGGCTTGAGGGTGGTAAGGGCTGGTATGTATGTGGTTAGAGTGAACCACCCTAAATACCTCCTCCATGAGTTTTCCACAAAACTGAGATCCATTGTCCGTCAGAATTTGATCCGGAAAGCCTAATCTGGTAAAGGCCTCCATCAGTGCGTCCGCCACTCTTTTCGAGTCAATCGTGGTCAACGGTATGGCTTCACCCCACATTGTACAGCAATCCACCATTGTGAGTATATACATGTTCCTCTTCCTAGTCCTGGGAAGTGGACCCACGATATCGATGGCTACCCTCTCGAAAGGAGAGTTCATGATGGGCATCTCACCCAACATCACCGGTGCTGTCCAGTGTTTCGGTGCCACCCTCTGGCACTCAGGGCATGACTTCACATACCGACGCACATCATCTGTAATTCCCGGCCAATAGTAGTGGCAGGAAATCCGCTGCATGGTGGCGGCAATACCCATATGTCCACTAAAGGAGATGGTATGCCCCATATGAAGAATCTGGGACCTGTGAGCTTTTGGGACGACCAACTGACCGTATAGGTTGTCTCCCCTTCCTGCTCTCCTGTAGAGTATCCTATTCTTCATGTAGTACTGCCCCCGTCCTGGTGGATCAGCACTTTTCTGCAGCTTTCTGTAGCAAGGACGTAAAGTATCATCCTCACTCTGGGCAGTTCGTAGCTCCCCCGGCATTGGGTTAGTCACAATTGCGTCTGCCTCTTCCGTTTTCGTCTGAGAGCGAGTCTGCATTGCTCCCATATGGATTGGCTCCCTGGGCATTCCCAGAAAGACATACCGGCAACCTAGGATGACTGGAAAAATGGGATCGGTCAATACAGCGGCCTTGATGGTGCCGGTGACGTACCTTGACCGAATCTCCACATTAGCAATGGGCAACTTCATGGTTACAGCACTCTTCTGTGCAGGCTGTATGTCCAATGTTTCACCTGTGAATTGTTCTGGATGTACCAGATCCGCAGAAATCACGGCCTCCCCGTCCAGTCCTGTGTCGTATAAACACTCCACTTGACGACCGTTAACCTCTACCAATTCCACTACAGGTGGTTTTTCCTGGTCTGGAGTCTCTTCCTCGGCCTCGACCTGTTCGGTGGGCTCCACCTTAGGTTTCCCGGGGCACACGACGAATTGAGTGTCTCCTGACTCTCCTCTGCAGTCAATAGCCTTGTGCGTATTCGACTGGCATTGGTTGCACCATTTCCCTGTCCTAGATTTTCTATTGTCGGACTTGAATGAGCTCTCCTGGTGGCGAGCTTCCTTGTTGACCTTGGCATTTTCCGTGACAACCTCCTTGGAAGTCACTTGACATGCTGCAAAGTGAGGGTTCTTAGCCTTCGATTTGCAGTCCCTCGTATTGTGAGAGGGTGACTTACAAATTGAACACCACTTCTCCGACCACGGTCGTTTTGGTGTAGAGCTTGAAGTGCTCTTGCTTCCCTCCTTCTTCTTCTCTGAACTATCCTCTGATTTTTGCACATAAGGTTCCCACTTTTTTGTTCCTGAGTTTTTGGTTTTCTTCTTGTCATGTTTCTCTTGACTTTTGGAGTTGGTGGAAAGGTTCTCCCCTGCCTCCCCATGTACCTCGACGAACCGTTCTGCTAATTTAGTCACGAGGTCAATACGTTCCGCTCCTTGTTCTCCCAGGAACGTCCTGAGAGGTTTAGACATTTGCTTCTTCAGCTGGTCGACCACCATGAGCTCTTCCAGACTCTCATAGTCATGTGCGAACCCAGCCAAATCCATCCACTTATGGAGATAAGATTTAAGACGCAAACTGTAGGCGGCAAACAACTCTCCCGGTTCTCGTTTCGCTGCTCGAAATTTTTTCCTGTAGGTATGTGACGTAACCTCAAATCGTTTCAGCAGAGCCGTCTTTAACTCGTCATAATTGTTCTCATGTCCTGGTGGCAGGCGAGAATAAACCTCGTATCCGGTCCCGCGTAATCCCTGGGATAGCTTAAGATTCCATTTGTTACGCTCCAGACCCATAGCAACTGACATAGCCTCGAAGCGTTGAAGGTATTGGTCAATCTTCTCTTTGTCCTCCTCGTAGACCGCTAAAGGAAACTTCATAGCCTGGTACCCATATCCACCTACTGGTGTTGATCCTGGGATGGAGGAACCTCCAACTGCTCCCTCAGTTTCTCCATTAGATTGACTCTTGAGCTCGAGTTCCCGCATCCGGTACTCGTGCTCCCTCTTCTGTGCTTCTTGTTCAGCTTCTAATTTCCTAGCTGCTTGTTCAGCTTCAAATTTCCTAGCTGCTTGCTCAGCTTCCAATTTCTTAGCTGCTTGCTCAGCTTCCAATTTCCTAGCTGCTTGCTCAGCTTCAAATTTCTTAGCTGCTTGCTCAGCTTCCAATTTCTTAGCTGCTTGCTCAGCTTCCAATTCCATCCTTCTCAATTCCAACTCGGCCTTTCGATCTTCCCTTTCTGCTTGACGATACTCTCTCTCCACTTCCTGTATGTAATCCGTTAGAGCAGACCCCGACAGTCCCATGTCTTCCCCCTTTGCCCTTAATTCTAACGTTGTAAGTTTAGGGGTGGCCATTATACAGAGAGGTAAGCTAGCAGGTCGAGTACAATATAACTGCAAATTACTATACAGATATATGAACAAGTACTATAAATCTAGATATTACACACACAGCACATTCACGCAGTGACAAGAGTAGAATCAGGACCACAGACCTATGCAGACGTGTGAAGTGTGAACAGGTAAGATATTAGTCCTAACCCCTATCCACATTCACTCTAGCTGGATTCTCCAAAATGATATCTCCCTCTTATAACTAAAGATCCCGTGTCAAAAGACCCCGCCGTCAGAAGATCCCGTTTACGAGAGATCCCGCTGTCCAAGGATTCCGTTTACGAGAGATCCCGCTGTCCAAAGATCCCGTTTACGAGAGATCCCGCTGTCCAAAGATCCCGTTATCGAGCCCCCAATAATGTCGTGCCCTCCTTTAAAGTGTCGTCCCTGGAGTGAGGAGATCCGACACCCACATTATAATATTTTTTTTTTCCTTCTCAATATTCTGGAGAATCCACCAGCTTCCGTCCAACACACTCCATCAGCCTATGGACACCTCTTCCTATCACTCTCACACTGTCGTACTATGCCCCCTTCTTATACTTCCCCAACGCAACATACTCAACAACTCTTGCTTCTAGAAATTAATAAAGAGTAATTTATTAAAATAAAAGTGT
The DNA here is from genome assembly GCA_963921405.1 of Cepaea hortensis. Classification (NCBI taxonomy): domain Eukaryota; kingdom Metazoa; phylum Mollusca; class Gastropoda; order Stylommatophora; family Helicidae; genus Cepaea; species Cepaea hortensis. Next base: position 48,436,032 of record OY992891.1, read on the forward strand.
AACGTATATGAGACGTGTATGTGAAGAAAATGTGTGACGTGTTCTATAAAGTGTGTAGACTCTGACTCTCAGACAGCAACCCAGTCAGCTGATCCCAGCAAAGATAGACCACAGCACGTTACGTCAGAACATGTACTTCTCACCCGTTGCCGAAACCATCTTGCCGGATACTGCTTTGCCTCTGTAGACCTCTGGTAATCCAATTTCATGAACATCCGAAATAGACACCGGTGGTATTAACAGTTAATCATGGACCGGTTGCACTCTACACAATGTCCGTTCCTAACGTTCCTTAACAAACTGCACAAGTCTTTTGTAGTGTGTACGCAGTTAGTTAGTTAGTTAGTTAGTCGACAGATCATCCTCGTTGCACATCGAACCATTCAGTCCATAAGTGCTAATTTCTAATGTTAATTGTTGCTGTACTAACACTAGGTACTCTTAGCCGGTTCTCGGTTCGTTACTACTGTCTAATGCTGTGTGGTGCATCAGTATGCATCACTCTCTTTGATGAATCAATTTCCTTCTAGCGTAAGTTACGTTCTGTATGCAACTCTAGTGACTCTTGAACTGGTGTTCTTCCCTTTTGGATTTGATTTTTTTCCCAAAAACTTGTTGAGTTTCCTTGGATCTGGTAGGGAACCTAGGATAGAAACAACACATCTGGTGATAGTACTAGTCACTGATCCTTTCGGCTGAGTGTAAGCCTATCACCTTGCTTAATGATCTTTAGCTAACTAGAATTAGTCATAGAGCAGATTAGCTACCCACCTAGAGCCGAATCAGGCTATGACAAAGAGAAAATCAGCAAACAGAATGCGGAACCCCGCCCACCAGGGACACCTACGGGAAGATCCCAATTATCCCTCATTACTCAATTCTCAACTAGTAAAGCTTATCAGCACTTCACTAATCTATTCTAGCTAACAGAGCCACGTATCACTTCACTACTCTAGCTAGTTTCCACTAACAGTGCTAATCATCACACTCATAGTTTAACAAGGTTACAGTCTATATTAATTAGAACTAATATTATAATAGGTTATACTTTAAATGGCACTACTGCAGTCCTATCAATCATATCTACATCTGCCATTATAGGCACGTGTAAAATTAAGTCACTAATTAACACACGGTAGATATTATTTCCACTGGCACTGCAGTGCCCTGCACTCTGTCTAGAGCATTATTCAAGTCCACCCTAGTTGATCTCAACTCGAGTTTATATGGCAAACTACCAAAGTTGTCCACGTGACGTTATCCTTTACTCCCCCACACAGGTGGCACAGTGGCAAATCATCCCCTGTCAAGAACTATTTTCCTGGCTTAAATCCTGTCAAAGTTGTCAGTAATTGCCTAGATTCGCAAAACAAGCCAGCTAGTTTCTGTAAACTCCCAACAAAGAGTTTCGATACCAAGCTGCCAATCATCTTGATGTTCCGGAAACCAAGAATTGACAGATGCACTGTTTTCCGTACTAGGTACTTCCGTTTTACATCTGCCCCTGTGATCTCACGGCTTCCATCTGCATTCAAATGTTGACAAACTGGTCACTCTTCTGTTCCGTGGTGACAATCCCAGCAGCCATTTCCGTCTGATGTCCGGCAGTATAGATGACAAACGGAACCATTCCATATCCTTCTCCCTCACCACCAAATGTGTTTATGGGCTGACACGATGTAACCTGTACAACTGTGTTTACTCTGTTAGTAAAAATAGATGTCGCTGGTCGATCGTCCGCTTAATCCGAAAATCCTCTGTAATAATCAACCGGATAAACACACGGTTTCATTTTGTGACAACCGAATCTCTGGTATGTCATGACCACCGATATTTAGGGCATTATATAGCTCCCTGTTTATATAATATATGACATTTCTCATTATATTTTCGGCGTACATGTTAAACAAATAACAATAAACATCCCTGACGGACTCCTTGCTTGATATCAACCAATCGGATGTCTCGCCATTTTTCTAACCGCTGCTTGTTGGTCAGAACAGATGGCAAAACATCCGATTAGTTTGACATCAAGCAAGGAGTCCGTCAGGGATGTCTGCTGACTCATTACACAACCATGTAAAAATTCAACGATGATTCAACTATTTGAAATTACTGCTGTACAAGAACATTAATAAAACAACAATTTAAAATTACTGTTTACCGAGACCAGTTCTGATATTCTTATACAGGAAACTGGGGTCGCCCGCTTGGACGCACGAACACAGGCAAGCACCTACGCACTCACACACATAGACAGACAGTTCGAGTGAGTGAACCCCCCCCCCACCCCACCCCTTTAAGTGTTGAGATGGGATGGCTGTTTGTGACTGTAGACACACACACACACCCCCCCCCAATCCTGGCACTTGTGGTCAAGCTGAACTCAGTCATTGTTTGGGTGAACATTGTCTTCTGTGGCTCGCTCCCAGGCGATCGTGTATAGTTCATAAGGCGTCTGGCTCACAAATGATGTCTATGAGACTACAGATTGAAGCTGAGAGTTAAGGAAATACGTTTTATCACATCTTATACTTCTCTTGCTGCACCAATTTAAGGAACAACAGTTAACGGATTACAGATCATCATCATCATCATCATCATCATCATCATCATCATCATCATCATCATCATCATCATCATCATCATCATCATCATCATCATCATCAAGTGCCTTGCCAGCTGGTGTAGAGGTTCACGTCTCTTCACGGATCGCGCTATGTAGTGTTCTAGATCAACTCTACTGATGATATTCCTCCATGTCACTGTGACAAAACCGCGATCATCTGTCTGTGGTCGTCGGGGTCCCGCACTATTTTGGCGCGTCATCGGGGACTTTTCCAGTTATAAATAGACTGATGAAAGCCGATAGGTATTTTCCATCTAGAATCATCTCGAATTACCGGGATTTGACTGTACCGGGTTGCCGGGTGCTTCACCAAATTCCCCTGTAGAGAGATCTAGAAATTCTAGGCGTGGAACGAATGTTATCCGAGAAGTTGACTTTTCTCCAGGAGCACTCGATCCTCGTGCGCATGAGTTGGCACGTTGGTGGAATGCGGCTAGAATAGTCATTCACTTCCAAACTCTCACGGAGAGAAGACGCAGGGCTCTGTTAAGCCATTTGTACAGCGTCTACACTCAACCATGTTGCGGCTAACTGTTATTACAATGCGGCAGATGGGCCCTTGAACAGTATTGGTAGCTGACTGGAGGCTGGTTCGAATTATTCAGGTATTTACTTGGTTAATAAATTTACCTTTGTAATTGTTCACATAATCGCAATCGTTCTAACCTCATTAAATATGCGAGTGTCTTTGCATTACTAATGCGGAAGCGATCGATAACGCCGCTGAAATCTAGGCCGTGTTACATTTGTTTACAAACGTGTGTAGTGACTACCGGCTGGAAATTTAGGCCTGTGGTATTGGCGATTTGTGTTCCAATAGTATTTACCATGTGTAGCAAATTGGTGCATATACTATGTGGCTGTTTTAGAATAGAACATAGTTAATTGTGCATGAGATGAACCTAGACTTATGTCAGTCAATTACTGAAGCAAGAAAGAACTGTTAGATTGCCAGGTGAGTTGATAGGTGGAGATTCAGACAGTGTTGTGCTTAGCTGCTAAGTAAGGAGAGAACTTAGTTCTATACTACAGTGCATGATGTAACTATTGTGTAATAACTTAATAGTGAATTCATTGTGTGGGACACAGGAATTCTGTGAGAAGGTAAGTCTTCAGTGATGATATATATATATATATATATATATATATATATATATATATATATATATATATATATATATATATATGATGTGGCATTATGTATATATATTAAGTCATGTTATGTGATACTTCTTTAATCGATACCGAACGCCGAGTGGGTCGACGCGTGATAACCATGTGTACCGTCGTGATGTACTTTTGCGTTCTTGATTCTTATCTCAGCTATCCTGTTCTTTCATACTTACACAAGTACGAGTGAGTGCTGATGTGCTAGTGGTATGGAGGGACAAAAGGAGGTTGTATGAGACACGGGGACATATGGGATATGGGGGATTTGAAAGCAAGTTATGAAAGTATGGTGCTGGCAGACCAGGCCAGTTGTGACGTTCGGTCCAGGCCAAGGCTAATCCACGTGGAAGGGCAGAGCTGGAACATAACCCTTGGAACATGTGGGGAACATGTTTTACCAAGAAGGCTTCTTGACTCCAGGGAAGAGTCTAATAAGAAGAGTTTTGCTGTAGGGCGGACAGGATGTCCCACCAGCAGAACGGAGAGTGTATATACTGGATGTGATCATGTATTATCCCTATATCCCGAGGGATGGTACAATGATCAGTATTATGTTTACTATTGAACATGTCCAATGTAAGGAATGAGTCCAGGGACTCTTCACCTTAAATGTTTAGTTCTGTTAATTTTAGAACTATGATACAGGCTTACTATAACTAGTGACGTTAGCGACAACTGGTAGATGATTAGGGATAGGTGAGACATACGATCAGACTCGTCATTCGGATTTCTTGATCTATTTGACGGGCTGTTCTTTGTGGCCAGCTGACATTGATAGAAACCCATGCTTTACTACTCTCAATATAGAGATAATGCTTTAGTTATTTGCATAACTAATTAGCATGACTGAAGATTGAGTAGGCAGTGGTAGGATGCATGTGGACCAATGTTTGGGCCAGTATACTCTCACCGATCGCGCTTCCTTTCAGGAGTTTGCCTGTTGAGGAACCAGTCAACTACACTTGTCGTTTGCCGGAAACCACTTCGTGTAACACAGCGAAGGGTTGAATTCTTTACTTACCTCGCCTGACTACACCACACCATGTGCCAGGGTGAATCATCATGAGTGGATGTTTTCATCAATTGATTCCGGTGCCCTGAAGGTGCACGTGTGGGATGTGATGGTTTGTGTTGTTTTTCTGACTTAGAAGATACTCTGTTTCAGAAAGGAGACGTTCAGTCACCTGAGCAATCATGCTCTATGATCAGAGACACCAGACGGTATACGCCTGGTAAGGTTCCGCCTAAACGTGGAAAATATTAATCTATAAACTGGGACTGTTCCTACGACAGCTTTAGTGGCAGGTCATGATGAGACCTACACTCGCTACCATATAGAGATTGAATACCAGTGTTATAAGGTAATGGACAACTAATTCTTGCCCAGACTGAAGTGTTATCTCAAGATGAAATATGTGTGATCCAAATGGTGGACTTAGTTTAGAAAATGAACTGTGTTTTTTTTTTCGAAGGACTCGGTGACTTATCGGCAGAACTATCTGATTACCCGACCAGGGGTAATGTACTATGATTGAGGGACCATTAGATTGGTCAGTGACTTATTATCCAACCAGGGTAATGTACAACTGGGGGACCAGTAGATTGGTCAATGGCTACATACATTCATTGAACTCAAGAGTAACTGGGGTCAAGTCCAGGAGGATTGTCTCCCAGCTAGGCTGTTTACCAAGAACTGTTTATTAATTTAGCAGTGACTCCGTAGGAGTGGATGAAGGTGCAGTTGGTCCAGTTGAGTGAGGTCCAGGGGTAACTCTCTTGTTGTCGATCCAAGCTCTGGGGACGGAGTGGTCTCCAAGGTTCTAGTCAGCTCACTGGAAGGAAGCCGGGTGAGTGGCGGACCGACTGGACGGGACATCTGCATCCAATCTACTTCTCAGCCTGATGATGAATTAACCATATCTCTGATTCTGTCTCTACTCTATCCTCTATTTGTGTAAATAGATTATTCTATCAGGATGTTCATTTCAGTTCTGTATTCTCAAGGGTAGAATAAGCTTTATGTATAATTATTGAGTGTGGTCTCGGACGATGCCTCAGTGTTCATTGTTCCAAGGGAGTAGGTAGTTCGTGGGGGTCTAGAATCTGGAGGGGCTTGTAGACATATTTAACTAATACGAGGTCAACCACAGAGTAAATTGTGTATCTACCTGTCCAACCCCTAGGGTTAGAATACACGGGAGTGCTAGAGACACCTCGGGTGTGGTTAACTCTCACTACCCAAGGTGATCTTGTCACACTCCAGTTACATATTCGGGGCCCGTCCGGGATTATTCCAAGCTCTATGTGTGTGTTAGGCACCTCTCGTAAGGATGCTGTCGTTGTCTATATCCTCTACTTCAGTCTACATAAGATTCTACTACTTCTACCTATCTCCTAACTGTCTGACGGACATTTGTGTTGTGGTGTTTAGTTGATACTATTAGTTAGTGATTGATTGTATTGCTTCACCCACACATACCTGAGGGCCCATATCTCATAGTCAACATGTCTACCCAAGAGTTAGACTTAGCCAAAGTTCAGGCAACTGGGCAGAAGTTAGGTCTAGATGGAGAGATATTGAAATCCTATGTGCAAGGGGTGGAAAGAGATTTTCGCCAAGAGGAAAGAGAGAGGAGGAGAGCAGAAAGAGAACTGGAAGCCAGTAAAGTGGCTCTAGAGTAAAAGAAGATAGCTGCTGATAGCGAGATGAAACGGCTTGAGTTGGAAGCCGACAGAGAGAGAGACGTGACCATGAGTATCGAATGAAGCTACTTGAGGCACAAGCGCCTGCTACTGGTGTAACTGATGGAGCTGTATGAGGAGGTGTACCTCCTGGCTCAGTCAACCAGTAGACGTGACTACCAGGCTATGAAGTGGCCTTTACAGCCGTTCGAACCTGAGAAAGAGCGGATAGACCAGTACTTGGAGAAGTATGAGGCCATGTCTATTGCGATGGGGCTAGACAAACAGAAATGGTGTTTGAAACTCTCACAGGGACTCAGATGCGCCGGTTATGAAGTGTACGCACGCTTGCCACTAGGTTTACAGAATGATTACCCGGCATTGAAAGCGGCTCTCTTGAAGAGATTTGAGATCACAGCGTACTCATACCGAAGGAAGTTTAGAACTTCTAAGCGAGAACCTGGTGAGTTGTTTTCAGCATACAGTTTGAGATTTAACTCATACCTTCTTAAATGGATGGCCTTGGCCGGATTTAACTAGGAGTATGAAAGTTTGCATGAGTTGATGGTTGTAGATCAGATGCGAATGCAAATGTCGAAACCCTTGCGAAACATCTTAGGTGAGAATGGAGCTGAGAGATTGGATATAGTCACCAAGTTAGCCGAAAGATACGTTGAAGTCTATAGCGAGACTGGAGACACCAGTCCAACTGATCCGAGATCGAAAGATGAGGATCAAGGTAAGTCAAATCTGTGGAACCAAGTAAGCAGGTAAACTCCTTAGAGAAGATCTCTAACATCAATCAAGGTAAGAATAGCCCACCTAGCTCTCCAAAGAGGAAGTGGAGTGAACGGTGGTGCAAATTCTGCAAGTCCAGCACTCACAATACGAGTGAGTGTAAGAGTAAACCGAAGGACTTTCACTTTGCGTGTCTTGCAGAGGTTAGGGATAGACCATGCAGGAAAGTGAAGTCGGTTGATGGGAATGTAGAACCTAGAAGACCTCCAGTGGTTGAGAGAGTAGAAGTGAACGGGCAACAGGTGTTGTGCCTCTATGACACAGGATTGCAATTTCCGGCTGTAATTGCATCCCACCTGACAGGCCCAGAGCAACTCACCGGGGAGATAACGGAGAAACAGCCAGCCAGTAGGAGTGCTGTAGCGTTACGTTGCCCGATTGCCAATATGGGGATTCGGAGCAAGTACGTTACTGGACGCATTCAGACGGCAGCAGTACCGGATCCTCTGTATCCCCTGATTCTTGGCCGGAAGTACGTGTTTCTGGGCGAACCAGAACACCCTAGCATCCATAAGTCTAGGCAGGTCAGATCTAACGAGGAAGAGGGTATAGAAAAGGTAAGTCTCCGGAGAACTCACCCGGATGAAATGAGTACTGCTCGGAGCAAGGATGCGTCGGAGTGTTCTTGTTCAAACAGGTTGTCCAACGATGTGAGCCCGTTAACTCAGGGGAAGTTCGACTCTGACAACCGGTCAAAGTTAATTCAGACCGGAACAGAGAAGTGGCAGAAGGAACGTAAGGTGGTTCCTGAGAGCTTTAGAGCTAACCTGCTGCGAACGGTACATGTCAGGTCCCCAACCGGACATCTGACTGTAGGGGCAACCAGTAAGTGTCTTTCCCGGTACTATTGGTGGCCGGGAATGACAGGCGACGTGCGCAGATATATCAGGTCTTGTCCTGAGTGCCGTAAATGCACACTAGAGAAACGGACGAAGACGAAGATATCCTTCGCTGTTGGAGACCGAGTTCTAGTACTACTCCCAATCGAGGGGAACGAATTTGAAATCGGGTGGCAGAGCCCATTCATAGTGGATAAAGTCGGGCTCCACAAGCACTATGGAGTGGCGATCCTGGGAAAGTCTTTTACTTTCCATTCCAGTCTCCTCATGCGCTATGAGGGGAAGCCCGATGATAAGTCTACCAACCCAAGGGCGCAGAGATTCGCTGAGAGAACGGTTCGGGGTTCAGGTCAGGTAGCGGAACGCCTGTCACACCATAGGAAGTCCTATATGTATGTGCAGGTACCTTCTTCGGTTCAGCCCGGGGCTCGGGGGAACATGACCGGCCAAAGGAACACCCGCAGTGCTAGCTACACTGAGAACCGTGGTCGGAAGAGGTGGGTTGTGTCGGAACGGACACAGACCTCTGGTTCCTCAACCCGATCGACTGCAGTCCAGCTGGGTCCTCGAAAGGGGAAGATGGAGTTGCAGAAGTCCAGTAAACTCTGGCAGGAGCGATCGTTAAATCAGATCGAGACGGGAGCTCTGGTCCGCAAGACACTGCGAGATGCCCGATCGCAGTAGCGGAGTAGGCGTTGATCACCCATGATATTGAATAGCTTGTCTCCCCACCAAAGGTGGTAAAAGTATCCTATGAAATATTGACGGGTTAGACTTCCTCACCCGCCATCTGGTCTCTAAGAGAGAAGAGAGAACGACATAGACAGCTTCTGCGTAGATGTGGAACGACGGGGTCGATCCTCTTAAAGTGGGGGCCTATGTGACAAATCCGCGATCATCTGTCTGTGGTCGTCGGGATCCCGCACTATTTTGGCGCGTCATCGGGGACTTTCCCAGTTATAAATAGACTGAGGAAAGCCGATAGGTATTTTCCATCTAGAATCATCTCGAATTACCGGGATTTGACTGTACCGGGTTGCCGGGTGCTTCACCAACTTCCCGTGTAGAGAGATCTAGAAATTCTAGGCGTGAAACAAATGTTATCCGAGAAGTTGACTTTTCTCCAGGAGCACTCGATCCTCGTGCGCATGAGTTGGCACGTTGGTGGAATGCGGCTAGATTAGTCATTCACTTCCAAACTCTCACGGAGAGAAGACGCAGGGCTCTGTTAAGCCATTTGTATAGCGTCTACACTCAACCGTGTTGCGACTAACTGTTATTACAATGCGGCAGATGGGCCCTTGAACAGTATTGGTAGCTGACTGGAGGCTGGTTCGAATTATTCAGGTATTTACTTGGTTAATAAATTTACCTTTGTAATTTTTCACATAATCGCAATCGTTCTAACCTCATTAAATATGTCTCAATGTGCTTGTCCTCTAAACGCAAACTGGAGCAAACACAAAAAGCATCATCGAAAAGTCGGAACTTGATAACAGAACTCAGAACAGCATACTCAAGTGAAGCGAACGATTTTCCCAGACGTTTATTTCCGCCACCGGTAACAGGATTAAAACTCTGGCAGAAAAGCAGGCTGATCCCTAACCACAGGATCGGCACCTACTCAAATACATCCACCCCTGAGCTCCCAAATCAGCTCGTCGCCCTTGAAGCCTTCCTATCCATTCCTCAGCTCAATTTTCTTAGATACTAAAATTCAGTCTAGGTGGATTTCCATTCCCGATCCATTCACCGTTGTTGCCTCAATAAATTCCTCTCCGGAGTCCCAGCTGTTTCATCCTGAAATCACGGCCTCCAGGTGTCACGTTTACAGCGAGCCTTCATCAACACATCTTGTCCGTATCACCAACGCCGCTTAAATCTAGGCCGTGTTACATTTGTTTACAAACGTGTGTAGTGACTACCGGCTGGAAATTTAGGCCTGTGGTATAGGCGATTTGTGTTCCAATAGTATTTACCATGTGTAGCAAATTGGTGCATATACTATGTGGCTGTTTTAGAATAGAACATAGTTAATTGTGCATGAGATGAACCTAGACTTATGTCAGTCAATTACTTAAGCAAGAAAGAACTGTTAGATTGCCAGGTGAGTTGATAGGTGGAGATTCAGACAGTGTTGTGCTTAGCTGCTAAGTAAGGAGAGAACTTAGTTCTATACCACAGTGCATGATGTAACTATTGTGTAATAACTTAATAGAGAATTCATTGTGTGGGACACTGGAATTCTGTGAGAAGGTAAGTCTTCAGTGATGATGATATATATATATATATATATATATATATATATATATATATATATATATATATATATATATATATATATATATATATATATATATATGATGTGGCATTATGTGAGTCATGTTATGTGATACTTCTTGGATCGATACCGAACGCCGAGTGGGTCGACGCGTGATAACCATGCGTACCGTCGTGATGTACTTTTGCGTTCTTGATTCTTATCTTAGCTATCCTGTTCTTTCATACTTACACAAGTACGAGTGAGTGCTGATGTGCTAGTGGTATGGAGGGACAAAAGGAGGTTGTATGAGACACGGGGACATATGGGATATGGGGGATTTGAAAGCAAGTTATGAAAGTATGGTGCTGGCAGACCAGGCCAGTTGTGAAGTTCGGTCCAGGCCAAGGCTAATTCACGTGGAAGGGCAGAGCTGGAACATAACCCTTGGAACATGTGGGGAACATGTTTTACCAAGAAGGCTTCTTGACTCTAGGGAAGAGTCTAATAAGAAGAGATTTGCTGTAGGGTGGACAGGATGTCCCACCAGCAGAACGGAGAGTGTATATACTGGATGTGATCATGTATTATCCCTATATCCCGAGGGATGGTACAATGATCAGTATTATGTTTACTAATGAACATGTCCAATGTAAGGAATGAGTCCAGGGACTCTTCACCTTAAATGTTTAGTTCTGTTAATTTTAGAACTATGATACAGGCTTACTATAACTAGTGACGTTAGTGACAACTGGTAGATGATTAGGGATAGGTGAGACATACGATCAGACTCGTCATTCGGATTACTTGATCTATTTGACGGGCTGTTCTTTGTGGCCAGCTGACATTGATAGAAACCCATGCTTTACTACTCTCAATATAGAGATAATGCTTTAGTTATTTGCATAACTAATTAGCATGACTGAAGGTTGAGTAGGCAGTGGTAGGATGCATGTGGACCAATGTTTGGGCCAGTATACTCTCACCGATCGCTCTTCCTTTCAGGAGTTTGCCTGTTGAGGAACCAGTCAACTACACTTGTCGTTTGCCGGAAACCACTTCGTGTAACACAGCGAAGGGTTGAATTCTTTACTTACCTCGCCTGACTACACCACACCATGTGCCAAGGTGAATCATCATGAGTGGATGTTATCAATTGATTCCGGTGCCCTGAAGGTGCACGTGTGGGATGTGATGGTTTGTGTTGTTTTTCTGACTTAGAAGATACTCTGTTTCAGAAAGGCGACGTTCAGTCACCTGAGCAATCATGTTCTATGATCAGAGACACCAGACGGTATACGCCTGGTAAGGTTCCGCCTAAACGTGGAAAAGATTAATTTATAAACTGGGACTGTTCCTACGACAGCTTTAGTGGCAGGTCATGGTGAGACCTACACTCGCTACCGTATAGAGATTGAATACCAGTGTTATAAGGTAATGGACAACTAATTCTTGCCCAGACTGAAGTGTTATCTCAAGATGAAATATGTGTGATCCAAATGGTGGACTTAGTTTAGAAAATGAACTGTGTTTTTTCGAAGGACTCAGTGACTTATCGGCAGAACTATCTGATTACCCGACCAGGGGTAATGTACTATGATTGAGGGACCATTAGATTGGTCAGTGACTTATTATCCAACCAGGGTAATGTACAAATGAGGGACCAGTAGATTGGTCAATGGCTACATACATTCATTGAACTCAAGAGTAACTGGGGTCAAGTCCAGGAGGATTGTCTCCCAGCTAGGCTGTTTACCAAGAACTGTTTATTAATTTAGCAGTGACTCCGTAGGAGTGGATGAAGGTGCAGTTGGTCCAGTTGAGTGAGGTCCAGGGGTAACTCTCTTGTTGTCGATCCAAGCTCTGGGGACGGAGTGGTCTCCAAGGTTCTAGTCAGCTCACTGGAAGGAAGCCGGGTGAGTGGCGGATCGACTGGACGGGACATCTGCATCCAATCTACTTCTCAGCCTGATGATGAATTAACCATATCTCTGATTCTGTCTCTACTCTATCCTCTATTTATGTAAATAGATTATTCTATCAGGATGTTCATTTCAGTTCTGTATTCTCAAGGGTAGAATAAACTTTATGTATAATTATTGAGTGTGGTCTCGGACGATGCCTCAGTGTTCATTGTTCCAAGGGAGTAGGTAGTTCGTGGGGGTCTAGAATCTGGAGGGGCTTGTAGACATATTTAACTAATACGAGGTCAACCACAGAGTAAATTGTGTATCTACCTGTCCAACCCCTGGGGTTAGAATACACGGGGGTGCTAGAGATACCTCGGGTGTGGTTAACTCTCACTACCCAAGGCGATCTTGTCACAGTCACCGTCTCAGTCCATCCAGCATCATTTCTCTTGGTCTGCCCCTGCCTCTCTTCCCCTTGATCTTTCCAGTCGTCACGACGTTCTCCAATGTCTCTCTTCTCTTTCAGGCAATCATTATTAGTTACTTTGGCAGTGCAGGAATTTGCAACATTCGCCTCGGGAACCACATTTATGTTTCTTCCAAAGTTCTTCCTAGTTTGTTAATGTACATTCCAAGATTCATTACCATACAGCAAAACAGGTTCTAAATAGCATTTCAGCAATCTCTTTCTTACATTCAATGATAGTGACTTATGGCAGAAGATACCTTTCATTTTCTGAAATGCAAATTTTGCTTGTCCTATTCTGTTCTTAATCTCTGTTGTGCATCTTCCATCTGGTGTTATAAATGTCGATAGGTATATAAAATTATCCACTTGGTTAAGAATTTTTCTTTCTATTTCCATTTCACATTTTGGTGTCACTTTTTTTCTGTGATATCACCATTGTTACTGTTTTCTTGATATTCAAAGAGAGTCCTTTCATTGCACTCTCTGTTACTACAATATCCAATAATTGTTGTAGATCTTTTGTATTTTCCGCCAATAATACGGTGTCATCTGCATGTCGTAATTTGTTTATATTATAACCTCCGATTATTATCCCCGGCTTCTTTTTGATCTTTCTCATTATTACTTCTCTATAGAGGAAGAAGAGATCTTCTGACAAAACACATCATTGTCGTACTCCTAGCTTTATTTGTTCGTAATTGCCCTCTTGCTTGCTTGCTTGCTTGTGTTCGTTGGCTTGAGCTCCAACGCGAAGTACTGTATGTCGGATGAAGGCATCCTGTTGTCCAACATCAGTGTGATGTCATACAGGACCTGAGGTTTGCGTGAGTATCCGTTGTCCCATGTCTGGCTTATTGGTGTGCAGACTGGTGGTTCCTCGCCGTACAGGCAGACACTCTCCGACTTCGGAGGAATCGGCGATCCTACTGACTTTAGCCAGGATCCTGAAAGGACCTGTTGCCCAGGACGCTCGACGAGGACGCGTCAATAGGTCTTGGCCAGTATATAACCCGGCCCTGGTGCCTTGGAAACACCTCTGCGTCCCAATTGCCCTCTTTATTTCTAGTTTAATTGCTGCCACCTGATTCTAGTAAATATTCTTTATTATTCTGAGATCTTTCCCACCAATGTTGATATCATCCAATATTTTAATCAGTTCGTTATGTTTTACTTTATCAAATGCATTTGTATAATCTACGATGCACAAATATATATCTTTCTGTGTATGTATTGATCTTTCTATTAGTGTTCCTAAAGTATATATTGCATTGTTTATTCCTTTTCTTTCCACAAATCCATACTGTTCTTCGCCAATCTCCATTTCTATTTTCTTTCTTGTTCTTTTCATTATAATTCTGAGTAGAAGCTTAGTGACATGGTTTATGAGGTTAATTGTACGAAAATCTTCGCATTCAGTTGCTCCTGGTCTTTTTATAGCTATAAATACAGAATTCAGCATATCATTACAGATCACCCATCATTAATACATTATGTACAGCAGCCTTTAGCCCACGACAGAATCAGTGACCGACTCCAGCCATTACAGCGGCCATACGTTAACAGTACTTATGTCCATTTTAATAATATATAGCAAGAACGTCTTTTTATTTTTATGATTATAGCAACTTACCTCTTTGGCTTGAAGGGCTTCTTTGAACTTAGTCAAAGTGACTATTTGAGTGCCTCCTGTCACCATGACAAGTTTCGACTCCAATGCTTCCAGCCAGATCTCCTCAGGGCTTCTGAAATTCATTAACATAATGTGTGTCTGAGCAATGTGATTGACAGCATAGGCACAATCTCACGATCTCATCATAGGCAACGCCTGTTTCAAACGCCATTCTCGACGATTTTTAACTTGGAAAAGCCCAGGAAATAATACTCTCAATCAAACTGACTGCTTGTCGATTCCAAAGAGATTAAGAAGCACCTACGTATTAGCAAAAACTAGACCAGAGCAGTTTATCATAATAATCACTATCCACAGATTAAATATAAACTTAAGAATGAATATATATATATATATATATATATATATATATATATATATATATATATATATATATATATATATATATATATATATATATATATATATAATTTCCCGCTAATCAGTGTATATATAATGATTAGCGGGACATTCCTGCGATGTAAAGGCGGCCGGCCAGACATTGTCCACATCAGCCATCCAGTGCCAATTGGTCATAAACACAAGGGGCTAGCATCATATACCCAATAGGTAGCAAGGTGTAGAACAGGCTCCCTTACTTTACCTGTGTCTATATGACAAAGTTAGATCTAGCATTACTTCAATTATCAGTTATCAGTTATCAGTTGGGGCATCTTAATTGCACTCCGGACAGGTCCGTAGGTGCTCAGATCCTCCCCCCCCCCCACCCCAGCATATGCATCAGCGTTTGGTGGCTAATAGTGCCAGTTCTGTGTTGGTTAACGAGGCACCTCGTTTTCCCGATGTACCTCTCGTGTCTGGCCGTGCCAGTTCTTACTCCCGAGTATTTCATCCTGGACAGCGATGTGGATTCACTGACGTCAAAGTCTTCTGTTCTCGACATGTCTTTAAGGACGTTAATAACATCGGCACGATCCATGGGCTGGCCATCTGCAGCGGGTGCAGAGCCAGCCAGTTTATCAGCTCGTTCATTTCCCTCGACTCCCGCGTGTCCTGGGACGAAGATGAAGGTGACTTTACGGACAACAGCCTTCCTCAGCGACTCAGTCCACTGTCTACGTACAGATCCAGCTTCGACCTTCCGAATTAGCATTACTTAAAACAGACAACCAACCACATTATGGAAAGTACAATGCACAGTTGTAACCTTGCATCTAGTGTGTTTAGTGTATCTTGCTTCTGATGTCTTGAGTGGTATGGGTTGGGGGGGGGGGGGGGGGGGGTTGTAATTTCGGCGAAGTCCAAATCATCAAATTATCTTGGTCCATTGAATTCCATTTCTGGCAGTGTTTGTTATTGACTTCATAATCCAGTTTATAGTCAGTAAGAATAATAAGATATTTCAAATTTCAATCGCACACCTTTTTTTCTAAATATTTCAAGTGCATCTGTTGTGTTTTCCTTACAAAGAACTCTACATTTCATATCTTTATTTGCTGCCTTTATTAAGTATACTATGTTCTGTGGGATTATCCATGGTACCGCATCAAACTTCAATGAGGTTCTCTTTTCAATGCTGTCAAGGGCCTTTTCATAATCCACAAATAAAATGGCGAATTTATTTCAATATTTCGCTCTATTATTATGCCTGTTAGACTATCTAGTCGGATGCAGGATCACTTGGTCGGCGCCTGACTGTTCATCCAATAGTTGTTTATCAGTGGCATCGTTTAATTTCTCCAAAATTGTCTCTCTTTATATTTTACCTTAGGAACTGATAATAACATAATTCCTCTATAATCAGCACAATCCTGCAAGTCTTTTCTTGAGTGAACTTCACCAGATAGCCTTCTCTACAATGTTGTGGTATATAGTTTATCTCCTAGACTCCATGGCTACCTTAGTCATAGCGATTCTTGTTCTAATCTCTCCAAGGCACCTTCCATAAGATATTATAACTGTTTCGAGATAGTTGCACTGATTCACTTGCGTAAGAATTTTCCAATTTACTTTGACGTTGTGTTGTGGTGTTTCTATCTTCTTGGAGATAACCATAATTTATTTTCTTATAATTTCATTCTAACCCTAGATGATCACTATTTACAATAACCGCGTGTACTAAATGTAGTAGAACCTGTTCATTGTCTGCAATCAATACTGTATCATCTGCATGCCTTATATTATTGATGTAATGTATTCCGATGGTGATTCTTCGCATATCATTCTAAAATTATCATCATTATGCCGGGGGAAAAGATCTGGGTATACTAAGCATCACTGGTGCACACCTCTAGAGTTAGAGTTACATATGTTTAGTTTGGTGCTAGATTACATTTTTTTTAAACCTTCCAAGCATTACCTAATGCTAAATTTTGTTTTTATTTCTACGCATTACCCAGTTAGTTAGTTAGTTAGTTAGTTAGTTAGTTAGTTAGTTAGTCGCAGTTCCAACTTCACAGCAACGGGTCGTCCCCATTATGCTCCGTTCCTGTGCCAGTGAATATCACACAAAATGCTCCCCACTGCATTACCCAGTGCTATGGAGACCCCTCTTGTTTTTGTTTTATTTATTTATGTTTGTTTGTTATTTTAATTGTAATAAATCTATATGCATCCTCCAGTTTAGACGAGCTACTGAAATTAGACCAGCTACCTAAATATGCTTCCACGTCTTGGCGTGAGATTTCACAAAGGGAAATGTTGTTGTCATTTGCTATATTTATTCTCATTAATTTTGTATGTCCACTATTAAGTTGTAGATCTAATTTTTGTGACCTGATGACACATCGTGATAACAGAGCAGATCGATACAGTGGTTGTAGAAAATGGCCTTCAGCCGGAATAATACTATAATAGAAATAATGGCTATATCAAAGAAACGGTCATGTCCTAGTATACAATAAAGTCAGTTCTATTAATTTCGGACCAGCACAGACATTTAAGTTTGAATTCGCATCGAGGCGGACTTCAAAAATTGACCATGAACTCCCACACAAGTGGGTGCCAGGAAAAATTAGAAGTACAGGTGGACGGCGTGATACTGGCCAGACCACTCCTCCATTGCCAAACATGGAGTCTACCATTATATACTAACCCGAACACACTCAGAGAAAGCTTACTCCAAGAGGCGAAATCATATATATATATATATATAGGTAGTGTGGGCAAAAATGAGGGAACAGATAGTGATACTAAAATAAGAATTACACACGACAAGAGCTTTTGTACAACGATTGAAAATTGTGGAAGTAAAAAAGTAAGTAAACGTAGCACCAATCTTAGCAGATTGAACCAAGAGGTGAGGAAAGGATGAACGCTTGGTGAACCAAGAGGTGAGGAAAAGACACTTGCGCTGAAAAGGAAAAACAATGAGAAAAGCTGAGGAAATATAAGTACAAATGCTTTTCTTTGGAACCCTCATGGTAGAGGAAATAATTGAGGGAGGCCTAAAGCACATGAAGAAGAGAATTATAATCTGAAACGAATGAAATTGGAAGGATATGGATATAAAGAGATCAAAATCGATCAAAGGATATTGGACTGTGTCAGATAGAATATTACTAGTAAAGTTGAGTATAATACATTTCGATATCAAAATCATAAAAGTGTAGGCTATACACAGCAACAGACAGCAGTGATGACAGCATCAATGAATTTTATAATGATTTGGAGAATGCTTTCAAGAAATGCAAGCATTCAGAGTTGAATATCAAATCTTTAATGCTAAAGTTGAAAATCGACAAGACCGATGCATAGTATGCAAATATGGACTAGCGGTACAGAATGACAGAGGTTGCAGACTTGTACAGTGGACAAAAGAGCATGAGATTATTATTGGAAACACCTGATACCAACATCATCCAAAGAGATTATGGACTTCGAGGAGTCCTGATCAATGAGATCAGAAATCACACTGATTACATTCTAATCAACAAAAGATTTTTAAATGCCTTAAAAGTCGCAAAAACTATACCAAGCGCAGACTACTACAGCGACCATAGTTTAATCATAGGGAATATACATAAAATTAAATAAAGTCAAATATACACCCAAGAAACAAAACATTTTATCTACGTTCAGTGAAGAGAGGGGAGATAAAAGATAAATTCAACTTATAGGTAAAGAATAAGGCTGCAGAAACAACTATCCCAAAAATTTAGATGATGGGACGTAAGAAATGGATGACGGAAGACATCTTAAAACTCATGGAAATAAGAAGAAATAACAAATATAACCATGAAATATATAAAAATTACAGGAAAATTTCAAACACAACACCCGGAATTATTCCATTTCTGATGTTTGCTCTCCATGCAACACGTTCAGCGGCGACTTGCTCCCAATGTGCATTATCAATGCCTGTATCAATCATGCCCCGCTTACACACATCTTTGTATCGTAGTAGAGGCCGACCCTGAGATCTCTTACCCATCTGTAATTCACCAAAAAAAGATGTCCTTTGGTATTCTACCATCATCCATCCTCCTAAGATGTCCTATCCATCTAAGTTTACGAAGACTGAGCATGGAATAAACCGTCTCACAACCTGATCTTTCCAATACTTCAGTATTTGTGAATTTTGTCTTGCCACTTTATACCAAGGATTATTCGCAGACACCGCATATGAAAGCTGTTTAAACGTTTCTCTTGGTGTTAGTAAGTTGTCCAGGTTTCACTGCCATAAAGAAGAGTATTAAGGACACAGGCTTGATAGACAAGGACTTTTGTTTTGGCAGTAAGCTTCCTGTTCTCCCAGACTCTTTTTCTTAACCTGTTCATTGTTGTTGCTGCCTTACCAATCCGGATGTTGATTTCCTGATCTAGGGATAATTTGCTATTTACCACTGATTCTAATTATGTAAAATGGTCTACCATCTCTAGTTCGGTGTCGTCAATAAAGACCGATGGTACCCCATGTGCACCTTGTGACATAATCTGTGTCTTCTTTTTGCTAATTGTTAAACCAAATTCAGAACAAGCATTGGAGAATGCAGATAGTAGACATAGCAATTCTTCCTCAGAGTGGGTCGTAACTGCAGCACCATCTGCAAAAAGCAACTCTCTGATCAGTACCCTCCTAATTTTGGTCTTGGCCTTCAATCTCTGAGCATTGTAGAGGCCGCCATCTTAGCGTGAGTGAATGTATATACCACCATCCTGATCACTAAAGGCATTTTCAGTAGAAGTGAAAAGTATATTCCAAAGAGGGTGGGAGCTAGTACACAACCTTGCTTAACTCCACTCTTGATTTCAACCTCTTTAGAAGTTGCACCATCAAACTTGATTATACCCTTCATGCCTGTGTGGAACGATTCGATTCCACAATGGACAGACGAGTTGGTGGGCAGCCAATCTTCTTTAGTGCCTTGAACAGGCACTCACGACTAATCAAATCAAATGCCTTTGTGAGGTCGATGAAGGCAATAAACAGTGGTTGATTCTGTTCACGGCATTTTTCTTGCATTTGTCGCAATGAGAATATCATAACAATGGTAGACCGGTTCTGTCGAAAGCCACACTGTGATTCGGGGTAGACTTGATCTCCTAGGACTTAAAGTCTGCGCAGAACAATTCTGGCAAATACTTTTCCAACAATACACAGAAGTGAGATACCCCTATAGTTGTTGCAGTCGCTCCGATCGCCCTTGTTCTTGTGCAGTGTAATGATGTTTGAATCTTTGAAATCCTGTGGGACTTGTCCTTCTCGCCAGCATAGCTCTATTTGCTGGTGGATCTGTAGAGTGAGTGTGTCTTGCCCACTCCTGATAACCTCTATTGGAATCCCATCCTTACCTGGCGCCTTGCCAGATGCAAGTGCATTTATAGCACACTTAACTTCTGTTATGGTGGGAAGTGTGCCCAGATGGTCAAGAGTTGGTAGAGCCTCTATGGCGTTGAGGGCACCATCCGTTAGTGTGGTCTCACATTTGTGTCAGCACTGTGATAACTTCGAGTCATTGATATATGATTCAGATGTTGTCTCCATGTGATGATGAAGTCCAGCTGGTGCCAATGGCCGGATCTTGGATGTTTCCATGTGACCTTATGCATCTCTTTTGTTTTAAAAAAAAGGACGTTGTAATACATAGGTCATTTCTGGTGCAATGCTCCAGCAGCCTTTGTCCATTTTCATTCATGCGACCGATGTTGTATTTTCCAAGGCACACTGGCCATGAACTCGAGTCCTTGCCAACTGAGCATTGAAATCACCGAGCATATAAATGTAGTCAGGTTTTGGAACTACCTTGATCACGGAGTCTAACTCCTCATAGAACGAATCCTTCACATCATAAGAGGAATCGAGTGTCGGTGCATATGCAGTAATAATGGTGGCAAAACCACAAGAGGTTGCCAAGCGTAGGGATAATAGTCTTTCATTTTCTCCTGCTGGAATTTCAATAATTCCCAGTAGCGAATTCTTCACTGCAAAGCCCACACCGTGGTGCCTTTTTTTCTGCCTGCCCTCTACCCTTCCAAAAAAAAAGGTGTAATTGTTTTCCCTGAGTGACCCTTCCTCAGCGAGGCGAGACTCCTGCAGGCCAGCAATATCAATGTTTAGACGATTGAGTTCGGCATCAATCACAGCCGTTTTTCTCACATCGTTAATATTGATCAAGTCAGTGGAAAATCCTGGACACATGGTTCTCACGTTCCAGGTTTCAAGCCGTAGTTTGAGGTTTCTATTTTTCTTTTTATGTGTACCTGGTGCATTGGTTTTACAGCCTGCGATTCAGATTTTGTCCTAGCCCCAAGCACCCATTGAAGCAGGCAGGCTGTGGCGGATCAGCATCCAATTGGCCGGGGGCTGACCAGCTTGAGGCTGGTGGTAGCTGATCAGTGACACCTGTAGGTGTCTCTCACCGTCAGAGGCAACGCGTGGCGCCCCATGTCTACACCAATTGACAGGACTTATAACCCGCAATAGTTGCCTCTCGCTTTGATTCCGAGACCAGTTAAGACCAGGGATGGAGTTATTGCCTATCCATAGCACAAAGCCTGGGCTAAAATATAGAGATCATGTGTTGCCCTGCAGCATGATCCCTCTTTCGGCCTGCCTAGTTCACTCCAGAGGAAAGGTAACACCTCTACATCTGGAACAAGACAAGCTGCAGAAGCTGCCGGATCAGCAAAGCAATGCTCTAACTGTCCGCCTGTCGGAGCTTCGATCCTAGACCAGCCGCCAACCAAGGCTTAGGGCCTGGTCTGCCCTGCCATGACATTTTGTCTTTAGATTGCATTTCCTCGAACCAGGGTAAGGCTTGTACCCTCCCAATTGCGCTCTTCCTCCCGAAGCCGTTGGCACAATGTTGGGTGTTGGGTTTGGTAAGCGCCGCCCAACGTTCGGCGCTAAAAGAAAGCAGGTAGTACCGTCTACTGTTATACGCTAGCTCAGTCATATCTGTCTAAGACCTGACACCTACCTCCTGAATTATGTAATTATATATTTATTGTATTCCAAACAAATCAGGAGCGTTGGAATGTGATCAACATCGAACAATTAGTACAATGAGCCACATCACGAAGATTTTGCTAAGAATTATCATGCAAACAGTTAGGAAGAAGATACAACCCGAAATAGGAGAAGAGCATTGCGGGTTTGTAGAAGGCAAAGGTACAGTAAATGCAGTGTTTATGCTGAGATCATTAACTGAACGTTCTATAGAAATAAACAAAGACTACATCTTTGCTTTATTAACTACACAATGACTTTCGATAAAGAAGACATGTCAACATGATGAAGATGCTTGCAGATTTACAAACCGATGGGAAAGACATTAGATTTGTAAAAAAAAAAAAAAAAAACATATATTGGAAACATCAAGCTGCCATAAGGAGTGATAATGAGGAAGGTCAATATCAGCCTATTAAGAGCGGTGTGCGACAGGAATGTATAATGTCTCCAGATCTTTTTTCATTATACGGGGAACATATTTTCAGAAATTTAGAAGATATGAGAGGAATCACCATAGGGGGACGTAACATCAATAACATTAGATAAGCGTATGATACAGTATTGATTACAGACAATGAACAGGATCTGCAACATATAGTAAAACCGTCAACCATTTTTTGGCATATGCACCCCTTTACCATATGTTCAGAAAGTCATCCTCCCCCCTCCCCCCCCCCCCTCCAACCTTTCGTATTTCGTCCCTACACAGAATAAGTGTCCCTACACAGAATAAGTAAGTCACACAGTTCTGTGGGATGGCAGGTAAATGTAGTTGGTGTTTTCTACAGGTGATATTAGGTGACAGCAACATCGAACTTTATATTCCCGTTCGTCAGGTGGCGCTAGGTGTCTCATGCGCATGCACAGCGGATAAACAAAATGACGACTGTACTTACGGCGTGTACAACCAAAGAGCAACGTGCTGTTGTGCGATTTTTGTGGGCAAAAGGACTGTCTGCAAAGAACATTCATAAGGAAATGCTTCCTGTTTATGTTGACTACCGGCCCGAATCAAAGCGTGCTTCAATGCAATGGAAACATCGTTCTTTACCTTGCGTCCAAATATTCAAGGTTATGTCATCAGCAGGGAAGGTTATACTGACAGTGTTCTGGGATTGTCAAGAAGTGCTTTTAACCAATTTCAAGAAGAACGGTGACAATGTGAATTCTGAATCGTACTGGGAAGTTCTATTGATGCTTCATGATGCAATTCGAAGAAAACGTCCAGGACTGCTGACTAGAGGAGTGTTGCTTCTTCATGACAATGCCAGACCACATACGGCTCTTTTAACTCAGTAGAAAATTAACTAAGGTGGGAAGTTCTGGAACATCCACCTTACAGCCCCGACTTAGCCCCTAGCGATTTCCACCTTTTTGGTCCACTGAAAACCCACCTTGACAGGAGACATTTCGAGAATAACGCCGAAGTTGAATGTGAAGTGAAAACGTGGTTTAGAAAACAAAGCACGCAGTTCTATGCAGCCGGTTTGGAAGAACTGATACAACGATGGGATAAGTGCATCAATGTATGTATAAAAATAAACTGGTTTCAAGTTGTTATCATATTTAGTTATTTTTCTACAGCCATTTGTGACTTACTTATTAACTTACCCTCGTAAAAATGGAAAATAGAACAAGTCTAGAGTTCTACATAAAACATGATTTGCGGGTCTACTGACGTTATAATTCCCCACCGGTTGAAAACCACTGATATAGTAGATGTGGTTGTTGCACACAGAGGATAATTTGGGTTGGAATTAAATTGTAATAAGACAAAGATTACGGTACTCACTAGAAAGAAGGAAATACCACAATGTCAACAAGTAAACTGGAATATTCTTAAACACGTAAATCGGTACAATTATCTCGAAGCAGTTATAAAATCTGATTTTAAATGCCTTGAAGCGATTGGGGGGGGGGGGGGAATCGCCATGGCAACGGTAGCCTTTCGCAAGATAGAAAACATACTGACTACTGACTATTAAAAAGATGTCAGTTGCAGCGAGGTGGTTTTGAGGTGGTACATAAAACCTGTACATTTTTATGGATGTGAAGCATGGACAATGAACAGACAAGCTGAAAAACATCTGATGGCTGTGGAAATGTGGTTTCTGAGGAAAATGCAAAGAATACCATGGACAGACAGAAAAACGAATGACCAAGTCCCACAAGAAACACATAAAAATCGTACACTGATTAGAGAAATTAGACGTAGACAGTCAAAATGTTTAGGACACGTTATGAGAAGAAATAAATTGGAGAACTTGGTGACACTGGCAAGATCTCGGGGGAAAAGAACAAGGGGAAGGCAGAGAAATATATACCTGGATGTCTTGGTTACGTGGTATGGTCGAGACAAGATCACGGAGCTGATCCACGACTCTGGTAATCGTGTGAGGTGACGAAACATGACTGCCCACGTTTACGGCATGGCACATGATGACGACGATGACGACGACGACGACGACGACGACGACGATGATGATGATGATGATGATGATGATGATGATGATGATGATGATGATGATGATGATGATGATGATGATGATGATGGACGGTGCTGCTTGAGATTTAAAAAACAAAAGATAAATCGGCTGGGAGTGATTTGGTTGAGGATCTTTGCCTCAATCGGAGATAAAGGACGAAAGCAGACGAATAAGAAGCAAACTATGCTGAGAGGACCTAAGTATGTATAAATATATAAAGTCAAGAGTCAACATCATTGCACTCTTGACATTCGCACACCTCTCCGTCCCCTTCTCTCGTTGCCAACAAAGAGGTCCCAGGTTAAAGGCACCATACAATTTTAATTGAAAAGTGTGTAAATAGAGTCCTTTACTTATTTACAGAATTGTAAGCACGTACGTGCAAAGATTACATCATGTGGAATTTATATCACAGAAATGTAAGTGCGAGGGCGCCTAGATATCATCAAGTGGAAGTTATATCACAGAGATAAAGAATAAAATAGAACAAAATTTACAAAATAAATCTTATGAGTCACATGACAAAGTTGTTAATGAAAATAATATGGGAAGAATAAAAGACATGATTAAACCAGAAATTAGTAATAGTCAATGTGGATTTTAGATGGAAAGGGCACAAACACTGCCATCATTCTCAGGCCACTATTAGAATCAGCTAGAGAATATTTTAAAAAATCTGTACATGTGCTTCATAGACTAGACAAAAGCGTTTGACAATGTAAAACATGAGGCAATAATAAACATACCTGACAACAAAACATTGACATCAAAGATATTCGAAAAATAACGAATATATATTGACAGCAAACAGCAGCCAAGAGAATCAGCAACCATCTGATGTGTTTTAATTGTACGGTGAGCCTGTAATATGATTTACAGAAAATGTGCCGGGGATCGCGTTTGGTGAATATACATAATGAACTTATGCTGATGATACTGCCATGAGAGCAACAAGTCAGAATAAACTACAGGAAATGCTAGATAAAGTGGTTGTAGACAGCGAAAATATGGGTCTCAGCTTGAATAATAGGAAATAATGATGGTATTAAAAACAGACCATGTATAAATGCGCAATTGAAGTATGTTGTGTTAATCTGGGGCCAAGTAGAGATAATCAAATATCCAGGAACGTGAAAAACATCAGTTTGAGAATGCATCACAAAGGTAAAAATCAGAACACGGCAAGCAAGAGCTACATTTTATGAAATGAGGAACACCCGGTGATGAATCCGAAGTGACTACAACCTGTGTTATTAGGAAGATCAAAATCTACATCTTACGCTATTTGCTTAGGGAGATGGAACAACTATGTGTTTGATCGGAGAGCGAAGATGTTGACTCTTATACCCAGAACCAACCATGCAGCATGACTTCTGTGATAGACTGTTGACGAACGGGTCAGGTACACCGAGTTGTGACCCCGGATTCGATTCCAGCCTTTGAAGGCCTCGTACAGGAAAACTGTGAGTGACCTTGCCGCACAACTTGACACCAGTCAAGGTTCAGCACATCACATCATCCATGGTGTGCTACAGTAACGTAAAGTGTCTTCAATGTGGATGCAACGGCAGCTTATTCCAGCATTGAAACAACGACGCATTGATGCTTGTCAAGAACTTTTGCAATGCTTTGAGGCAGATGGTGATGGTTTCCTATCAACAATTGTTACTGGAGATGAAACCTGGGTTCACTACCACGAGCCGGAAACGAAGAGAGCGAGAAAGGGATGTCGCCACCCCTCCTAATCGAAACCAGAGACGTTTCGCACGCAGCCATCTGCTGGAAAGGTTATGCTGACTCTCTTTTTGGGATGAATGAGGCGTTATTTTAGAGCACTACATACCAAGAACGAAAACTGTTACCAGTGATATGTATACAGATCTTCTCATGAATCATCTTTGACCCGCAGTCGGATCCAAACGACGTGTACTTCTGAGTAAGGGTGTCCTTTTGCAACATGACAATGTTTGACCCCATACTGCCCGTGCAACGGTTGAAACCATCGAAGACCTCCACTTTCAGTGTGTACCACATGCCCCCGTATTCGCCAGACCTAGCCCCAAGTGATTTCCACCTGTCTGGACAACTCGAAGAGTTATTGGGAGGAAAGTCTTTTCGGTCGGATGAAGAGGTACAGCCGGTGGTGCATGAGAAGTTACACATGCGACCAAGATAATATTTTTCTACAGGAATCCAATCACTTTATCGGTGCCGGAGGACTTGCATTGAACGCAGTGGCGACTACATCGGAACGTGCTGCATTTGTTCTTTTCTTTTTTTCAAAATATATTCACCCCCCTAAAACCATTTAAGGTTTTCATCTGAAGGCCTCTTGTATATAAACTGGAAGCCCGGTAGCGATGGTGCTAGACGCTCTCCTTCTGGTCCGGCGGTCGTGGGTTCGTATCTCATCATCGCTGCGGATTGTTATCATCGACTTGGGCTCCCAGGTCCACCCAGTCTTAACTGAGTACCAGGGGATATCTTGAGTAGTAAAGGGCCCGCCGTGACCTTGGATGGAATCTGTCCAAAGGAAGCTAACCTTGCACAATGCATGCCGAAGTCTGACATGCTGACCTTAGACGTGCATAACTAGGTGTGACGCAATTCTCTTGAAAGAGGAACGAAGATGAAATATAACTATCAACAATTATATGAGGACTGCGGCTAATATCTTTGTTTTTCGATGCAACGATGTAAATGGTTACCAAATCTATATTACTTACATCAACAATATTACTTACATCAACATGTCGCTCCGCAAGCTTCCTTTACTCGCCGACCGCAGGCTTGCTTCTGATGTTCCAGAAGAGGACCTAGACACGGGATGACCATTAAGTTGACCATTTCTAAAAGAAATATTCACTTCTCCAGGAGCCGACAATAGAAAAACACCGCTTTCTCGCCTTGGTAAGTTGGTTTTTGATTGCCTAGAGATGTCTATTTGATCAGATGCGCTTTTTCTGGTGTTCTCGCCCTCAAAGACAGAAACCCGCTTGTGCAGTTTCACTTGACGTTTTTCTGGCACTGGAGGGACGTTCAAACTGACGCCTGTAGAGATTGTTTGCCCTGTTGTTATCTCAACGCCGTTTGCTGTTAACGTCACGGTAGATACTGCCGGTACATGGCTGACACGAGAATCGTCGGCAACAGTACTAGTCGTGTTTTCGTGTGGGTGTCTTTGCTGGCCATCATCTTTCACCTCCTCATCGAAAGCTTTGTTGTCATAAATAACTTTTTTGTCAGCTGTTCTGTTGATTAGATCTTTCTTTGGTCCTAGAGACAGAGTTGGTTTATTTGTTGACGGAAGTGCCATTCTATTCAACTGCTCCTGCTCGTCAATCTCGGTTGAAACGTTTATTTCACAGCTCCAGGATCAGTGATGTTTTCATATCTCGAATACTGAATTTAGTGAATTAATGAAAGAAAACTGGTTGTCTTGTTGTTGTGCACTATCCTATACTCTGAGTACCAGTGTCAGCTCAATGAAGGAAACAAACAAACCAGTCAGCGTAATTGTATACACACTGTCTTGCAGAAGGAAATAGTGCAGAGACCAGGTATGGGGGTGTAGTTGGTCTAGCAAAACTCCAACTGCAGGTGCAGCTATTGGCCGATGACGATATTCCAGTAGAGATGATTCCTAAGAGTGTAATCAGAGGCAAATGTTTAATTGGGATAGACGTAGCAACATATCAGTGAACTTTGTGAAGTAATTAGCGATGTGCTGTGATCAGACTATACAAACAGTAATTAATGTAGCCATCAATACATTTATAAATATACATATGGATCTCCAAGGATATGACTTTACTACTGAAGTTTAACGTGAACATATAATGTAAGGAGCTGCAGTGGCATAGTGGTTAGAGCGCTTCTTTACCAAGTCTGTAGTCCGGTTTCAGTCCGTGGCTGTGGCACAATTTATTATTTTTGTCAAACCACCATGGCTCTGGGAGTCGATACAGGTACCTAAACATGTTAAAGAATTGTCTGTGAAGTAAAGATGCTGAGCAATGGAACTGATGACCTCACCTCATTATGCTATAACCTAAAGTATGTGAAGACCTAACACTTCCTATCTTTACTTCATTCAGAATGAAGGGATGCCAATCATCTTGGTATGCACAATGGATACCATCACTGCGATAACCTGATACTGTACCTGCTCGGAAAAAAACATCCAGCCAGATGGAATTACTATAGGTGAGTTAGGGAGAGTTTGCAGCATAAATATTAACTCTAATGTTGAATGATATTTTTGCCGAAATCTGTCTGTATTTATAGCTCTACCAAAGCAACTATGAGCAACGTCGTCTCTGAATTGTAATGAAAAGAACAATAAAGAAAATAAAGAAGAAAATGTGTGAAGAACAACACGGACTATTCAAGGAAAACGATCAAATAATGCCATATGCACATTTCGAACACATGCCATTGTCATATTGTTTCACGGTGTTGACCTTTCAGTCTGGAGGTTTGCTGCCTTTCGTGTTTGTGTTGAATCACCAGTGGTTTCTGCGACGGATGTTTGTGGTTGTGTATGGCGGTGGTAGTTGAAAAGCTCCGTCATTTCTGTTCAGTTGTTGCGGAATCTTCAGAATCTAAGTAGTGCGTTTTGTTCTGTTTGTGCAGTACCAGATGAGCATTGCTGGCTAAGAGCTGATGTGCCAACACAACTTGATTAGCCTACTGAACTGGACCTATTAGCCGCCGGACGCTGATGTATATGCTGGAAGGAGGATCTGAGTACCTACGGATTTGTCCGAAGTGCAAGGACAGATAACAGTCCAACAGATAAATAATTAACTAACTACCTAACAAGACAGACAGACAGACAGACAGACAGACAGACAGGGAGAGAGCTAGCTAGCTAGCTGGATGGATGGATGGATGGATGGATGGGTGGGTGGGTGGGTGGGTGGGTGGACAGACAGGCAAATTTCTGAGAGAGTGCCATCATGTGTATTTCTGACATACTTGACGATATTGTGAACCTAAGTGTGCAAGCTGATCACTCATGGCCGGTCTATTCTATATATATACACAAAGAAAGAATATCAAAGTAAATAGGACAAACAACGAGGAACATTGAACAAATTAATCTACGCCATGTGACAAGTTTGACAGAATTGATGTCACATGTATATTAATAGATAGGCTGACACGCAAGATCGACTTCCATGACGTTGATATAACTTGTTTGTTGATTCACGACTATTTCAGCGTGCATTTGGGCACATGTCTGTCTGCATTTCTGTCTGTTTGTCTACATTTCTGTCTGTCTGTCTACATTTCTGTCTGTCTGTCTGCCTTCCCGCCCGCCCGTCTATCTGTCTATTATTAACATTCCAGTTCAGTGTTCACTTATTGCATGTGTTTGTTTGTTAATATTTTTTGTATATAAGTTCGATCATTGATGAAGCCATTTTGAAAATCTGATAAATGACATATTTGTTGGGATACGTCGACAACCTTATAGGTTAAGTAGCTGCTAGGTCATTTTGATCATTTGTTTTGATATATGTGTAAACCACTTTAATGATCTAACGAGTTGTAGAGACTCTTGAACAATCTTATATCGTAGGGTCACATTAATAGTCTTATAATTTAGTGATTTATTAGACAACTTTAATAATGGCATAATCTAGTGATTTGTTAAAACAGAACGATAATCTAATAATATAGCTATTTTTTGGGGCAACGGCTCTAGTCTTATAATCTCTTCAGTCTACTATGGTAATGTTATAATGTGGTGATTATTATGCCGTGTGTTATAATCCTGTAATCTGATGATTTATAAAGCCTACTTTCAATCTTGCTTGTACAAACATATGTCTCCATCGACCTGTCTCGGCGTTTATTTCCCACAGCGACACTGACATATGTTTCTGGATTTTTGTATTCGTCTGCCTTGGCTGACACAGATACAAAACTGTCAAACGTTTCAACTAAATCACGAAACACTGACTTAAGTATAGTGCCCAAAGGCTTCACGAAGGAGAGTGGGTTGGGGAGTGTGAACCGCACAATTGACGCCATCAGAGGGGTACCACCAAACTAGCTGTAACATGTGTGTACAGTATTTCAGCAAGAAATATATTATTCTTAAATACATATATCCGTACAGTGGGCTGTAACAACAACATCGTGCCTGGAAGTCCATCCTACATGCAACAGTCAGTCCACTTTATATGCAACAGCAGTAAAAAAAATGCTGGTGTTGACAGCGATGTCCTGTAAATAGAGCTTTTTGTCGTCTTCTTACATTTGTTTATAATTAATGTAGATCATAATATCACAATATAAGGAGGCGATAGTGATCTGTTGTCATGTAATGAGAAGAAAAGCGTTGGAAGACATATATGTATATACATACATACAGGGATGACAGCATCTATGTCATGTGTCAACATGGGTGTGACAGTATGATTAACTGCACTGGGTGCAGCACGAATCACTGACGTAGGTGGCAGAACGATATACAGGGGGAGCCACGTAGTCCAGTGACTGGCACTGTGACCTGCCGGTTGAACCACCATCGAAACACATTTGTAAAACAGAACTGAGCTTACACTTCAGCCCATCCTATAATTGATAAACACATTTGTAAGACAGAACTGAGCTTACACTTCTTCCCATCCTATAATTGATACTGCGTGTTTTACCACTCTATGTGAAAGCATGCTTTACCACTCTATGTGACAGCATTCTTTGCCACTCTATGTGACAGCATGCTTTACCACTCTATGTGACAGCATGCTTTACCACTCTATGTGACATCATGCTATACCCTTCTTTGTGACATCATGCTTTACCACTCTATGTGACATCATGCTATACCCTTCTATGTGACATCATGCTTTACCACTCTATGTGACATCATGCTTTACCACTCTATGTGACATCATGCTTTACCACTCTATGTGACATCATGCTATACCCTTCTATGTGACATCATGCTTTACCACTCTATGTGACATCATGCTATACCCTTCTATGTGACATCATGCTTTACCACTCTATGTGACATCATGCTTTACCACTCTATGTGACATCATTCTATACCCTTCTATGTGACATCATGCTTTACCACTCTATGTGACATCATGCTTTACCACTCTATGTGACATCATGCTTTACCACTCTATGTGACATCATGCTATACCCTTCTATGTGACATCATGCTTTACCACTCTATGTGACATCATGCTTTACCCTTCTATGTGACATCATGCTTTACCACTCTATGTGACATCATGCTTTACCACTCTATGTGACATCATGCTATACCCTTCTATGTGACATCATGCTTTACCACTCTATGTGACATCATGCTTTACCACTCTATGTGACATCATGCTTTACCACTCTATGTGACAGCATGCTTTACCACTCTATGTGACATCATGCTTTACCACTCTATGTAACATCATGCTTTACCACTCTATGTAACATTATAATTTACCACTCTGTATGACATGCTTTACCATCCTATGTGACATAATTATTTATGACTCTGCGTGACAGCATAATTTACCACTATTTGTAACATAATGATTTACCAGTCTGTGTTAAATCATGATTTACCCCTCCGTGTGACATAATTATGTGTCACTCTATGTTAAGTCATGATTACTACTCGATAACATAGCATGATTTACCCCCTCTGTGTGTGACAAGCTGATTCAGCCCGTCACCTCTGTGTGATTGCATCTCTGTGTCACAACATTGTTTACCACTCAATGTGACAGAATGATTTACAGCTTTGGGTGACAGCTTGATTCTAGTCACTGGCAAAAGATTATTTATATTGAATAAGACATCACTGGGTGACAGCATTAGTCGGGCTTGTTAAGAAGGAGGTGAGAGTGTGATATACTGCACATAAATACAGTATTATTTACGGCATTTAGTAACAGCATAATGTACCACATTGAGTGACAACATAATTTACCACATTGAGTGACAGCATAATTTACATTTTTATATGGCAGCTAAATGGATTACAACGTAATTTAATAAAGTATTTTGATTAACAGCGTAATTTACCGGACTGAGTTAAAGCATAATGTACCGTTATAGACTACAGCTTAATTGCTGTTTTAGATTGAAGTCTAATTTACCGTTTTGGATTACATGAAGCCCAAACCTGGACAATGACAGAAAAAGAGAAAAGAAAAATCACAACAACAGAAATGAGGTTCCTGAGAAGAATACTCAACGTATCAATAAGAGATAAGATCAGAAATGAAGAAATCAGGACTAAAGTGGGGGTTATAGCAGCACTAGATTTTATTAGAAAGCAGCAAGTCAAATGGTTTGGCCATGCAAGTAGGTTACCAGTCAACAGCATACCACAACAAGCAATGATGTACAGACCAGATGGAAACAGAGGAAGAGGTCGACCTCATAAACGTTGGACGGAGGGAATAGCAGAGTCCATGGGAATATCGATATATGAAGCCCATAATCGGGCACTCTCACGATGTTTATACTTCACCTCGACACCGCAAGGTACAACAGAAACATGATGAGATGAGATGAGATGAGATGAGATGAGATGAGATTACAGCAAAATTTACAGCTCTGAGTGACATCATAATTTTCCGTTTTAAATGACAGCATAATTTACCACATTGAAGGATATAATAATTTACCTTTTTGGTGACTGGTTACTCTACCGTTTTGGATGACATAATTTATCGTACTGAATGACAGCATAAATTTACCGCACTGAATGACAGCATATAATGGTCGTTCATTTGAAACCCGTTCCAATGGTTTTATTACAAAAGCATGAAAGAAACATTAACAGGTGTGGTAGAATTAAACAAAGCATTCATTTTGAATTCATTATGCACCTTGGGTTGGTAGGAAGAAGTCGCCGTAGGCATTCAGACATTATCCCATTGCTTAGGTAGGCGGCGAGTGCCGTCCGCAAAAAAAGATTGTGGTTGCTCACTGAACCAAGTGTTTACCGCGTTCATTACGTCTGCATCTGTGTGAAATCGTTGCCCCTTGAGAGCTGTTTTAGAGGTCCGAACAAATGAAAATCACATGGTGACAAAGCAAGATTATGAGCTAGATGTTGCAGAATTTCCCACTTCTTCCAAGCTAATGCTTCCTGCACAATCTTTACGACATGCGGACGAGCGTTATCGTGCAACAAAATCACACCGCGAGAAAGCATGCCGGGTCGTTCATTCTTGATGGCTTTTTGCAGCTTGTCTAGTGTTTCCAAGTAGTAGGTAGAGTTGATGTTGACACCTGGTTCTTTAAAGCCGACCAACAATAGCCCTTCATGGTCAAAAAAAGTTTGCTCAGTATAATCTTACCAGCGGAAACCTGTAACTTTAATTATTTTTTTGTTGCTTTTTTGCTTTTGTTGATCCAGCATGCTTTCATTGCATGCTCTCTCTTTTGCTGCTCTGCTCAAAGTGGTGACACCATGATTCATCCGTGGTACCCACTGTGAACAAACCTTCCGATATTGCAGTTTCTTACGAACGACCTTTTGAATTGTCCCAATTGACACATCAACTTCTTTCACTAGCGAACGTATGCTTCGACAACGGTTCATCTGTACTGCTCCATTAATTTTGGCCATGGTGTTTTCTGTTGCAACAAAATGCGCTTGACCCGGCCGTCGAAGATCTGTCGCGAACTGACGTCCTTTCCTAAACATTCGTGCCCAGTCTGTCAATGTTGTCTTCAACACACATTTTTTACCGTACGCTGCCTGTATTCTTCGATGAATGTCCACTGGTCGACATCCTTCAAATGAAAGAAACTGAATCACCACTCTTTGAGCTTCTTTGGATGGATTTTGGATCAACCCGGCCATTTTCTCAACGGTCAGAAACAGAACCTATGCATCATGGGACGATAAGCACGTGCTCTTTTATTCATTGGTCAGTACTTATCACATGACTATGACATGATCATGTTCAACGTACGCAATTACGCGCAGAGCGGCACGAACGGATTTCAAATAAACGCTCATAATATTTTACCGCACAGAATGATAGCATAATTGGCCGTATTGAATGACAACATAATTTGCCCCACCGAGAGACAACATAATTTACCCCACTAAGTGACAACATAATTGGCCGTAATGAATGACAACATAATTTGCCCCACTGAGTGACAACATAATTTACCCCACTGAGTGACAACTTAATTGGCCGTACTGAATAACAACATAATTTACCCCACTGAGTGACAACATAATTGGCTGTACTGAATGACAACATAATTTACCCCACTGAGTGACAACATAATTGGCCGTACTGAATGACAACATAATTTACCCCACTGAGTGACAACATAATTGGCCGTACTGAATGTCAACATAATTTGTCCCACTGAGTGACAACATAATTTACCCCACTGAGTGACAACATAATTGGTCGTACTGAATGACAACATAATTTACCCCACTGAGTGACAACATAATTTACCCCACTGAGTGACAACATAATTTACCCCACTGAGTGACAACATAATTGGCCGTACTGAATGACAACATAATTTACCCCACTGAGTGACAACATAATTTACCCCACTGAGTGACAACATAATTTACCCCACTGAGTGACAACATAATTTACCCCACTGAGTGACAACATAATTTACCCCACTGAGTGACAACATAATTTACCCCACTGAGTGACAACATAATTGGCCGTACTGAATGACAACATAATTTACCCCACTGAGTGACAACATAATTTACCCCACTGAGTGACAACATAATTGGCTGTACTGAATGACAACATAATTTACCCCACTGAGTGACAACATAATTGGCCGTACTGAATGTCAACATAATTTGCCCCACTGAGTGACAACATAATTGGCCGTACTGAATGACAACATAATTTGCCCCACTGAGTGACAACATAATTTACCCCACTGAGTGACAACATAATTGGCCGTACTGAATGACAACATAATTTGCCCCACTGAGTGACAACATAATTTACCCCACTGAGTGACAACATAATTGGCCGTACTGAATGACAACATAATTTGCCCCACTGAGTGACAACATAATTTACCCCACTGAGTGACAACATAATTGGCCGTACTGAATGACAACATAATTTGCCCCACTGAGTGACAACATAATTTACCCCACTGAGTGACAACATAATTGGCCGTACTGAATGACAACATAATTTGCCCCACTGAGTGACAACATAATTTACCCCACCGAGTGACAACATAATTGGCCGTACTGAATGACAACATAATTTGCCCCACTGAGTGACAACATAATTTACCCCACTGAGTGACAACATAATTTGCCCCACTGAGTGACAACATAATTTGCCCCACTGAGTGACAACATAATTTACCCCACTGAGTGACAACATAATTGGCCGTACTGAATGACAACATAATTTGCCCCACTGAGTGACAACATAATTTGCCCCACTGAGTGACAACATAATTTACCCCACTGAGTGACAACATAATTGGCCGTACTGAATGACAACATAATTTGCCCCACTGAGTGACAACATAATTGGCCGTACTGAATGACAACATAATTTACCCCACTGAGTGACAACATAATTTACCCCACTGAGTGACAACATAATTTACCCCACTGAGTGACAACATAATTTACCCCACTGAGTGACAACATAATTTGCCCCACTGAGTGACAACATAATTTACCCCACTGAGTGACAACATAATTGGCCGTACTGAATGACAACATAATTTACCCCACTGAGTGACAACATAATTGGCCGTACTGAATGACAACATAATTTACCCCACTGAGTGACAACATAATTTACCCCACTGAGTGACAACATAATTTACCCCACTGAGTGACAATATAATTTACCCCACTGAGTGACAACATAATTGGCCGTACTGAATGACAACATAATTTACCCCACTGAGTGACAACATAATTTACCCCACTGAGTGACAACATAATTTACCCCACTGAGTGACAACATAATTTACCCCACTGAGTGACAACATAATTGGCCGTACTGAATGACAACATAATTTGCCCCACTGAGTGACAACATAATTTACCCCACTGAGTGACAACATAATTGGCCGTACTGAATGACAACATAATTTGCCCCACTGAGTGACAACATAATTTACCCCACTGAGTGACAACATAATGCTGCATGTGGTGAGTGTCTTCGTCTTCATTTACCCTTGACCCCTCACTGGGCCATATGGTCTCAACCAACTCACGCCAGGCGTTCTGTCTGTTGCTGTCTCCTGCAGCTTCCTCCATCTCTCCTCCCCATATAGTTTATGTGTCTTTATGCGATTTTATGTCTCCCACTATTCCGTTCTCCTTCTGGATTCCAGATAAAGCAGTGTCTAGTGATACAACCTCAGGTTTTCTCAACGCCAACGTCTTTTCCTGACCTCTGGTTTCGCTGACATTTGTGTAATTCTCTCCATGAGCTCTACCTTGGGGACTCTCTCGTACCATTCTTGCCCCACTGTGTCTTGTGCAGGCCCTAACTAATGAATGTTTGTAGTTTAAAGGTAATTACCTTGCTCAAGTTGTCCATGTTTCTGATCCATGCAGTCGCACCGATTCAACAGTGGAGTTAAAGTTTGGGGTTACATTTACTGGCCTTTCACATACAACAATTATTTAGTGATGTGAAAGCTCCTCTTGCATTTTGTATTTGTATTTTAATACTCTATCTGCCCCTCTTACTCCCTCTCCTTATCCACACACACACACACACACACACACACCACACACACACACACACACACACACACACACACCTACATTTTTGTTCATATTGATACACACATTATTGTATGATTCCGCCTCTTGAAGTGGGGTATCATCAAGGGAAAGAGGGTTGTTATTTTCTTGGTTTAATCTGTGTCGTTCTTCTTTCAATATATAGACCTAATTGTGACCTCACATCAAGAGTGTTTAGATATACCTAATTGTGACCTCTCATCAAGAGTGTTTAGTTTATCTTACATCTGACAACGAGCCTGTGACAAGAGAGCTGTGTCGTCGGCGAAGTCCAAATCTTGAACTGCTTTGTCAGACGCTATTGAATTTCATTTCTGGCAAGTTATTGTTGTCCAACAGGCTCCCCCAGGCAGTATACTTGTAACCATTACCACTTCTTTCGACAGCACAAGACACACCTGGTATGGCAGGTGTAATTATACTTTGTCGTACGTGAACAGGTGGTTCAAACCCTTCAAACCCAGAGTTGTAAACTGACATTTATAACTGGACTAGTGTCAGGCACTCAGGGTATGTGTTTGTCCTACTGCTAGAATCTTCCCGATTGGTGGATGGTGTAGTGACCTTATATACATGGTGGATTCAAATGAACACCTGTGTAATAGAAATTACAGTAACAATCCCATTGCCTTTTAACATGACAGTATCGTTGTTAAGGATGTTAAATATGAATAAAATTTGGTGGAACTGCGGTAAAGCTGTGAAAGTGTAAACAATATAAAATGACACAAAGTAGTGCAGCTTTACATTACAGAGTTAAGACACATACAGAACGTTGCGGCGATTAGCTTTCATCAGCAAACAAACACATTCACAAACACAACATACAGTCAAGGAGATCTCCTGTGACTACATCAGAAGGTGACGACAGGACGAGAAGAACAAAAGCATGGAAAAATGGAAGCAATGAAGAGAAAATGAGAATTGAAAAAGATTTTAATTGAAAAGAATGTTAATAGAGAAAACGTTCATACTCACCTCACCGTTCGGATCTGTAAGTGACTAAGAAAATCTCCGATGTATTCTGATACCCGGTGCTGGGTGTTACGGTTCAGTGAGCACATAGAAGGAAGGGGGCGGGGTAGGAGGACGGTAACTGGTCTGGTAAGGGTATCTGAGCAATCACAGTATAGTTTGTGCTTTAAAAAGGCATAATAACTTTTACCTATAGCGGTAGCGAATGTGACTGATAAGGCCAATTTGTGCTGTAAATGTCCGTTCACAGTGGGTGCATGTGAACACATGGTCATTTCCACCATCATGCACCATCTTACGTCTCACACGCTCGGTGTGTGACTTATCTGCAATCATTTTCTCTTTTGTCTTTATTCCATTTCTGATGTTTGCCTCCATGCAACACGTTCAGCGGCGACTTGCTCCCAATGTGCATTATCAATGCCTGTATCAGTCATGTCCCTCTTACACACATCTTTGTATCGTAGTAGAGGCCGACCCTGAGATCTCTTACCCATCACCAAAAAGATGTCCTTTGGTATTCTACCATCATCCATCCTCCTAAGATGTCCTATCTATCTAAGTCTACGAAGACTGAGCATGGAATAAACCGTCACACAACCTGATCTTTCCAATACTTCAGTATTTGTGAATTTGTCTTGCCACTTAATACCAAGAATTCTTCGCAGACACCGCATATGAAAGCTGTTTAAACGTTTCTCTTGGTGTGAGTAAGTTGTCCAGGTTTCACTGCCATAAAGAAGAGTACTAAGGACACAGGCTTGATAGACAAGGACTTTTGTTTTGGCAGTAAGCTTCCTGTTCTCCCAGACTCTTTTTCTTAATCTGTTCATTGTTGTTGCTGCCTTACCAATCCGGACGTTGATTTCCTGATCTAGGGATAATTTGCTATTTACCACTGATCCTAGATATGTAAAATGGTCTACCATCTCTAGTTCGGCGTCGTCAATAAAGATTGATGGTACCCCATGTGCACCTTGTGACATAATCTGTGTCTTCTTTTTGCTAATTGTTAAACCAAATTCAGAACAAGCATTGGAGAATGCAGATAGTAGACATTGCAATTCTTCCTCAGAGTGGGTCGTAACTGCAGCATCATCTGCAAAAAGCAACTCTCTGATCAGTACCCTCCTAATTTTGGTCTTGGCCTTCAATCTTTGAGCATTGTAGAGGTCACCATTTGAGCGTGAGTGAATGTATATACCACCATCCTGATCGCGAAAGGCATATTTCAGTAGAAGTGAAAAGTATATTCCAAAGAGGGTGGGAGCTAGTACACAACCTTGCTTAACTCCACTCTTGATTTCAAACTCTTCAGAAGTTGCGCCATCAAACTTGATTATACCCTTCATGCCTGTGTGGAACGATTCCACGATTGACAGAAGAGTTGGTGGGCAGCCAATTTTCTTTAGTGCCTTGAACAGACCCTCACGACTGACCAAATCAAATGCCTTTGTGAGGTCGATGAAGGCAATAAACAGTGGTTGATTCTGTTCACGGCATTTTTCTTGCATTTGTCGCAATGATAATATCATATCAATGGTAGGCCGGTTTTGTCGAAAGCTACACTGTGATTCGGGGTAGACTTGATCTCCTAGGACTTAAAGTCTGCGCAGAACAATTCTGGCAAATACTTTTCCAACAATACACAGAAGTGAGATACCCCTATAATTGTTGCAGTCGCTCCGATCGCCCTTGTTCTTGTACAGTGCTATGATGCTTGAATCTTTGAAATCCTGTGGGACTTGTCCTTCTCGCCAGCATAGCTCTATTAGCTGGTGTGTCTGTAGAGTGAGTGTGTCTTGCCCACTCCTGATAACCTCTATTGGATCCTCCATCCTTACCTGGCGCCTTGCCAGATGCAAGTTCATTTATAGCACACTTAACTTCTGTTATGGTGGGAAGTGTGTCCAGGTGGTCAAGAGTTGGTAGGGCCTCTATGGCGTTGAGGGCATCATCCGCTAGTTTGGTCTCACTTGAGTAAAGCTCCAAATAGTGCTCTACCCATCTGTCCATCTGCTGTTTCTTATCAGTGATGATTTCTCCAGTCAAGGTTTTCAATGGTGCACTTCTTTTGATCACTGGACCACAGACTTTCTTAATTCCTTCATACATGCTTCTTATGTTTCCCTTATCACTTGCGATTTGAATGGACTCACATAACTGGATCCAATAATCATTTGCACACTGCCTGGCAGCCTGTTGCACATCCTTCCTAGCTTGCCTTAGCTCACTCAGAGTGTTAAGCGTTGGTCTTTCCTTGTTTCTTAAGAGAGCTATCTTCTTCTTCTTATCAATCAGGGGCTGCAGAGTCTCGCTGTTTGCCGCAAACCAGTCCTGCCTCTTATGATCCACAGTGCCGTAAACCCCTACGGCAGTTTTATGAGTTTCCTTAAGTTGACCCCAGTTTTCATTTACTGTACAATTTTCTGGTGTATTAATGAAAGCGTCTTCAAGTTGCTGTTGAAACTGAAAGCACTTTTCAGGATCGTGAGGGTTAATAATATTAATCCTGGGGCTAGATTTGTGTTTAGCTGTGTAGATTCTCTTTGGTCTCAGTCTAACCCTTGCAACAACCAAAGAATGATCCGTATCACAGTCAGCACTATGGTAACTTCGAGTCAATGATATATGGTTCAGATGTTGTCTCCGTGTGATGATGAAGTCCAGCTGGTGCCAATGGCCGGATCTTGGATGTTTCCCAGTGCAGGATTTACGTATAAGCTACACAAGCTATAGCTTGGGGCCCCCAAGAAAGTGGGCGCCCCAAAAAATATTGTCCGAGTGAGCAATTGTCATATATGTATACTTAAATATACTGCATCATTATTAGTCCCAATGCTGCACTTCCGGGACGTCCCATACTCTTCACCCATTTTTTTAGCGCGTCTTTTCGAAGAACAAAGCGCTATTTGCCTAGGGTTTGCATTACCGATAACCGGTAATGCAAACCCTAGGGGGGATTCCCGGATTCCCCTGTATTGCTCCGCTACACTCGAGCAAGCGCTGACCTTTTGTAGTTCGAGTGAGCCGGCAGACGATACAATATTTCTGACCTTTTATTTAGTATTTTCAGTGTGTTTCTTTGATAATTTGATTGTTGAAATTATTTTGAACAGTGTGTTTTTTGTGTGTGTCCTTACTGGAGTTACAATTCAGGTAAGTGCATTTTACATAAGTACGCACATAACCTAACTAACGCAAGAATATTTTCTACCGCATTTAATTTTTTTTTTTACAATATTTTGATTTTAAAAAACTTTGTTGGATAGTTGTGCATAATTAACATGGTTAGTACAGGTGTTGCATGCAATAATTTTTCTGCGATCGTATTTTAATTGAAAAAATATAGAAAACAGAGAACCTAGTTTCTATATTTTCAAGTCAAAATATCAGTAGACTTTGCATGATAACAATTTTTTGTAAATAAATATTGGTAAAACGTATTCATATTAATGATATATTGTCCTAAACAGGTTTAAGTGATAAAACATTAGATACCATATTTAAAATTTATAGATAGGTCGATCCTATGCGGACACCTGTAGCTGTAATTATAGCATATATTTTTAACGTGTTTTTTTTCGGTCAGTATAATAACAAATTGTAAGTTTAACATATAAACTTACAATT
This sequence comes from Cepaea hortensis, assembly GCA_963921405.1. Lineage (NCBI taxonomy): Eukaryota > Metazoa > Mollusca > Gastropoda > Stylommatophora > Helicidae > Cepaea > Cepaea hortensis. Next base: position 48,477,741 of record OY992891.1, read on the forward strand.
TGATATTATTAAATATATATTTGAAAGAACTGCACATTAAAAAATAAATATTATTTTGTTTTGATTGTATTAAATTAAGTATTAATGTATATGTTAATTGTTTTTTTTTTCTTCTTTAATTTAATTAATTAAACTAATATTAAAACTTAAGAGGATATTGTTAATTTTCTCTTTGCATGTTTATTTATTATAAAAAATATCGCTTGCTGGTAAGTAGTGGTAATATCACAGGAAATTTTCAATTAAAAAAAAATGTCATGCATTATATTACTTTTAAATGTATGTTTATAGTTATATTAAATATTCTGCCCACAGTCTGCAAGATGTCAACCAGAAGTTATAAAAGTGGAGCTCAAAAGAGGAAAAAGAAGCAGAGAGCTGAAGAAGAGCTTAGCAAGATAACAAAATTAGATAGTTTCTTAACAAAGATAGATAAGGGGCCTGATGAACCAAAAGCTTCTACCACAGTGAGTCAGTCACAGGATATTCACCCTATTCCTGATACAGAGCCTGGTACATCTAGTTGTATAGAATCTACTTCAACGAATGAAGCAACTAATATTAAGATTAATAAACCAGAGAGTAGTACAAGCACAGAAGATTCAGCATCAAAAAACAAACAGAATGATGTTGGGGTATGGGGTGATTTAACTAAAGATGAGATTTTATACTGGGTAGAAAAAGGTCCATCAGAATGTCAGCACTCAAATGGCTCATTTGAAAAATCAAAGAAGCTTTTTGCAAACCAAGACAGATATTGCTCGAAAAGCTTGTTCTATCTCAAATGGGCTAATGGTGAAAAATATTGCGGAGAATGGTTAGTATATTCGCCAGCAACTGGTCGTGTATACTGTTTCGTGTGAAAACTCTTTTCAAATTCTTCTACACCATTATCATCCTATGGATTTTGTGATTGGCGCAACACCTATTTAGTTCAAAGTCATGAAAACTCTGTAGACCATAGAACAGCTTCGGTAACATATCTTACAAGAAAACGTGGATCAACAATTGACTGCCAACTAGCAGAACAGATAAATAATAAACGGCAGTACTGGAAAAATTTCTTGAACGAGTTGTGGCAGTCATAATTACTATGGCAGAGCTTGGTTTACCTTTCAGAGTAGATAAGGAAACATTTGGTTCTCCTCACAATGGCAATTTCCTTAGATTACTCGAACTTATAGCAAAATTTGATCCTTTTCTAGCAAGCCATATAAAAAAATTTAGGAATAAAGGATCAGGTGTCACATCTTATCTTTCTAAAACAATATGTGATGAATTTATCCAAATTATGGCACATAAAGTAAGAGACTCAATCATGGATGATTTAAGGACTGCAGGGTACTTCAGTTTATCTGTAGATTCCACTCCAGACCGGTCCCATATTGATCAGCTCACTGTTATTGTGAGGTATGTTTCACCAGATGATGGGCTCCCTATTGAACGTTTTCTAACTTTCCTAGAGATGGGTAGCCACACAGGGGAAAGTATGGCTAAGATGGTGCACAACTACCTTACAAATGAGTGCAAAATAGATTTTAGTAAGTGTCGAGGCCAGTCATATGATAATCCTGCCAATATCTCTGGAAAATACAAGGGTATGCAAGAAATAATATTGAAGATTAACAAGTATGCTATATATATATATTCCATGTGCTGGTCATTCCCTGAATCGTGTTGGTAGAGCAGCAGTTGACTGTTGTTTAGATGCAGTAAACTTTTTTGGAATTGTTCAAGAAATATATAATTTCTTTTCATCATCTACACATAGATGGGCAGTACTGTTGTCATTCTTCAAAGATGATTCAAAGGTTCGAAAGTCTTTGTCAAAGACTAGATGGGAAGCACATTCAATGGCCACAAGTGCAATACTTGATAGTTATGATGGAATAATTTCTGCATTGCATCAGCTGCATATTGATACTACAGAGAAAGGAGAAACAAGAAATCAAGCCATAAACATTTTGAATAAAATAGAGGAGTTTGAATTTATGGTATTGTTATATTTGTGGAGTTACTTGCTGGATGAATTTCACAAAACTAGTCAATCACTGCAAGACCCCCAAATTAGTCTAGATGTATGTAGGAAATTGTATGCTTCACTTTCGGATTTTGTTAAAGGTTCCAGGGATCTTTTCAATCATTTTGAAGAAGAAGCAAAGAAAAAATTGCCTGATGTTGATTACAAGAAAAGAAGATATAGAAGAAGGCATATCAATGATGATGAAGATGATGCTTTAGAGAACCTTGAGCCAAGAGACAAGTTCAGAATCAAAACATTTATACCTGTGATGGATGCATTAGAGTCAAGTCTGACACAGAGGGCCTCAGTATACAATGATGCTGCAAAAAAGTTTTCATTCTTAACAAAACTAGAAGCTACAGAAGAAGAGATTCATGAAGGAGTTAGTGCTTTATGCCAAACATATCCTGAAGATGTGAACATGAATCTTGTAGGAGAAGTCAAGCATTTTCATCAATATGTTAGACATAGTCAAGCCCATAGTTCAGCGGAACAAGATAGTCTGACACATCAGGATCTGTATAGGATAATATTTAACGATCATGTCCAATCAGCATTCCCTAATGTAGAAGCAATTTTGAGATTGTTTCTTAGTATGATGGTTGCAAATTGCTCTGGAGAAAGATCTTTTTCTCAGCTGAAGAGGATAAAAAATGAATTTAGAACAACAATGACTCAAGATAAATTATGTTCCCTCAGTCTCATGTGCATAGAAAGCGATAAACTACGCAGTTTATCATTTGATGATGTCATCAGTGACTTTGCTCTGGCAAGAAAGAAAATATTTTAGTTTAATATAATTCCGTAATCCTTATAACATGTTTCAAGAAATTAGATAATAAGCCTTTGTAAATTGTGCCTTTCAAAAGACTTTTGTTTCTTTTTACCAGAGTTTGCATTTTTAAGTTTTTTTATGAATACAAATGATTTTAAGTTAAAGATTTATTATTTCACTATCAATATACTTCTTAATTGTATTTCAGGTTAACCCTCTAGGTATCCAAAAATCATATTTGTCACTGACTTAGAATAAATGGACTTATAAAGAGCCCCATATTTCAAATAGCTTAGGGCCTTATCAAGTCTAAATCCGGCCCTGATGTTTCCATGTGACATTATGCATCTCTTTCGTTTTAAAAAAGGAGTTTGTAATACATAGGTCATTACTGGTGCAATGCTCCAGCAGCCTTTGCCCATTTTCATTCATGCGACCGATGTTGTATTTTCCAAGGCACACGGGCCATGAACTCGAGTCCTTGCCCACGCGAGCATTGAAATCACCGAGCATATAAATGTAGTCAGATTTTGGAACTGCCTTGATCACTCTAACTCCTCATAGAACGAATCCTTCACATCATCAGAGGAATCGAGTGTCGGTGCATATGCAGTAATAATGGTGGCAAAACCACAAGAGGTTGCCAAGCGCAGGGATAATAGTCTTTCATTTCCTCCTGCTGGAATTTCAATCATTCCCAGTAGCGAATTCTTCACTGCAAAGCCCACACCGTGTTGCCTTTTTTTCTGCCTGCCCTCTACCCTTCCAAAAAAAAAGGTGTAATTGTTTTTCCTGAGTGACCCTTCCTCAGCGAGGCGAGTCTCCTGCAGGCCAGCAATATCAATGTTAAGACGATTGAGTTCGGCATCAATCACGGCCGTTTTTCTCACATCGTCAATATTGGTCAAGTCAGTGGAAAATCCTGGACACATGGTTCTCACGTTCCAGGTTGCAAGCCGTAGCTTGAGGTTTCTATTTTTATTTTTATTTGTATCTGGTGCATTGGTTTTACAGCCTGCGATTAAGATTTTGTCCTAGCCCCAAGCACCCATTGAAGCAGGCAGGCTTTGGCGGATCAGCACCCAATTGGCCGGGGGCTGCCCAGCTTGAGGCGCGCGGTAGCTAATCAGTGACACCTGTAGGTGACTCCCACGGTCAGAGGCAACGCGTGGCGCCCCATGTCTACGCCAGTTGACAGGGACTTATAACCCGTATCAGTTGCCTCTCGCTTTGATTCCGACATTATATTCTGACATTATATGATACTGGAGATATACCTTCTGAATTATGTAACTCTGTATTTATTGCAATCCCAAAGAAATCATTAGTATAATGAGTCACATCACAAACATTTTGCTACGAATTATCATGCAAAGAGTGAGGAAGAAAATACAACCTTAAATAGGGGAAGAACAATGTGGGTTTGTAGAACTAGAAGGAAAGGGTACAGTAAATGCAGTGAATGCTGCGCACAGTTATTGAACGTGCTATTGAAGTAAACAAGGATATTCATCTTTGCTTTATTGACTATACAAAGGCTTTTGATAGAGTTAGACATGTCAACATGCTTGCAGATCTACATATTGATGGGAAAGACATTAGACTTATAAAAAACATATATTGGAAACAACAAGCTGCCATAAGGATTGATAATGAAGTGGGACAATATCAGCGTATTAAGAGAGGTGTTAGACAGGAATGTGTAATGTCTCCAGATCTTTGTTCCCTATACAGTGAAAATATTTTTCAGAAATGTAGAATATATAAATGGAATCAGCATTGGAGGATGAAACATCAATAACATTAGATATGCAGATGATACAGTATTGATTGCAGACAATTCGCAGGAACTGCAATAATTAGTAGATGCGGTTGTTGTACACAGTGAGCAACTGGGGTTAGAATTAAACTGTAAAAAGACGCAGGTTATGGTAGTCACAAGGAAGAACGAAATACCACAATGTAATATACAAGTAAATGGGACTATTCTTCAACAAGTGAATCGGTACAATTATCTCGGAACAGTCATAACATCTGATGGGAGATGCCTTGAAGAGATTAGAAGAAAAAAAATCGCCATGGCGAAAGTAGCCTTTAGCAAGATGGAAAACATTCTGACCAATAAAAAGATGTGAATTGAAACGAGAAAAAGAGTGTTGAGGGGATACATAGAGCCTGTTCTTTTGTATGGATGTGAAGCTTGGACAATGAGCAGTCAAGCTGGAAAACATCTGATGGCTGCAGATATGTGGTTTTGAGAAAAATGCAAAGAGTACCATGGACAGACAGAAAAACCAATGACCAAGTACTTCTGGAGATAAATGACAATCGTAAACTGATTTGAGAAATTAGACGTAGACAGTCAAAATTTTGTGGACATGTTATGAGAAGAAATGGATTGGAGAACTTAGTGACAACTGGCAAGATCGAAGGGAACAGACCAAGAGGAAGACCGAGTGGAAAATACCTGGATGGCTTGGCCACATGGTATGTACGAGACAGGAACACTGAGCTGATCCACGACTCTGGTGATCAAGTGAAATGGCGAGTCATGACCGCCCACGCTTTCCGGCATGGCACATGATTTATTGATTGATTGATGAGAGGAGAGGCATTGGAAAACATCGTGACAACTGGAAAGATCGAGGGGATGAGAGGCAGTGGCAGACCAAGAGAAATGATGCAGGATGGATTGCGACGGTGGCATTTAGGAATGTCAACGGTAGAGTTGACCTTGAAAACCAAAGACCGAGATCTGCGGAGAGCCATGAACGCCTACGCCAGTCGGCATGGCACTTGATGATGATGGTGATGATGATTGTCAGCATAGCTGAAAACATGAGGCTGAACAATGCTGGTGCCAGGACGCAGCTTTGCTTCAGTCTATTGGTTACAGGAAAGGGCTCAGATAGATAGTTCACCATTTTCCTGTACTCTTGCCTGCATACCATCATGAAATAGCCCCACTATTTGGACAAACTTTCGTGGACAGCCATATTTCGCCATAATCTTCCATATCCTTCTCTGATGATTGTATCAAAAGCCTTGGTAAGATCAATGAAAGTGGAGAAAATTTCGGAGTTCTGTTCCTAACATTTCTCTTGCTTGCACTGGGTAAAGCTGGGGCGACCATCCCCAAACCAGCGCGTCCACAGGTGGCGGATAGTGGATTGGCCTCTAGATATGGAGGTTAGCTGCGAATACCCAATAAGCAGTCGCAGAGCAACTGGCTGTGGGCACAGAGGGCGAGGCGGGATCTCAGGGTGGGATCTGATTTCCTTAGAAAATACCTCTCGGAGACGTACCTGCCAAGTGAGTCAGGGACGCTTTAACCCCTCCCCCGGGTAGGTGGAACCCGTTAGCTTTGGACAGCAGTCCATCAAGGAGACGGAAAACTCCAAATATAAATCCCCAAGTTCAAGGTGGACCAGTGTGCTGAGGAACTGGATGGCCACGGGTAAGCTGGTCGTGAACGTTGGACGTCTGGCAGGCGTGCGGGGCGGCACCAGGCGTATGGACTCCTGAGGGACATCCCCTGCCTCTTCGCTAGCAAGCAGACAATACTAGGGTGACCGGATATTTCCTGCAATATCCAAACTTTGCTTATGGAATTAATTAAACACGGGAATGTTCGCCGGAGCTACGGAGCACGTGCTCTGCGCTTGACACATCTTTCAGAGGTTAGCGAAGAGAGAGTGAGGAGGAGGAGACGAGGAAATGGTGTGAGAAGAAGGCATAAAAATATGAGGGCAGGCGCCAGGAGAACAAGACGAAAAGTGGAGAGACTAGGTTTCAACCATGTAAGAGTGGGATACTGGAACTATCGTAGAGAGGTCCTGTATTGGAGAGGCTAATATATGATTTTGATATCCTCATGCTCCAGGAGCTAAATACAGACAAATATCATTGTCCTGGGTACGCCAGTATATAAACCCTACTGGGCAGAAGAGACATTGGCAAGGTCTGCTGGTGAAGGAAGGAGTGAAGCATGTGGTACTTGACTTGAGCCAGTGGAATCACAGTGCAAGAGAGGTCCAGGGTATACAAATGGAGATTGGTGGCTTAAGCTGGAACATCATAAACGTATATGCCACAGTGGACTGTTTTTCAGAAAGGAACATTGGGACTGGCTTAAGGAATTGGAGGAACTACCAAGTGATAGGCTACTCATATGTGGAGACTTCAGTGCGAGGAACAGAGAATGGGACAGTAGTGGAGAAAAACTACAGGGAATTGCCCTTGCGGATGCCATGGTGGACTCCGATGTGGTCTGCATAAATGATAAGAGGCCGACAGGAATGGCAATGAGGTCTGGCGATGCAGACACAGCTATTGACTTGGCACTTGTCTCCCAGTCATCAGTCCTTGATATAAAGTGGACTGTTTTGAATGACCGTGGGAGTGATCACATGCCGTGTTCAGTCCTAATCTCTAAATCCAGGAAAGTTAAGGCTAGGAGAGCGCGCAAGACCTTCCGGTATGAGTGGACCGACAGCCTTCTTGGACACCTTGGAGGCATGCAACAGGACTGTTAAAACTCCTTTTTTGAAGCCCTCATGGTGAACTTCAGAAGTAGACTGCCAAGGAGCTAGGTCGATGCTACGTCTAAGGAGTATCAGGAATAACACATTTTTATCTATCCATACCTTCCAAAGCTCCTTGTTCTTTAAATGAAAAGCGACAACCAAAATAACGGTCACTAACAAACCTTCACCAAAACGATGTGGGTTTTTCATACTCCACTTTAATCTGACACAGAAAAACACTTGAGAACACACACTCTACACTAACAGTAAGCGGCATAACATAATATGTTAGCCATACTGCCAAGACATGCCGCGTCCGAGCTGGACGGCAGCCCAAGTCTAACTCCTCTCTCAGTGAAGACATGCCGCGTCCGAGCTGGACGGCAGCCCAAGTCTAACTCCTCTCTCAGTGAAGACATGCCGCGTCCGAGCTGGACGGCAGCCCAAGTCTAACTCCTCTCTCAGTGAAGACATGCCGCGTCCGAGCTGGCCGGCAGCCCAAGTCTAACTCCTCTCTCAGTGAAGACATGCCACGTCCGAGCTGGACGGCAGCCCAAGTCTAACTAACTCTCTCCGTGATGTTTCTGTGACGCCTTCGCGCTTGCACCAAAACATCTTGCACATTTTCCCAATCTTCTTTAACTCATGTTGTGCAAATTGTGTCTCTCAATTGATAGCCTGATCTAGGTCTATGGCATAGACCATGCTTGGAAAGCAAATAGAGCGGCAGTGAAGCAGCTAAGGAAAGTGCGACAGACACCCCGAAGCTTACGAGAGGAAGTGCACACAGCGGAAAATGTCAAGAAAGATAAGGTGGAGGTTTTCAAGCGGTGTACTGCAGAAGCCAAAAACACAAAATGGGAATGTTTCATGAAGGAGATTGGAGGTGATAAAACACTGCGAAAATTCTGGAAGCTGCACAGACAAATACAAAGAAAAGATCGGCCTATGACAGTAGGAACAATTTATAGAGATGATGGTGTGCGCATGACAACAGACAAAGAGAAAGGGGAGGCGTTTCTCCAGAGATTTTTAGAGCAGACCAATCATATAGATGCGGACGCCAGGGAAGCAGTTAGAGAGGAGTTATCTGGCACCATGATGAATATGCATTATGAAGACATCATATGAGTTGAAGATGTTAAACATATTTTGAAAAAAGCAAAAGACACGGCACCAGGGCCTAATGGGGTTAGGTATGGCCACATGAAGGCTTTGAGCGATGCAGACCTGAAGGAGATGACCGACTGCTTTAACCAGAGCATTAGGACAGCATCAGTACCGCAGGTCTGAGTGCACAGCTATCTCATCCCTCTCCCAAAACCATGCAAGGATCATTCAAAGCTTATCCGCTTTAGGATCATCATCCTTCAAAATACATTTGGGAAGGTTTTAGAGAAGATAGTCGCTGTCAAGCAGCAAGAGTTTTTGGAAAGTGGAGAAGCTTCTTCCAAGAGGCCTGGGGAGCTACAGGCCAGGAACAGATACCTGGTCAAATGCAGCCACTTTTACCGTTGACGTTTATGAGGGGTTCCAGAGTAGACAGGAAACGATGGCGGCGTCGCTTGATCTCGATGATGCGTACAATAGAGTTAGATATAATAATTTGATGACCGCACTGATGGAGAAGGGGGTCAACCCCTGGTTAGTGAACTGGATAGCAGCCGTCCTGTATTCTCATCGGGTTGCTCTCCGTCTGGGTGCATGGATCTCAGAGCCACATATTTCAACCCCGGGACTGCCACAGGGATCTGCAATCTCACCTGTGCTCTTTAACGTGTATACGAGCAAGATTGCAAACCTAGAAGCACCAGTGGTTGGAATTATACTAACATTTGCAGATGATATTCTTGCATTTAGGCGGGGGAGAGATAGGGTACAAACAGCCCAGGAGCTACAGGCGACAGTAGACAAAAAGATTGACTGGTGCACTGTCATCCACCCGGAAAAGGCGGCTGTTTTGTGGTACTCTCTGGACAACAGGATTGTGAGTGCTAATGTCCCAAGCCTCACGATAGATGGTAGAAACGTCAACAGAGAGAACAAACTGAAGTATTTAGGAATCACATTTGACAGGAGCCTGTCCTTCAAGGACCATGTGAAGACGGTTGTGACAAGATCTCAAAAGGGACTAAATGCACTTAAAACTATGGCTGCAATGGACACAGAGCAGAGAATGCTTTTCACACTATACCAGCACTTGATCCTCTCAGTGATTGATTATGGACTAGGACTGCTCACTCTCGCAAAGAGTGACGTGTGACGTTAGAGCGCATACAGAACGAAGCTATGCGGGTCATTCTGGGACACCCCAGTAGTGTGTATGCGTTACATCCTTGGTTTGCCGACTGTTGCAGGTAGGCTCAAGGTGATGAAGGCGAAGGCATACCTCAGAGTAGCCGCAGACACAGATCACCCTTTGCATGAGGCGCTGGACGCAGTTAAGGGTCAGCGACTGATAAGAGGGAAATCATGGATGGCTCAGGCGGAGGATTCGATCAGACAGGTGTGCATTTTGGAGAACATTAGGCGAGGAGAGGAGTGGGTCAGAGTGCCAACGGAGCAGTCCGACTTGTGCAGAGTTATAATCACATTGAGCCGGGAGTGCAGGGAGTGGGCAGAAGGGGCCACGGAAGTGGAAATCCAGCAACTACTTCAGGATAATACTCGCTCGGGTGGATGTGATCATCTACACAGATGATTCGGTGTTGAGAGGTAGGAGAAGTGCCTGGGGGTTCATAGCAAAAGCTAATGGCCGACTTTTTGGTGCAGGAGAGCCTGACATATGATACCACAACGCTTAAGAATGGAGGTGGAGGCGGTCACTGCAACTTTCCGCTGGATCGAGAATACGACACATACACAGACACACACACACACACACACACACACACACACACACACACACACACACACACACATCGTGATTGTAACTGACTCAGAAAGCATGCTGAGGAAGGTGAGGACAGGCATGCTTCGTGCAGTGGCTTGCTTCGCTTCGGAGGTCACGGGTGGTAAGCATCGCCTGGGTCTTTTCTCCGGGGCATGCCGGTGTGCTGGGGAATGTACAGGCGGACAGATTGGCTGGCTCTGCACAACTTGGTGGAGTATTGATGCATGACAAGGCAGACGTGATTGGGGCTTTGTGGGAGCACGTGTACACGTCGGAGGAGCAAATGGATCATCATGGTCTGGCAAAAATGAGGCAGCAATGAGTGACGAGGGGATCTGGCCGACGCTTGGCGCTCAGAGGAAAGGCGAGACGGACATATAATCAGTTTGCTACTGGTACTATTGGTGTTGGAACTCTTCGCTGGCTGCTGAGGATGGGGACGGAGCGCCTATGGGAATGCCCCGAATGATGTAATGTCGGTTCCTATCAATCAATCTCTTGCTTGTAGCGAAAATCATGTCAACAGTTCCTCGTTCTTTTCTGAAACCACAATGACTCCCAGGAAAAAGACCTCGATCGAGATGGACTGTGAGGCGATTGAGAAGAATTCTGGCGAGTATCTTCCTTGTAATTGAGAGCAAGGAGATGCCTCGGTGGTTGTCACAGAATTGGCGATTTCCTTTACGTTTATAAAGGTGGACTATTGACGCGTCCTTGAAATCCTGTGGCATGGTCTCCTTCACCCTTATATTTGTAAAGACTTAGTGAAGCTGCTCTGTTAGAACCGGTCCACCTGCTTTGTATATCTCTGCCGGGATGGAGTCAGGACCAGGCCCCTTACCGCTGAAAAGTTGCTGGATAGCGTTGTTTACTTCCACTATGGTTGGCAGGTCAGAAAGAATATCATTAGGGGAGAATTGAGGAAAGTAGCTGATGGCTTCATCATCGATGGTGGAGGTTGCATTTAAGATGTTGCTAATATGCTCTGCCCAGCGTTGAAGGATTTCTTTCTTATCGGTGACCAATGTTCCCCCATCAGTACTAAGTAAAGGAACTATGCCTGGTGATGTAGGACCGTAGACCGCCTTCAGTGAATCGTAGAAGTTTTTCATATCATGTCTGTCAGCAAAGCCTTGAGTCTCATCAGCTTTGTTGCTCAGCCAGGAGTCCTGCATATGAAGAAGTTTCTGCTGTACTATTCTCCGGATGTTACTAAAGGCATCTTTTTTATGTTGACTTTGGGTCGTTCAAGTATGCCTTGTGTAAAAGGTGTTTCTCGGCCAGCAATTGGTTGATGTCTGCGGAATTTTTATCAAACTTTATGCTTCCGGGGGCTGGATCCCGGATTTCCATAGCAGTGTTGTAAATTTTGTCCTTTAGGGCTCTCCACTCTGTTTCCGTATCTTGTTTAGCTGCGGCACTGGGCTTGAAACGGTCTTCCAGCATATTTTCAAACGACAGCTGAATTGTTTTACTTTTTAGGCGGGTGGCATTTAGTGGTGTTAAATTAAAGAACATACATCGGACATAAGTATGAATCATCATCTCATCTCATCTCATCATGTTCCTCTTGTACCTTGCGGTGTCGAGGTGAAGTATAAACAGCGGGATAGTGCTCGCTTATGGGTTTCTGGTATCGATATTCCCATAGACTCTGTTATTCCCTGCGTCCACCGTTTACGTGGTCGGCCTCTTCCTCTGTTTCCCTCTGGTCTGTACATCATTGATTGTTGTGGTATACTGTTAGTTGGTAACCTACTTGCATGGCCAAACCATTTGACTTGCTGCTTTCAAATATAATCTAGTGCAGCTGTAACTCCCACTTTAGTCCTGATTTCTTCATATCTGATCTTATCTCTTCTTGATACATTAAATATTCTTCTCAGGAATCTCATTTCTTCTGTTGTGATTTTTCTTGTCTCTTTCTCTGTCATTGTCCAGGTTTGGCATTGGTAACATAGAGTTGGTAGGAAGATTGTGTTGTAAAGTGCTTTCTCGGTAGTTTTTGATACATGCTGGTTCTTTAGTATTGGTGCCATTTGTCCAATGAGTTGGTTTGCCTTGTTGCATCTATTTTCGATCTCGTCTTCTGATTTGCCATTTGATTATATTGTACTTCCTAGGTACTTGAAACTCTTTACTTGTTTCAAGGGATGTTCGTTTAGGTGAATCGTTGTTACTTTTTCGTCTTTAGTTATAGTCAGTACCTCTGTTTTACTTGTGCTAATTTTCATGTTGTGTTCCTTACACATTTCGTTTAGACAATTCATATGGTCTTGTAATTCAGCTTCTGATTTTGCTATTAGTGCTTTGTCGTCCGCAAACAGGAGTTCTCTAATGGCTAGAATTGCAGATGGTTCCTCTTCTGTGTTCTCGTCATGCGGTGTTCTTGTGGTCTCTGTTTGGCTGGTTTCTTTACATATTTTGTCTATATATGTTATAAACAAGAGAGGGGACATGTCACAACCTTGTCGTACTCTGGATCTTATGGTGAAGGGTTCTGAGTGTCCTCCAGTTGCTCTCACTATGCATTCACTGTTGTTGTATAAGCTTCTACATAGGTTCATTAGATGTGTACTCACTCCATATTGTTTAAGGATTTCCCACAGCTTGTTTCTATCTACTCTATCAAATGCTTTTTCTTGGTCGACAAAGGCTAAGTAGAGTGTTTCATTGAATTCGATTGATTTTTCTATAAGTTGTCTGAGAGAAAAAATGGCATCTGTGCATCCTTTGTTTTTCCTAAATCCAAGTTGTGTTTCGCTTAGCTGGGGTTCTATAATAGTTCTTAATCTTTTTTCAAGAATTTTGCAAAATATTTTCCCAGTATGACTCAACAGTGAAATGCCTCTGTATTGTGTGCAGTCTCTTTTGCTGCCTTTGTTTGTCCAAATTGGGATAATTATGGCGTTTCCCCAGTCTCGTGGTGTCTGTTGTTCTACCCTAAAGTGGTTGAATAGTCTATGTAGCCATGCTGTTCCTACTTCTCTTGCTGCTTTAATTAGTTCATTTGATATTTCATCTTGTCCTGGTGATTTGTTCAATGAGGCTAATCTGACGGCTTCTATAATTTATTCTTTCAGTATGTCTGGTTCTAGTTCTTCGGTGGCATCTGTGTCGGTTTCTTGAATTCCTGTGACATCTGATGGGATGTTGAGAAGTTGTTCGAAGTACTTTTTCCATCTTATTAGGATTTGCTTTTGTTCACTTATTGGTTCTCCATTTCCGTTGTTAATTATTTCTATTGGGTCAAAGGGTTCTCCTCTGGTTCTCATTGCACTTATCTTTTTGTAGAAGTTTCTTGTTGCCTCCTTGTAGTTTTTATTTAGAGTTTCTCCATACTCCTCCAAGTCTTTTTGTTTTTCTCTCTTTACTGTTCTATTCACATGTCTTCTCGCTATTCTATATTCTACGTAATCGCATTCCTATTTGCTCTTCGACCACTTTTTATATTTTTCCCTTTTGTCTTTTACAGCTTTTTTTACTTCTGCGTTCCACCAACTTGCTATTTTCTTTATTTGTGTTTTGCGTTTTTTCGTGGTTCCACATGTTATCTTTGCAATATTTAAATTGTTTTATTTGAACATCTCCCATTCTTCTTCCACTGTCTTTCTTTCTGTAGGCAATTTTACAAAGATTTCAGTTAGATCTTTTTCATAATTTTCCCTCACTGCCTCGACTTTGAGGTTTTTTAAGTTTACTGATTCGCATGGCTTGTATTTTCCTGGTCTTTACTTCCTTCTACTGATGATTCTTATTGTGGCAACGACTGCTTTGTGGTCTGTGTTTATACTTAAGTTAGGCACTGCCCTTGCATCTAATATATTTCTCTTTCTGTTATTTCTTGTTAATATAAAATCAGTTTGGCTTTTAGTATCTAGATCATTCCATTTATACCAGGTGTATATTTGTGAGTCTTTGTGTTTATAGAATGTATTTGTTATATAGAGGTCGTGTTGGCTGCATAGCTCTATCAGTCTACTCCCGTTATCATTTCTTTCATTATGTTGGTCTCCAAATGCTCCAAGATGTTTTTCCATGCCCGCTGTCTTGCAGTGAAGTCTCCCATAACTATGATGTTGTCCTGCTTATCTATTTTATTTAGCATGTCATGGGTGTCTTCGTAGAAGTCCTCGCATTCTTGCTCATTATTGTTTGTATTACATTGTGCGTATATTTCTACATATGTTGTAATTGTTTGTTCTTTTATTCTCACCGTTATGGTTCTTTCTTATATATATATATATATATATATATATTACTAGCTGACCTGGCCCGGCTTCGCCCAGACCCTGGTGGGGAGCATCTCATTTAATTCATATAAGTAGTCATATAAGTTCTCGTTCCCGTTACCGACTGTCTGTCTGTCTGTCTGTCTGTCTGTCTGTCTGTCTGACCCAGCCCGTCTTCGCCCAGACCCTGATGGGGAGCATGTCATTTAATTCATATAAGTAGTCATATAAGTTCCCGTTCCCGACTGTCTGTCTGTCTGTCTATCTATCTATCTGTCTGTCTGTCTGACCCAGCCCAGCCCATGGTGGAGAGCATCTCATTTAAATCATATAAGTAGTCATATAAGATCCCGTTCCCGACTATCTGTCTGACTGTCTGGAGGAGGGAGGAGGAGGGCGGAGACAGGAGGAGTAGGGAGGAATAGGAGGGAGGAGGAGGGATTAGGAGGAGGAGGGGGAGGAGGAGGGAGGAGGAGGAGGGAGGAGAAGGAGGGAGGATGAGGGAGGAGGAGGGAGCAGGAGGAGGAGAGGGAGGAGGAGAAAGAGGGAGGAGGAGGAATGTGAAGGGAGGAGGAGGTAGAGGGAGGAGGAGGGAGGAGGAGGAGGGAGAAGGAGGGGGAGGAGTAGGAGGGAAGAGGAGGTAGAGGGAGGAGGAGGAGGAGGGACGAGGAGGGAGAAGGAGAGAAGAAGAGGAGGGAGGAGGAGGAGGGAGGAGGAGGAGGAGGGAGGAGGAGAGGGAGAAGGAGGGAGATAGAGGAGAAGGGAGGAGGAGGGAGGAGGAGGAGGGAGGAGGTAGAGGGAGGAGGAGGAGGGAGGAGCAGGAAGGGGGATGAGGGAGGAGGAGGAGGGAGGAAGAGGGAGAAGGAAGAGGGAGGAGGGAGAGGGAGGAGGAAGAGGAGGAGGGTGGAGGGAGGAGGTAGAGGGAGGAGGTAGAGGGAGGAGGAAGAGGAGGGAGAGGGAGGAAGAGGGAGGAGGAGGAAGCGGGAGGAGGAGGATGAAGGAGGAGGGAGAGGGAGGAGGAGGAAGGAGGAGGAGGGAGGAGGCAGAGGGAGAAGGAGGAAGGAGGAGGAGGAAGGAGGGAGAGGAAGGAGGGAGGAGGAGGGAGGAGGTAGAGGGAGGAGGAGGAGAGAGGAGGAAAGAGGTAGGGGGAGGAGGAGGTAGAGGGAGGAGGAGGAGGAAGGAAGAGGGAGGAGGGAGAGGGAGGAGGAAGAGGAGGAGGGTGGAGGGAGGAGGTAGAGGGAGGAGGAGGGAGGAGGTAGAGGGAGGAGGAAGAGGAGGGAGAGGGAGGAAGAGGAAGCGGGAGGAGGAGGATGGAGGAGGGAGAGGGAGGAGGAGGAGGGAGGAGGAGGGGAGAGGAGGAGGGAGGAGGCAGAGGGAGAAGAAGGAAGGAGGGAGAGGAAGGAGGGAGAATGAGGAGGGGAGGAAGGAAAGGGAGGTGGAAGAGGAGGAGGAGGGAGGAGGAAAGAGGTAGGGGGAGGAGGAGGTAAAGGGAGGAGGAGGAGGAAGGAAAGGGAGGAGGAAGAGGAGGAGAAGGGAGGAGGGAGGAGGAGGAGGTAGAGGGAGGAGGAGGGAGGAGGTAGAAGGAGGAGGAAGAGGAGGAGAAGGGAGGAGGAGGGAGGAGGAGGAGGTAGAGGGAGGAGGAGGTAGGAGGAGGAGGAAGAGGGAAGAGGGAGAAGAAGGGAGAAGGAGGAGGGAGGATGATGAGGGAGAAGGAGGCAGGAGGAGGAGGAGGGAGGCAGGAGGAGGAGGCAGAAGGAGGAGGGAATCAGGAGGAGGAGGGAGGAGGGAGGAGGAGGGATGAGGAGGGAGGGGAGGAGGAGGGAAGATGAGGGAGGAGGGGGAGGAGGCGGAGGGAGTAGGAGGGAGGAGGATGGAGGAGGAGGGGGAGGAAGAGGGAGAAGGAAGAGGGAGGAGGGAGAGGGAGGAGGAAGAGGAGGAGGGTGGAGGGAGGAGGAGGGAGAGGGAGGAAGAGGGAGGAGGAGGAAGCGGGAGGAGGAGGATGGAGGAGGGAGAGGGAGGAGGAGGAGGAGGGAGGAGGAGGGGAGAGGAGGAGGGAGGAGGCAGAGGGAGAAGAAGGAAGGAGGAGGAGGAAGGAGGAGAGGAAGGAGGGAGAATGAGGAGGGATGATGATTGCCGTATGACGATTCTGTGTAGTCACGTCATTTTCTTCCCTTTCCCTAGCGTTTTGGTTCGGGGATTCTTATTTTGGGAGTGGGAGGAGGGAGGAGGAGGAAGAAGAAGAAAAAATACGACAGTTGGCTGCTCTGGAATGAAAGGAAGACGTGTAGAAAATTTCATCTCAATCGGATGGGCCGTTCGCGAACGTATAAAGGACATACATACATACATACAGAGATACATAAATACGGACGCACAAGTCTTTTTTATATATAAGATGTCTAGTATTCCTCTTGCTAGCCGTGGTTCAAAAATCAGTATCACTACACTCCGGACATTCCCATGCGTTATCCGTACCCTTTGTCCCCAACGAAGAGTTGCCATAACGATGGTACCAGTAGCAGCCTAATTAAACTACCGCCTGTATTTTCCACTAGGCGCTAATTGTCGACAAACAAAATTCTGCCAAATATGAAGAAATCCACAGACAAGTCAGAATATTATGTAAGGAGGCAAAAGAAGCATGGCTTAAGGAAAAGTGCTTAGAAATTGAAAAACAACACAACAGTCAAAATACCAAATTAGTGCAAAAAAGAATTCAGTAACTTACTAATAAAAGAACAAATACATCAACAGTCTGTCTAAAAACTAAAGATGGCAAGATCATAGTAGAAAAAGATCAGATTATACATGTATGGACAGATTATGTGAAAAACCTTTATGAGGATAACAGAGAGGAACAGTATGATATTAGATTTAATAATGAAGGACCACCATTTTTGAAGATGGAGGTTCGAAATATTCTTAAGCATATGAAAGCTGGCAAGGCCCCCCGGTGAAGACAACATCACAATAGAAATGATTAAAGCTTTAGAAGAATATGAACTAGATCAAGTCACCAGACTGCTGACCACATCATATGATACTGGAGATATACCTTCTGAATTATGTAACTCTGTATTTATTGCAATCCCAAAGAAATCAGAAACCTTGGAATGTGATCAACATAGAACAATTAGTATAATGAATCACATCACAAAGATTTAGCTACGAATTATCATGAAAAGAGTGAGGAAGAAATTACAACCTGAAATAGGGGAAGAACAATGTGGGTTTGTAGAAGGAAAGGGTACAGTAAATGCTGTGTATATGCTGCGAATAGTTATTGAACGTGCTATAGAAGTAAAGAAAAACATCTGATGGCTGCAGAAATGTGGTTTCTGAGGAAAATGCAAAGAATACCATGGACAGACAGAAAAACCAATGACCAAGTACTACATGAGACAAATGAACATCGTAAATCGATTAGAGAAATTAGACGTAGACAGTCACAATTTTTTGGACATGTTATGAGAAGAAATGGATTGGAGAACTTAGTGACAACTGGCAAGATCGAAGGGAACAGACCAAGAGGAAGACCGGGAGGAAAATACCTGGATGGCTTGGCCATATGGCATGGACGAGACAGGAACACTGAGCTGATAGCCGACTCTGGTGATCGAGTGAAATTGCAAGTCATGACCGCCCACGCTTTCCGGCATGTCGCATGATTGATTGATTGCTGATTGTCGTCCAGATCCTCTGCTCACTGCCCTCTGCAGCAACTTCTCTAGGTGTGGATTCTCTGTATGTTGAGCTGTATTCTAGACTTGGCTGAAGAGAACCACATCAGCCTTCCCATCAAGTCAATCGCCTCCCAAATCGCCAGTGTGTCAACCTGTTAATTTGTTCGCACACCGGTATGCCCTTAGCAGAACATTCATGACATGCTCTTGACCTTCATCTTGTCCAGCGATGTAAGCCACTTCATGCCAAACATATCCGTGTACATTTCACGAAGCATGCTCTATGAATCCGTTGCAAACACTTTTCGGACTGTACTATTCTCCATCCACCGGAAAGTCTCCATTGTAGCCTATATCTCCATTCTCATGCTGGCAATCGTCATATCATCTCATCCATTGCAATAAAGTTCCCCACTCACTCCGTTTACCTTTCGCCACAGACATATTAGAGTATAATATCGTATCGCTTATGCGTGTGTTGTCACTTATCAGTTGTTCCAAGGGCGGCTATCACTTTATGTAAGGTTGCAATGTTCGGTGGGACCATGGTTCATTCCCCTCCATGCATTTGCATACTAATTTCACACACATGCCAGACCGTATCTTCCTAGAACTGCCGCCCTTCATCCTGTGTCCCATGGTGTTGTCACTCTATGACTCATGCTGAAGTTACTCCGCGTCCACATTTAGACAGTCAGGCAAGTATATGCTGCATTCACACAAGCAACATGCCTACTGTACAGCCCAGAATCACTCCCATGGCCTCATTTTCCATGCGGTCCAACGTCTGCAACTAGCGGGCGATATTGTAAGCAGTTTCTGACCATACTCAAATCACTGAAATAATTAATTGTTAGTAAAAGTGTATACAAATCGCTGTTCCATGTCCGCAGCTGCCATTACCTTCGGTACATGTAGTCCCTTCCTGGTTCTTGATATCAGCTCTCGCACAAGGGCCCACAAAGGACAAACTACTGTCAAATGATGTTCCGAGGTACTGAAATGTGTTCTATTTCTGTTTTTTCCTCTTCTTCCCTCTCTCTCCCCTTCTCTCTCTCTCTCTCTCTCTCTCTCTCTCTCTCTCTCTCTCTCTCTCTCTCTCTCTCTCTCTCTCTCTCTCTCTCTCTCTCTCTCTCTCTCTCTCTCCGTCTTTCTGTGGTTTACTGTGTTTTTGGTGAACTCATTTCTAAACAATTCGTTTATTTAGAAAATGTTTTGTCTAGGAATTCGTTTCCGTGCACCATTCACTCATTTTATCCACCGCAACCTGCGTTTTCTCTAGGTGTCTCCACTCAATGTGTTCCTTGTCTAACACAAGGAAATCATCAGCAAATATCAATATACATTCAAAAGGCACCATTCGTACCTGTAGGGAGACAGTACCAAAAGGTAACAAAACCATACATATACCACCCACACAGAGTCGCACAATCGTAAAGCGCACACACACACACAGATGCATTAGTGCATACATACAGACACACGGTAAGATAAACAGACAGATATACGGACGTTGAAAAGCACTTACAGACAGACCAACAGATCGATAAACAAGTACATGTAAGAAGCCTTCTCAACGCCTTTGGCTCTGTGGTCGTATAGTAAGTAAAGTCGAGGCAAAGGACCCTTTCACACGTCTGACAGCAATTTGGGCATAAGGTGATAAGCTCATATTTATATAGACCAATGGGCACTCTGTGTGAGATGTGGTCAGTGTCTTGTCGGTCGTCTTTACTCTCCAAGACATTTTCTGGTACATATTTTAGGCTGGGTCGACCTGGGAGTTCATGTCAATTTAAAAAATTTGCCCCGATGAGGATTCGAACCCACGCTACTGAACCGACAGGTGAGCTGAAGACCAAACTGGTAGATTTAGAACACCAGTATCGCACAACACCCTCTAAACAGACATGTCCGCTGATCAACGAACACCTTACTGTATTAAAATCATTAAAGACTAACAAAACGCTTGTATTACTTAAACCAGACAAAGGAAGTGGTGCAGTGTTGATGGACATATCAGACTACCAGAATAAAATGGAAGAGATATTATCGGATGAATCTAAATTCAGGTAACATCAAACAATAAAAAAGTCGGAGGATATGGATGATAAAATGATGAAAGAGATCCAGTCACTTGTGAATGGGGGACTTATCAGTGAGGCCACTGCACAAATGCTTACACCACGTGACTCCTAAACTCTTCAAATGTACAGTCTACCCAATCTTGACAAGCCCGGAATCCCACTAAGACCGATCTTATCCATGGTTAGCTCTGCACAACACCGGATGGCGAGATGACTAGCTGAAATTTTAAAAGCCAGTACAATAATCGTTTGATCCAAAAATACTCAGAGACACATTCGAAGTGGTGGGATTATTGGATACTATGGACATAAATAATAAACACTTGGTATCCATGGATATAGCCTCCCTAACGCTCCGTTAGATAAGACATTGAAAATAATAAGTGGACGCATATAGTAACAGCCGAAACCAAAACCAAACCAAAAAGACAAACAACTAAAACTAGGTATACCAACATCAATTCTGGAGAGGTTACTATTACTATGTACTGCCAATATAAAATTCAATTTTCTGAATAAGTCATACCGTCAAATTGACGGAGTGGCCATGTGGAGTCCTCTTGGTCCTATTCTAGCGGACATCTTCATGGCACATTTAGAAGAAAAGAGATCCTCAGACATTGAAAACTTGGTCTTCTACCATCATTATATGGACGATATATTAATTATCACCACATACGAGCTACAAGCAACATCGTTCCAGGCCATAACGAACATGACGTATAAAAACATCTCTCTATCTATGGAACACGAACACAACGAAGCGTTGCTGTTCCTGGATATCCTAATGAGATGTGGAGCAGACGGCACAATTCAAAGATCGGTGTGCAGCAAAGAAACACGGACTGGCCAATACTTAAATTTTCATAGCTTCGCACCTGTCCAGTACAAACGGGCTTAGTACGGACCCTGTTTGACACCCAGAACACACTGACAGAGGAAATTGAAACTCTGAAGAATGTCTTACACCTGAATGGGTACTCCACAGGATTTATAAAGCGCCACTGCCAACAGCCGAAACCAAAACCAGACGTAACTACAGTCCCTAAGCTCAAGGTATATATCCAGCTAACCTTTCGAGGGGAAGACGTAATGCAACGTCTACAGGACCGGCTCATTACAGCAGTCGGCCGAACATTCTGTGCTGCAACTCACTCCAGTTATTAGGTACAGAACCACACATATTCCCACCCCAGCTGTAAAAGAATTTACCTCTTTGTACGCCAAATTCAACTGTATTTATCAATTCACATGCAGATGCGAATCTACCTACATCGGCAGAACAGAGCGGCAGTTACATAGCAGGGTTGTTGAACACATTCTCAGCCGGCTTGATACGATACTACACACAGGCGATGGGATCATGGGAAGGCTGACACACCACCATCATAAACTTCCGGTGTCGTCCACTGCACGTCATGTCTTGGAAACCGGTCATGTAACCGGCTCCGTGGCTAAGGGCTTGCGAACGCGGTTTGTGAGCCCGTATAACCGGGTTCCAAACACAGCGATGCCGGTTTTTTTTTCGAAAAAGGTATAGGTGCCGATCGTTCAGAAAGCAATGGCAAACTACTGAACGTAAAATGTGCCCAGGAATCACGAACAGCGCTTTTCGTGTGTTGTTTCATACACACAATAGTCGTTTGTTAAAGTTTGCAGAAGCTATAATGATTAATCTGTGTAGGCCAGTTTTGTGCAAACAGAAAGACATGATAGTCCATTTAAAGTTACCATGGTAAACAATTGATATTACTGTGCGATCATGTGTATATTTCAGCTTGGAAGATGTATCTAGTTATTTTACTCTATGTTGTGTGACTTCTGCAGTATGTACCTGACGAGTTGCAGCGAAATATGCCAGGCAATAAATCGTACAATCTATGGTTTGTGTCTGCGTTATTCAAATTCTACATGTATTTAATTCAATGAAACCATTGAAAGGAAAATTAAGAATAAACAGCACATCAGCAATACTATATAATAATTTCAAAGATAATAATTAATGTTAACTATTCAGTTTGACATAAAACGGATACGGTATTTGTAAAATACTCTGTAATGGCAAATACGATTGTCCTGATGCTATCAGAGATGTACACAACTGTATACTCACAATGGGCTAACCACGTCACATGTCGCTGACCAACCCAACAAACTGTCAGTACTTACGGATGTTAGAAAATCAGCGACCAGCTTACACACACCATCAATATTCACTTTCTCTACAACAACAAGAACCAACAATTTGCTGCGTACGTGACAACACCGGCTACAGCGCTATCGTCATTAATTTATGAAACATAAGCTTTGAGAATGAAAAGATGTCACTCAGCGATATCCATCAATCAAATGTGCTGTCACATGTTCAACTCCAACACCATCTAGTCAGTGATACTAGACCAATTAGTCATTGCTGTAACCACTCCTCCACAAAATCCCGAATTGTGACTGGCTCTCTCTCTCTCTCTCTCTCTCTCTCTCTCTCTCTCTCTCACACACACACACACACACACACACACACATACACACACACACACACACACACACAAGGGTAGGGATACAGTTTCAATGTCACTGTGGCATATTAGGTATGTGGTGTGGACAAAATATTTACTTGACAAAACTGAGGTCGATGTGATCGGTACCTGGTCGGTGGTTATACATCATAGAGACTCTTACATTCACACACACACACACACACGCACACGCGCACACACACACACACACACACACACACGCACAATAGGCCTATACTTATTATGGGTCAGTAGTATATTTGTATTAGATGAAATTGCATGGGCAATAACAGGGATACAGTTTCAATGTCATTGTCGCATGACGAAGTGGTCAAGCCGTTTAACTCGGGCTCCGAAGGTTGTGGGTTCGATTCCAGGCCGCGTCCTTCGGTTCACGAGTTAAATTTTTTGGAGACTCCTGTGGGTCGTCGCTACAGCTACGGAGTTCGTGTTTTGTGCGACGCTTTCCGCGCTGCGGAAAGAGACCGAGCCATATGGGATAAAACCCGGTGCAATGAAGCCCTGTCGACTTTTAAGCGACTTTAAGCAAGGGCAATAAAGAACCTGAAGAATGGTAAATCACCTAGATGTGATGAGATACCAGCTGGGCTAATTAAAGCGGGAGGAGAAGAAAGCATACAAATCTATCACTCATTATGTAAAAAGATATGGAAATGTGGTATATGGCCAAAAGATTGGAAGAGAACTATCTTCATTCCAATACCAAAAAAGGGCAACCTGAAATTATGCACCAACTATAGAACTGTTGCCATGATCAGTCATGCAAGTAACATTCTACTAAAAATCATAATGAGAAGACTTCGTAAGAAAATCGAAGAAGAAATTAACGTGGTTCAAGCTGGATTTAGACAAGGAAGAGGAACAATAGATCACATTCTCAATATGCGTTTAATAATAGAGAAGTGCAGAGAATTTAATGTAAACCTATTCTCATGTTTTGTGGATTATTCAAAGGCATTTGACTGTGTACAACATCAGAAACTTTGGGAAATCATGAGGAATATGGGCTTTCCACCACATGTAATACAACTCATAAGAATGCTCTATCTAGACCAACAAGCAGCGGTTAGAATAGATGGCGAGACATCAGATTGGTTTGACATCAAGCAAGGAGTCCGTCAATGATGTGTGCTGTCCCCCTATTTGTTTAACCTGTACACCGAAAATATAATGAGAAATGTAAGAGATGATGTAAATAGGGAGCTATATGATGCCCTAAATATCGGTGGTCTTGACATACCAGAGATTCGGTATGCTGATGATACATTATTGCTATCCACAACACAGACTGGTATAGAAAACCTAATAGCCTCAACCCAATTGAATAGTGAAAATCACAACTTGTATCTCAACATTGCAAAAACAAAGATAATGCATACAGATAAAACCACTATGGAGAAAGAAATATATGTTAATGAGGAAAAATTGGAGGTGGGGGAAAATTTTGAATATCTTGGGTCATTGATTACCAACAACGGTGACGCAATGAAAGAAATTAAACGACGACTATCAATTGCTCTTCAAAGACTAAAAAAAAATGTTAACAAAATTAAGTTGCATGTCCTTCACAGGGGGTAGCAGTCAACCCCAGCATTTTCGCTGTTCGTGATTCCTGGGCAAATTTTACGCTCGGTAGTTTGCCATTGCTTTCTGAACGACTGGCTCCTTTTTCAAAAAAACAAGCACCGCTGTGTTTCGAAACCGGGTATACGGGTTCACAAACTGCATTCGCAAGCTCTTAGCCACAGAGACCGACAAAGACTAAAACAACTGAATACATTATGGAATGGGACAGACAGATCAACAAATCTAAGAATAAGTCTTTATTGTCGGACTGCAACTTGCATGCTGTCATGCGAATTTCAACAAGTAAACTTGCTCCAGATTTCAAGAATATTGTCAAACATTTCAAGCAGTTACTTACATCTCATTAGAAATCAACAACTGTAGTCACAATGTAGCCGCTGTGTGTCTAAATTAAAGCCATTGATAGATAATAAAGAATATTTGTTATAATAACGAGTTGTAAAATCTTGTTAACAAATTAGTAAAAGTTTTTGTCCATATTGTCAAATCTTATATATAAATTAGGATCTCCGTCTGTCTGTCTGTCTGTCTGTCTGTCTGTATGTATGTATGTATGTCCTTTATGCGCTCGCGAACGGCCCATCCGATTGAGATGAACTTTTCTACACGCCTTTCTTTCATTCCAGCGCTGCCAACTGTGATATTTTGTTAGTGTGAAATCGCCTGCTTACTCAGTATTATTTCATTTTTCATTTTTCATTATAATTTCATATATCTCAGGGGACCTAACTCTGTAAAAGTTATTTCAAGGGGCATAACTTTTCTGTATAACTTATAGTCATATTTTGGCATCGTTTACAAAGATTTATAAACTCTTTGTCCATAGTTATATACCGGCATATGAGTTATAATAAATAATGATACAATCTGTAAGGCATTTTCAAAGTTTTCATAAAAATAATGCACAATGCATAACATTGTAACTCATATTTTTTTGCTTAAGAAGTTACTGTAGTCATGCAGGTGATTAGAAAGAGTTTTCATTAAAAATAATGGATGGTGTGTGGAAGGACATTCTTTTAAGTTACTTTTTTTTTGTTGTATGAATTTAATGAGACGCTACTCGCCACGAGCTGGGCGAAGCCACGCCGGGTCAGATAGATAGACAGACCCACCTTTTCGCTGCAGTTGTCTACTCCTCCTTTTCCTTCTTCTGTTGATGCTGCTGCCGCCGCTCCATTTACCCAAGTTAATTGTTGGGGAAGATGTAAAGATCTTTCAAGTGCTATTTCTAATGCTTTTTGTAAGTTGGTCTTCGTTTATCTAAGGTTGTTCTAACTGCAACCAATAAATGATTAGACAGACAGGCAGACAGACAGACAGACAGAGAGGGAGGGACGGACAGACAGGCAGACAGGCAGGCAGACAGACAGACAGACAGACAGACAGACAGACAGACAGACAGACAGACAGACAGACAGACAGACAGACAGACAGACAGACAAACAGTCGGGAACGGGAACTTATATGACTACTTATATGAATTAAATGAGATGCTCGCCATCAGGGGCTGGGCGAAGCCGGGCCGGATCAGACAGACAGACATATAGACAGACAGACAGACAGATAGATAGTCGGGGACGGGAACGGGAGCTTATATGACTACTTATATGAATTAAATGAGATGCTCCACACCAGGAGTTGGGCGATGCCGGGCCGGGTCAGACAGACAGACAGACAGACAGAAAGACAGACAGACAGACAGACAGACAGACAGACATACAGACAGACAGACAGACAGACTGACAGACAGTCGGTAACGGGAACGAGAACTTATATGACTACTTATATGAATTAAATGAGATGCTCCCCACCAGGGACTGGGCGAAGCAGGGCCGGGTCAGCTAGTCTTATATATAAATTGCGATCTCCGTCTGTCTGTCTGTCTGTCTGTCTGTATGTATGTATGTATGTATGTATGTCCTTTATGCGCTCGCGAACGGCCCATCCGATTGAGATGAACTTTTCTACACGCCTTTCTTTCATTCCAGCGCTGCCAACTGTGATATTTTTTTAGTGTGAAATCGGCTGCTTACCCAATATTATTTCATTTTTCATTTTTCATCATAATTTCATATATCTCAGGGGACTTAACTATGTAAAAGTTATTTCAAGGGGCATAACTTTTCTGTATAACTTATAGTCATATTGTGGCATCGTTTTCAAAGATTTATAAACTCTTTGTCCATAGTTATGTACCGGCATATGAGTTATAATAAATAATGATACAATCTGTAAGGCATTTTCAAAGTTTTCATAAAAATAATGCACAATGCATAACATTGTAACTCATCTTTTTTTGCTTAAGAAGTTACTGTAGTCATGCAGGTGATTAGAAAGCGTTTTCATTAAAAATAATGGATGGTGTGTGGAAGGGCATTTTTTAAAGTTACTTTTTTTGTTGTATGAATTTAATGAGACGCTACCCGCCAGGAGCTGGGCGAAGCCACGCCGGGTCAGATAGATAGACAGACCCACCTTTTCGCTGCAGTTGTCTACTCCTCCTTTTCCTTCTTCTGCTGATGCTGCTGCCGCCGCTCCATTTACCCAAGTTAATTGTTGGGGGAAGATGTAAAGATCTTTCAAGTGCTCTTTCTAATGCTTTTTGTAAGTTGGTCTTCGTTTATCTAGTGTTGTTCTAACTGCAACCAATAAATGATTAGACAGACAGGCAGACAGACAGACAGAGAGGGAGGGACGGACAGACAGACAGACAGACAGACAGACAGACAGACAGACAGACAGACAGACAGACAGACAGACAGACAGACAGACAGACAGACAGACAGACAGACAGTCGGTAACGGGAACGGGAACTTATATGACTACTTATATGAATTAAATGAGATGCTCCCCACCAAGGACTGGGCGATGCCGGGTCAGACAGACAGACAGACAGACAGACAGTCGGTAACGGGAACGTGAGCTTACATGACTACTTATATGAATTAAATGAGATGCTCCCCACCAAGGTCTGGGCGAAGCCGGGCCGGGTCAGCTAGTCTTATATATAAAAGGCGATCTCCGTCTGTCTGTATGTCCGTATGTCCTTTATGCGCTCGCGAACGGCCCATCCGATTGAGATGAAATTTTCTACACGTCTTCCTTTCATTCCAGCGCAGCCCACTGTCATATTTTTTTAGTGTGAAATCGGCTGCTTACCCAATATTATTTCATTTTTCATTTTTCATTATAATTTCATATATCTCAGGGGACTTAACTCTGTAAAAGTTATTTCAAGGGGCATAACTTTTCTGTATAACTTATAGTCATATTGTGGCATCGTTTTCAAAGATTTATAAACTCTTTGTCCATAGTTATGTACCGGCATATGAGTTATAATAAATAATGATACAATCTTTAAGGCATTTTCAAAGTTTTCTTAAAAATAATGCATAATGCATAACATTGTAACTCATCTTTTTATGCTTAAAGAATAAATAAATAATAGTTACCTTATCTCTATCAAGTTTGAAGATTTTATATTTCTTTACACTGTCGCCAACTCTAAGAAGACATGGAACAACTTCAGCCATTATTAAATCTACAGGCATATGCGTTATATTTCTCCTCCTCCTCCTCTCCCCTCCTCCACCTCCTACCCTCTTCCCCTCCCCCTCCTCCCTCTCCCTCCTCCTCTTCCCTTTCTCCTCCCTCCTCCTCCCTCTTCCTCCTCCTCCCTCTTCCTCCTCCTGCCTCCTCGCCCTTCTCCCTCATCCTAATCACTCCTCTTCCTTCCTCCTCCCTTCTCCTCCTTTCTCCTCCTACTCCCTCCTCCTCCTCCTACGTCCTCCCCCTCCTCCCTCCTCCTCCCTCTTCCTCCCCCTCCTCCCTCCTCCTCATCCCTCCTCCTCCTCCCTCCTCATCCTCTCTCCTCCTCCCTCCCCCTCCTCCCTCCACATCCCTCCTCCTCCCCCTCCCTCCTCCCTCCGCCTCCTCCCTCCTCCTCCCCCCTCCCCATCCTCCCTCCACATCCCTCCTCCTCCCCCTCCCTCCTCCCTCCGCCTCCTCCCTCCTCCTCCCCCTCCTCCTGCGTTCTTCTCCTCCCTCCTTCTCCCCCTCCTCCTCCTGCGTTCTTCTCCTCCCTCCTTCTCCCTCCTCATTCCTCCTCCCTCTTCTTCCTCCCTCCTCCTCCCTCTTCCTCCTCCTCCCCCCTCCTCCTGCCTCCTCCTCCTCCCTCATCCTCCTCCTTCCTCCTCCTCCTCTCTCCTCCTCCTAATCCCTCCTCCCTACTACTCCTCCTCCTTCCTCCTCTTCCTTCTTCTTCTTTCGTTCGCTTGAAATATGTATATATCTGCAATGTCGTCTCTTGCATGAATTGAACTGGTTTTTTTTTCAGTTCACACAGTGGTCCATAGAGTTTATCTTCCACTGTCGTCTCTCTAGGCCAGAAGGTTTGCCTAGATATGTTATATTTTGGGCAGTCTTGGAGTATGTGCTCTGCTGTCTGCGACGCCAATCCACATGTGCACATGGCTGTTTCACCAATCTTGAATTTTGTATACATGTGGTTGCGTAATCTATTGTGTCCTGTTCTGAGGCGCAGAATAATGACTTGTTCTGGTCTGTCCATAATGTGGTAGTCATCTTGAGCAGGTTTTGGTGGCTTTCTGACTGATTTGATCATTCTTTTCTTTTGGTGGTATGTAACGGGCACATCAGGCTGTTCCTCTTTGGCTCCTTCCTTAGCCAATTGATCAGCTCTGTCGTTTCAGGGTACTCCACAGTGGGATGGTATCCACTGTATGGTGACTTTATGCTGACTGCTAA
This sequence comes from Cepaea hortensis, assembly GCA_963921405.1. Classification (NCBI taxonomy): domain Eukaryota; kingdom Metazoa; phylum Mollusca; class Gastropoda; order Stylommatophora; family Helicidae; genus Cepaea; species Cepaea hortensis. The sequence continues at coordinate 48,506,854 of OY992891.1, forward strand.
GTTCAGAAAGTAGTGTCCTTAGTACTGGCAATTTCCCAGAGAGGAGCGCCTCGAGTACTGATTTTGCATCTGTTAGTAGCACCACAGGTTGTGTACCATTGCTGTTATTTAGTAATTTCTCTGTTGCTATCTTGATTGCCTCAATTTCGGCATCATAGTTATGGCAGTACTTTCCTGTCGGTACTCTGGCTGTGTCCCTAGTATTATTTGGGTATTCTATGTACACTCCCGCTCCTCCATTTCGAACAGCATTTTGTGCTGACCCATCTGTGTAGACTCGGATTCAGAGGTCCTGTGGGTATTCTTCATCAAGGAAGCTGAGAGTGGCTGTTCTGCGCTGCACACTGTTCTGTTCTTCCTTGTCAAATATTCCTCTCACTTTTGTCTGGATTTGTAACGATAGTCTATGCTCATCTTTCCATGGAGTTCGCTCTGGAATAGTTGTTAGGGGGATACCAACTGTGGGCAGATCAGTGGTTTCTCTGCAGAGTCGTTTGGCCTGGTGGATAAAACTACTTCTTTTCAACCGCCCCATAGCTAGGTTTTCAAATCTGTTCTTCATAGGGTGGCCTGGCAAGCTGAGGAACTTTTCTGCTTGTATTAGCGTTTTCGTATCTCTGCGCTCACTCAGTGCCTGTGTCCTCCCCATCTTCTCCATTTCCACTATAGGGGTTGATCTCATCCCTCCTGTGGTGACTCTAAGTGCTTGATTTTGCACCTTGTCCAGCTCTTGTAGTGTGGTATTTGATGCTGAACACCACGCAGTTGACCCATATTCCAGGTGTGGTCGTATGCTCTGTTGGTAAACATTGCTAAGTATTTTCGTACTGGCTCCCCATGTGGTTCCACTTAGCTTTCTCAGGATGGCTATTTTCCTTCTGGCTTTTGCTACTGCTTTGTTGATGTGCTTTCTCCATGTCAGCTTGCCATCAAATGTTACTCCAAGGTATGTTGGTTCTTTATCTTCTCTTAGGGGTGTTCCATTTATCTGGATGATCCCTGCCTTTTGTTTTGGAGAGAGGGTAAATAGGGTGGTGCTGCACTTGTCAGTGTTTATGCTGACACACCATCTATTTGCCCATGCAGCAAATGTATCTACAGCTCTTTGTAGCAATCTGGTGGCCACTGATGCATATTCATTTGTGCTCCATAGAACCAGGTCATCGGCGTACATTGCCGCTTTAATTCCATGCGGTAGGTGAGCAACAAGATCATTGATGAAGATTAGAAAAAGTGTGGGGGACAAGACTCCGCCCTGGGGGACACCGTGACGCAGTAGTACTTTCTTGCTCTTGAGTCCGTCTATCTGTACTCGGGCTCTTCTGTTGTGCAAGTATGCTTTCACCCATTTGTACATTCTTCCATTGACTTTGCAGTTTCTCAGTTTCTTCATCAGACCTTCTTTCCAGACTTTGTCAAAGGCTTTCTTCAGATCTATCCATGCCGCAAGCACCAGCTTCTTCTCTTGGAATGCATCCTCAATTTCTTGACAGAGGTAGGTTGTCTGATCTTCCGTAGAGTAGCACTGCCTAAAGCCAGCCTGCTGTGGCACAAGGATGTTTTTACTTTCAATGTACCACTGCAGTCTGTGATTGATGATGTGCTCCAGTGTTTTGCAGAGACAGCTGGTGAGGCTAATTGGTCTGTAGCTAGAGGCAATGGAACCATCTTTCCCTGATTTTTAAAGGGGTATCATGATTGCTTCTCTCCAGGCTTGTGGAACACTGCCTAAGGTCCAGCTGTTATTGAAGATCTGCAACAGCTTTGTTTTGGCCTCTGTTCCTAGGTTCCTGATCATTTCATTGGAGATACCATCAGCTCCTGGTGACTTTCTCATTTTCAGTTTTGATATGGCTAGCTCCAGTTCGCTGATTGTGATGGGTGCCTCCAGTACTATTTCCTTCTGTCCTGTATGTTGTCGTTTCTCTCGAATCTCTTGTTGTTTCTCTGGACTAATTTTGATATTGCTATCTTGTGCGAACGAGTCCGCAAAATGGTCAGCTGCTTGCTTTCTTGTTAAGATTTTTCCATCTTTATGTAGTGCAATTTTTGAGTTTCTCCCTGTGCCCTCGTCATTAAGCTGTTTTATTAGCTTCCACAATTTCCTTGTGTCTCTTTCAAAGTTCAGAGACTCCGTTTTCTCCTGCCAGCTTTTCCGTCTAGCCTGCAGCTTGGCCCTTTGAAATTTGGCTTTTGCATGCTGGAATTTATTGTGGTGCTCTTGGCTGGGTGTGGCCTCTGCTTGCTTTCTACACACTTCAACATCATTATGCAACTGTTCCAGTTCACTACTCCAGTAGGGTTTATATTGTTTACGGGCTCCTCTTGGTACTGTTTCTCGCGCTGCCTGTAGTATGCATTTCCCAAACTCTTCAACTGCTTTATTTATGTCTTTCTCAGTGTTCAGGTTTCTAACCAGTATGCTGGTGAGATGCTTGTACATTGCCCAGTCTGCTTTCTTGTAGTTCCACCTCGAGAGGGTGCTGCTTTCACTTACAAGCTCATTTTCTACGGTTAGAAAGACTGGCCGATGGTCACTGCCACCAAGTTGTTTCCCAACAGTTCGTGTAATGTTCCACTCCAGGTTTGGTGAATGAAAAGCCAGGTCAGGTGTAGTTGTAGAGTGCCATGATCTCGAGTAGAAAGTATGTGGGTCGGACGGCTTGTTAATCAACATGAATCTATTCTCATCCTGCCAGTCTTCCAGTCTCTCTTCTCTCTGGTCTCTCATAGCCCCAGCTCTGCGAGTGGCTGTTGAAATCGCCACACACAATCATATTTTCTTTTAGTGGTAGAGTGTCCAGTGTCTGTGGGCGGTCACTTGGACAGTAGTAATTGATCAGATGTAGATCTGTATTACCTGTCTTAAGTTTAAGTGTCTGATACTCAGCCCCTTCCATGTAGACTTTGATTTGGGAAGCCATGATGTTATTTCTTACAAGGGTCAGTATCCCACCTTTTCGCCTGTTCTTTCGGTCAGATCGGTAACACTGGTAGCCTCTGATTTTGAAGGCTATATTTTCATTGAGGTGAGTTTCTTGCAAGCAACATATGCTTACTTTTTCTTGGTCCAAGATTTTTTCTAATTCTATTTTGTTGTTGCTGACTCCCTCCGCATTCCAGTGCATTATTTTAAGTCTTCGTTTAGTATGGCCAGTCGTCCTATTCTCATGTCCCCTGGCTCCACAGGACATCTGAGAAGGACCTCCAGTAGTTGGGGTTGGACCCTTTCGAGACATAGGGCCCGGCACTGCACCTGCCTGGGGGTCCAAAGCAGGGCGAGCACCATAACGATTGGCAGTAGTCGACATATTCCATTTTGCGTGATTGCGTGGCATCCTGATTTCTGTGGTGCGCCTCTTGGCTGGTTGCCTCCGTCTTCAGCACCCCTCCTCTTCCTCTCTCCGCCTATCTCTTCCTCCCTCCTCCTCCCTCCTCCACCTCCCTCTTCCTCCTCCCAGCTCCTACTCCTCCTTTTTCTTCTTCTTCTGCTGCTGCTGCCGCTGCTCCATTTACCCAATTGTTGGGGAAGATGTAAAGATCTTTCAAGTGCTCTTTCTAATGCTTTTTGTAAGTTGGTCTTCGTTTATCTAAGGTTGTTCTAACTGCAACCAATAAATGATTAGACAGACAGACAGACAGACAGACAGACAGACAGACAGACAGACAGACAGACAGACAGTCGGGAACGGGAACTTATATGACTACTTATATGAATTAAATTAGATGCTCCTCATCAGGGGCTGGGCGAAGCCGGGCCGGATCAGACAGACAGACCGACAGACAGACAGATAGACAGACAGATAGATAGTTGGGAACGGGAACGGGAGCTTATATGACTACTTATATGAATTAAATGAGATGCTCCACACCAGGAGCTGGGCGATGCCGGGCCGGGTCAGACAGACAGACAGACAGACAGACAGACAGACAAACAGACAGACAGACAGACAGACAGACAGACAGACAGACAGACAGATAGTCGGTAACGGGAACGGGAACTTATATGACTACTTATATGAATTAAATGAGATGCTCCCCACCAAGGACTGGGCGAAGCCGGGCCGGGTCAGCTAGTATAATGTATAAGTGTATAAGTAAAATAAATTGTTATAATTAGTTATTTATACTGCTTAATAACCTATAAATAATTAATAATTATTTATTGTGATAGGTTGCTATAAACAATATATATATATGCAGCCCGCCAGTAGCTTTACATTTGTCAATGCGGTTCTACGCACAAAAAGTTTGCCCACCCCTGGTCTAGAATGTTCAACAACAACATTCATTTATATAAACATCTGATTGCTTGATTCTCAAATGTCGAGAGATGCAAACAATACACTTGGCCTCTTTTATAGTATTTTACTTTTGTTTTCTTTAGTTGAAAGCTAATTTGTACGGACTACTTAATTTAATACTCAACACACTATTTTAAATCAACACAAATCCAACCTTGTTTCCTCTATGTAATTGTTTCCTTCCAATTGGTGTCATAAAAATCATCATCATTATGTGCTATGCCGATAAGCGTGGGCGGTCATGTTTCGCCATTTCACACGATCACTAGAATCGTGGATCAGCTCCGTGTTCTTGTCTCGGCCATGCCACGTGGCAATGCCATCTAGGTATTTACTTCCATAAAAATATAATATACATCATGGGTTTTGGCATGTCATATTCAACTGTAACTGTCATTCTTAGAAATACAGTAAATAATTACATGTATTTTGGAGTCTTCGGAAAACAAATTATAACCTTTAGTCGCATATCACGATTTTATAACAGGAAAAACTGCCTTCTTCTTCACAGCAGTAATTAGGGAATATTTGAGAAATGTGAACTCACTAATACAAAGTTCTGCGTGGTCTTCGAATGTTCCTTGCTTCCACTGAAAACAAAGGCGGCAAAATCATACTGGCCAAGGGTGAGATTTTAGATACATAGTCAGAATAATCAAAGGCCCTTAAAGCGAGACCCGTTGGGAATATGTGATATTCCCTATAATAATGAAAGACAGCCATTGTTGAAGGCAGAAGTTCAGAACAGTATTAAACTGATTCACTGCCAAACAAATAATGGGTCTGGACCAAACAAAAAATGATGACAGAAAATTGGAAGTAAGGGTGTGTCACGGTAATGCTCTAAAAATGGTTGAAATGGTAGCACCTATATTGTATTATGTGTCAAATTAAATGCGGTTGCACAAGGAGCACGTTAATATTGCTATTATTGCTAGAGGTTAGAAATATCTTACAATAATGGCAGGTATCAAAGGTGACAATTGTTTAAAATTTCCTCTTACGAAGGCATTACTTCTTAATCGTTGATGATAATCCAATGAAATTTACTGAATAATGATAAATACACAACTTTTATTCGCCAAGATTACAAGAACTGCTCCTTAACACCAATAAAACACAATTAAAACTTCATATTTTGAAGCACATAATTTTTGCACAAAATAGAAAAGGTCAGGAATACACGAGTAAGATTTATACTGAGAAACAATGTATACGCTATTTTTTTATTTAGTTATAATTATTATTCTTTTAAATTTAATTATTTAAATACTCCTCAGTTTATCTGTGTTAGGTATAATAAACTTAGAGGCACAAGTGTGGCCAATTAGAGCAAACATAATTCGACATGACGAACTTTCACGGTTAGTTTTGTTTTCCTTTACGACCACCTGCTAAATAAATTATTTTAACTGAATAACCAAACGAACTAAAAGTTCTAAGAATATCTTGGGTAAAGAAAAGAACAAATGCACCCATACTTCAAGAGTTGAATATTGAGGAGGGTTGGCGATAAAACAAAGAAAATTGAAGTATTTTGGTCACTTGAAACGTCACGAAAGTTTGGAGAGAACAATAATGGAAGAGTATATGCCTGGGAAGAGAGGAAGGGGAAGGCCAAAGAGAAGATGGGTGCAGGATGTGGCGGATGATCTCCAGATGGGTGTATCAGACGCGGGACATCTTGCTTGTGATCGAGAGGTTTTCCGGAAGGTTGTTATGGGAGCGAGGTTCTGCAAAGGACATGCTACTGAATGAATGAATGAATGAACCAAACTAACCACGTGCTATCTGTTTAGAATCTTTCACACAGTCCTTTAAATCAGAATAACTTTTACATTGGCACCTTTCCGTCTTGACAGACGATAGTTTGGTACATTGTGCTTCAAAAAGGCTTAATAACCGCGACCCATGGCGGTGGCGAGTGTGGCTGGTAAGGCCAATTCTTGCTGCAAATGTTTGCCCACAGTGGATGCATGTGAAAAGATGGTCATTTTCACCATTTTGCACCATCTTACGTCTCTCACGCTCTGTGTGTGCTTTATCTGCAATCATTTTCTCTTTTGTCTTTATTCCATTTCTGATGTTTGCCCTCCATGCAACACGTTCAGCGGCGACTTGCTCCCAATGCGACTTGCTTCCAATATCAATGCCTGTATCAATCATGTCCCGCTTACACACATCTTTGTATCGTAGTAGAGACCGACCCTGAGATCTCCTACCGGTCTGTAATTCACCAATGTCAAAGACTGAAGAATAGAGGTCTGAGGTCTACCTCAAGATAGAAGACCACCGGGAAGAGTGGTCAACCTCAAGCAGATCAGAGGTAACACAGTGCCCCGGTATGAGGGCAGGGTAGGTGATAGGAAGGGGGACTATTAACTAGTTCTCTCATGAGACACGGAGGCGTCGACTAGATAGTTAGTACTCTGGTCACGGCAGAATCACGCCTACGTGATAGCCACAGAGAAGTGGATTGCCACTCAATAGGAGACGGCTGCTATAAGCGTGCTGGGTGTGACAGCACGCAAAAAGTCGAAGGACGCACAAGGTCCTTCCGCGTGCTGTGTAGCCACGCGAGGAGAAGAATCAGACTGGGGACTGACTTCTTAGCGAGCGCACCGTTTAGTGTCGATAGGGGTTTCTGTAGCCAAGTAGATAGAGATTAGCAATAGGCTTAGGAAACTAGTGATAGGCAATTCTGTGGCTTTGTGTGTGATTTGATAGCGACTGTTTTGTAAATGTAAAGAGCCAACGGCAATAAAATGTATCCTCTCACACGACTTGCAAGTTTCTTGTGTGGTGCGAGAGAAGTAATCCTATGATGCCTGAAACATCGGTTGCTGACAGGCGAGGATTAAAGTGGTGTCAGAAGTGTGGCTTGGACAAATGTTCAAGCTAGTACACTCACCCACGGCTCTAGACTAAGGTTACTAGTAGTGAATTACAAGGTTTAATTTGTGTCAGTGACTGATGACGTGTGCAGACTAGAACAAGTTGCGAGCTGAGCTGTGCCTATCGTGACAAAATAATGTTTATTTGTGTTTAATTAAATATTGTGTACTTATATTTATGTGTTCTTCAAAGGTGTAAGTATTGATATTATGAGTTTCTTTCATTTATTTATGTAATTACTTATTTGTTTATGAATAATTATCAAATATGATTCATGGCGGAGCGATACACCTGCCGGCAACATTATCGATTTTTGCAAGCTAAAAATAGCGCTGCGCCTCTGACGTATTGCGACTGACAAACAGTTGTTTTACGCCATGTGCATTCAGCATCTGATTGTTTACAAATCGCCAAGCTGCTGCCCGCCTGAATCTGTGCTTTATATTAACTATTATTTGTTTATTTAAGTTAATAAATGAATATATTTATTTATTTAAACAGTATTATTATATTTATATTTATTTCAAAGCAGTTATTGAATTTTTTTTCGTACTTTTTCTATTTGTTTACCGTCGCGATGGCACTACTTTCGGCTATGCAAATTAGACTTGGTCTGCACAACACTTCCATAGATTAAACTAGAGTAGGAACGAAAGGCATAAAACGTTAGAACGAAGACAGGACATTGACATTTAATATTAATTAATTTACATTGTGTTTGTCCGGGGGCATGTCATTGTGATCGTACCAATTTGTCGAAAGTAATATGTCGTTTGCAATTTGTTAATTGTTGCTGCTCTTGTGAACCAGGGTGAACAACAGCTGGTTATAAAAGAAACCCGTGTGTATGCCGCAGTGCCAAACGATTAGATCTGAGTTGCCAAACGATTGTCCCTGATTTTCTGGAACATTAAGATGAGTATACTCAACGTATTTGGCATGCAATGTGATTAATAATGCATCTCTTTTTCAGCGTGTGATGCATTAGCATATTTTTTTGCTCTATTTTTCAGGATAAAATTTTCCAGGTTATAAACCAAGAGTACAATTGGTAGTACTCAGAGATTAAGAAACATAACATATCTAAGATAAATAAGTGATTAAAGAGGTCAGCGCCTGTTAACGCTAGCTAATTACCCAACAACATGGCTACTTTAGCTGATTTCATAAAGCAGGTAAAGAGTTACAATACACAGGAAAGGAGCTAGAACAATATGCTGATCAAAAATTTAAAGAAGCAAAAGATGCTGAGAGAGCTGAACGGATACGAAAAGAGGATGCGGAGAGAGATGAACGTGCACGAGAAAGACAACACCAGATAGAACTAGCTGATATTACAAAACATAAAGAATTAGAATTAAAACAGAAGCAGTTAGAACATGATAAAGAAATTAAACAGAAGGAAATAGAGTTAAAAAAAAAGCAGTTAGATCAGGAGAAAGAACTAAAGCAAAAAGAGATAGATGAAATGGCAAGAGTTAAGGAAAAACAAATACAAGTAGAATCAGAAACACAGTTGAAGATGAAAGGTATGGATGTAGACTCACACGCAGAGATCTCTGCTACTAAACTAAAAAGTCAACAAGAAGAAAATAAGTTTAATAAGTACAAAAATATTATTAAACCATTCTGTAAAGAAGATTCCATATCAGCCTGGACAGAAAATGTCGAGTATCAATTTAAATACCACCAAGTTCCAATAGAGATGTGGGCTATGATTTATATGAAGAACCTGAGTGGTGAGCCCCTTAGGGTGATAGAATCAATACCAACTGATCTTAGATCTAACTATCAGTACATCCATGATAGGATAATGCAACACTTTTTACTTGATGCCCCAGGGTATCAGGTTCAGTTCTCAAATTTAAAACCAAAACCTAGTGAGACTTTCATTGATTACGTCTCAAATGTCCAAAGTGTACTAAATAGGTGGCTTAAGGCAGCTAACATAGGAAAAGACTTTGACAGACTTAAAAATTTAATAGCCATGGATAAAGTCATATCCACTATACCATCTCCTTTTGCTAAATTCCTGCAGCAGTCAGACATTGAGACCATAGAACAATTTGAAAAGAAAGGCTCTGCATATTTTTCCTCAAATATAGATATTTTTAAGACTTCAAATAACGACTCTGAAATAGTTTCTTTTGTAAAGGACCAACCTAAAAACTATCAGAGTAATAGAAAACCATTTCATAAAGTCGATAAGAAAGATAAGAAGGTGTCGAAATGTGTCTACTGTCAACTTTTGCATGACACTTATTCTATGTGTGATAAATCGCCTAACTATCCAGCACATCTTGAAAATGTCATTAAGAAGCAACAAAACAAAAGAACTGCATACAGGCGTGCAGTCAAATGCTTCTTCTGTTCCAGCTACGGCCATTATTCAAATAAGTGTCTGGGGCGCCAACGTATGAAAGCCAACAATGCTATTTTGATTGATACATCTTCTGATAGTGGTAGTGAGACTGAGTGTGAAGTTGAAAATGAATTACCTTTTAACCAAGCTGAAGATGTGTGTTGTGTAAACGATATATTGAGCTTTGACAGTTGTGAGCGATGTCACCAATTTCATGCAGGCGGAAAATTAGAATGTGGACATACAGTACCATTCTCAACTGAGAGTGTAAATGCAGCATTAGCCTCCAGAGGCAATTTGGTGTTCCACAATGCAATGGTCAATGACAGACCATGCCAATGTTTGCTGGACAGCGGCAGCACCCTTATTGGTCTTAGAAAGGAACTGGTGAGTCCAAATGATTATACAGGTGACTCAGTCAAATGCCGAACCTTTTCGGGTAACATTGAAATTTACCCTTTGGCCAAAGCCCGTATTAACACTCCTTTCCTTTCTGGTACGTTTACTTGTGCAATACTTGACAACCCTTGTACTGATTTAATTTTGGGATGCTTACCCCAATTGAAACAATACACTAGCGATGAAATAGCTGCATGGGAAAAATTAAATGCAGCTAATGCAACAACCAGAGCAGACGCTATGAAACATCAAGACACACTACAAGATGATAGACTACTGTTGCTATCACCAACTAGCACAGATGATACCACCAGACAAAAATTTATAGAACAGCAGAAAGCTGATCCTAGTGTGTCTCCATATTTAAAATTATTGAAAGAAAGAGCCAAAGTGACAAAAAACGCATCATGGTTCTTTAGACTTAGTAATGGTATTCTTACTAGGTATTATACAACTGGTAACCATGAGATTCAGCAAACGGTGTTACCTGTACAACACCGCCTAACTGTGCTAAAGATTGCACATGAGTCACCGTTTGCTGGTCACCTTGCATATGACAAAACCAGGGCCAGAATTCAGGCTCATTTTTATTGGCCAGGTTTTTGTAATGATATAAAATTATTTTGTCGTTCTTGTAATGTCTGTCAACAACTAGTACGTAAGGGTAAACATCCTACAGCTGAAGTACAACCTTCTACACTGGCTTCTAGGCCATTTGAGAGTGTGGCGGTAGATATTGTTGGACCCCTGAATCAGGTGTCCGGCAAAGGAAATCGCTTCATATTAACGATGGTCGACCTATGTTCAAGGTGGGTTGAGGCAGTTACTTTGAAATACATCACCTCCAAAGACGTTGCCAATGTATTTCTACACCTGTTCTCACGATTCGGATTTCCACGTACCATCTTATCCGATCGTGGAACTCAATTCATATCGGCTGCAACGCAAGCCCTTACAAAAATGTTAGGGATTAAACAGCATTTTACAACAGCGTACCATCCAGCCAGCAATGGTATAGTAGAGAAAATTAACGGAGATCTTAAGCATATGCTGGCTAAGGTAACAGCAGAAAACCCAGCTGAATGGGATACACTGTTACCAACAGTGCTGTTCGCCTATCGGGAGATTCCCCATTCAAGCACGGGTTTCTCACCGTTTGAATTAGTATACGGGGCTAACCCACGTGGACCCCTAACCATTTATCATCAGGTAATAACTAATTCCATCGAAATTCCAACCCCAAAAACACCGTATGAAATGGTGACAGAAACACGAGATAAAATCATGACATCGTGTAACATAGCTAAGGCAGCTTTGGAGAGGAAGGGTCAAATCTACCGCCAATACGCAAACAAAGGGATGAGAACAATTGATCTTGAACCAGATCAAGACATACTTTTGTTACTTCCAGACAAACGAAATTTATTATTGACCTCATGGCAAGGGCCATTCAAGGTGGTACGAAAAATTTCAGATGTCGACTATAAAATATCGATAAACGGACACTTAAAGATATTTCATGTCAACATGTTGAAACCCTACTTTTCACGACAAGAGACAGAAGTAGAGACAGACGAACACAGTGCACCCACACCTAGTGATGAGACGACAGACGTACACAACGCAACTACACTAGTTAGCGAGACTGGCAAATCCGACGAGATGCATACACTTAGTGAGATTACAGAAAACGCACTTAGCACCACTACCGTACTGAATCAGGTAGACGACGACGGAATGGAACTACCTGTTCCTATTGTAGACAAGACTGCTACATTAGATAGCATACGGATAGAACAGGGACTAACAGACGTTCAACGACGACAATTAATAGAATTAGTGACGGAGTATAAAGACATATTTTCTGACATTCCAGGTAGGACGGACAGAATCGAGCACTCCATTCTTCTTTCGGACTCTAAGCCTATAAAATGCAGGCCGTACTCTATCCCACTCAGCTATAGAGAAAATCTAAATAAGGAAATTCTTAATTTAGAAGCTAGTGGGATCATCCAGAAATCTACATCTGAGTACTCCTTTCCAATCGTCCTAGTTAAGAAAAAAGACTCCACAATTCGTCTGTGTGTGGACTATAGAAAACTCAACAACGTCACTAAGATCGACGCAGAACCAATTCCTTCCTGCGAAGATCTTATTCTTGACATGTCCATCTCCAAAATCTTTTCTAAATTAGATCTTACTAAGGGATATTGGCAGGTCCCTATGCAGACTCAATCCATTCATCTTACTGCTTTTTCAACACCTTTAGGACTATACGAGTGGCGTTTTCTTCCTTTCGGACTTCGAAACGCTCCTGCCACTTTCGTACGTTTAACTAGAGATCTACTTCATGGAGTGACGAATACAGTGACTTATATAGATGATATATGTGTCCATACTGATGACTGGACAACACACTTACTGAAACTAGAACATGTCTTTGATAGGTTGCGACTCTTCGGTCTCACTGTCAAACCGAGCAAAGTCGAATTGGGCCTAAAAGAAATTGATTTTTTGGGTCATGTCATTTCACAAGGTCAACTAAAGACTGACAATAGAATTATTACCAAAATTATGAACCTGACCATGCCTACCACAAAGAAGCAGGTCAGAAGCCTTTTGGGGTTAGTAAATTACTATAGCAAATTCATACCAAACTTAGCGGAAATTACAAGTGTATTTTCAAATGTTTTAAAAGCATCTGTAAAATTAGATGTCAAAGATGCATTATTAATTTCTGCATTGTCAAAATTGAAAATCCTGTTTAGTAATGTACCAATCCTCCGCTTGCCTAATCCTAGGCTCGTTTATTATCTTAGGACAGATGCCAGCAGAATCTCCATCGCTGCAGTACTAGGCCAGTTTTATGATGGCATCTTCCATCCGATTTGCTACGTGAGCCGTAAGATCACACCTGCTGAGTCCAGATATTCCATATCAGAGTTGGAAGCCCTAAGCGTCATCTATGCGGTGAGGAAGCTTCATCGATTTCTAGCGGGTGTTCACTTCGTTGTCCAGACTGACAACTCCCCAATCACGGTCATACAAAGTGGTGTGCATCGGAATGACCGTATATACAGGTGGTCGTTAATACTACAAAATTATACTTTTAGTATAGAGCATATTAAGGGTAAGGACAACATTCTGGCAGATACCCTTAGTCGACCATCTGAGGTAGAAATACCAGATATCCCACATGAGAGTATAGAGTAATAGAGGTTAGATTAGTACATTAGAATATTCTATATGAAATATGTTATGAATACATAGACATTATGTTCTGAACTAGGTACTAAGAACAGTGAACTACTATGTGTCCGTAGACAGCAAGAGAAGAACTGTACTCCGTGAACCAGTATATCACCGTGTGAACTAAGACAGCTCATTACATACTAAGCTCCCTATGTGTTCCGGTGAATCATCTATGTTAAGCAGGGGAAAACAGTGTCAGAACAGTACATAAATAATAGACACAAAAATACTTGTCTACGACACCAGCAAACTCTACAGGTGCAATACCCATAGGACACAAGTATGACTGTGTAATGTATTTAATATACCCAGGACAATTGTGTATATACACTATGCCAATGAAAGCAATTTCTAAACATTAGGGCAACGACTAACCTGAGGTATTTAAATACCATGTATATATAGACTCATTGTGATATGTATTATAACGTTTTAATATAGTGATAAATTATAGTTAGATTAGGTCACTCTAAGATACATGTAGATTCAGAAAATATAATAGTTTTCATTTTCTTTAGTAGGTTAGATAGATCATTAATTTACCCACTTACTTAGCTTAAAAGTAGATTAGGAGGGTAATTTAAACGTAATAACATCTAATTATAAACTAGGATAAAAAGTTTAGATAGTAATAGTACCATTTAGTTTGTTACATTTCACTTTGGTTCATTTCACTAGAGTTCATACCATCTTAATGAACCAGTCCATTTAACAAACTTATTCATTTAATGTTATGATTAATTTACACCGGATAGGATAAAATAATTATACATATAAACATACATCATTTACACCATTTAGAGTAAAAACATCAATCATATATTTTTTTTTCATTTAAAAACATTACTCATAATTTTGTTATATTTCACATTACCCATGCTAGAAAGGGACATAATTTATTACATTTCACATTACCCATGTTAGAAAGGGACATAATTTATTACATTTCACATTACCCATTTTAGTTAGTTACATAACTCATCTCACATCAATTTCATTTTAAATAGTTAGATTACTTCCCTTAAATTAGATTAAAGTAGGTAACACATTAAATACATATTTATAGAACTAGTATTAGTATTTCAGTATTTAGAATATTATTTCAGTAGAATATAGTGGTTAATAATACCAGGGTACAAACCATCAACCCTTTTTTCTTACATGTAAATATGTTGTAAATACATGACTCGTGCAGCAATTTACGCACAGTCATGAAGCTCAACTTTCTCAAACTGAGCCAAACTTGTACAGTGTCACTCCAAGGTTTTTAAATAATTGTGAAGGTAAAAGATGTGTGACAGAAGTGTAAAAGTGAGAGCATATGTAAAATATACAAGAGAGAGTGAGATCAGTCAGCGGATTTTTTTTTCTGCCGCTTAACGCGACGTTTTTATTTTTTGTCTGCGTCAAATGTGTGCTTTCGATGTGGAAAGTGTGCTGTGTTGAATGTTTTGTATGTAGTTTAGTGTAGATCTTAGAGAAAGTATTTTAAGTCTCATAAGACGGAAACGTAGTCACGAATTAGTGTTATACACTGGTTTGTGGCCACATTTAACCGAATTATGGCACTTGAAAACTTACTTACATACATATTATAAATAAACACACATGTTAGAAGTTAGATTATACTATTAGTTGGATCCAAACACGCAAACATCCAGGAAAACTAACATGTAAATTGCATACATTTTCGTTAGATTAAAGGGAGATAACTCCGGGTCAGGGGACACAATAGACAACGAAACACTAACTTAACAGTGAAAGATAACTTTACACGCGGAAGCGAGATAGGTAAAGCCTGTCGCACACAACTTGTGTAATGGTTGTTTAATATTATATGGGGGACATGAAGCAATTCATGTGTTGACCCTAAGAAAGTCAACTTTGTATGGGTAGTGAGTTAATTTATTATTTGAGGGCAGGTCTTATAAGACAATGGTCCGGTTCAGACATACCTCTAATTAATATAATATTGCGATTGAGAAGAGGGCTCACGCCAACCATACAAGTTTGTGGCGATTGCCAGTAGCCAAGTAAAGTGATACTACATTGTGACAATAGTCAGTAGAAGTCTATTGTTACCCAAAGCCAGGTTATCAGCAGTCTTTGACAAAAATTAGATACACTAATTTTTTAGGAACCTCTTGCGTCACAACCAAGGAGTCAAAGTTGGTGACGCAACACAGGAGGGAAGGGTGTGTGTTAAAGACTGAAGAATAGAGGTCTGAGGTCTGCCTCAAGATAGAAGACCACCGGGAAGAGTGGTCAACCTCAAGCAGATCAGAGGTAACACAGTGCCCCGGTATGAGGGCAGGGTAGGTGATAGGAAGGGGGACTATTAACTAGTTCTCTCATGAGACACGGAGGCGTCAACTAGATAGTTAGTACTCTGGTCACGGCAGAATCACGCCTACGTGATAGCCACAGAGAAGTGGATTGCCACTCAACAGGAGACGGCTGCTATAAGCGTGCTGGGTGTGACAGCACGCAAAAAGTCGAAGGACGCACAAGGTCCTTCCGCGTGCTGTGTAGCCACGCGAGGAGAAGAATCAGACTGGGGACTGACTTCTTAGCGAGCGCACCGTTTAGTGTCGATAGGGGTTTCTGTAGCCAAGTAGATAGAGATTAGCAATAGGCTTAGGAAACTAGTGATAGGCAATTCTGTGGCTTTGTGTGTGATTTGATAGCGACTTTTTTGTAAATGTAACGAGCCAACGGCAATAAAATGTATCCTCTCACACGACTTGCAAGTTTCTTGTGTGGTGCGAGAGAAGTAATCCTATGATGCCTGAAACATCGGTTGCTGACAACCAAAAAAGATGTCCTTTGGTATTCTACCATCATTCATCCTCCTAACATGTCCTATCCATCTAAGTCTACGAAGACAGCATGGAATACACCGTCACACAACCTGATCCTTCCAATACTTCAGTATTTGTGATTTTGTCTTGCCACTTTATACCAAGTATTCTTCGCAGACGAATGAAAGCTGTTTAAACGTTTCTCTTGGCGTGAGTAAGTTGTCCAGGTTTCACTGCCATAAAGAAGAGTACTAAGGACACAGGCTTGGTAGACGAGGACTTTTGTTTTGGCAGTAAGCTTCCTGTTCTCCCAGACTCTCTTTGCTAACATGTTCATTGTTGTTGCTGCCTTGCCAATACTGATGTTGATTTCCCGATCGAGGGATAATTTGCTATTTACCTCTGATCCTAGATATGTAAAATGGTCTACTATCTCCAGTTCGGCGTCGTCAATAAGGATTGATGGTACACCATGTGCACCTTGTGACATAATCTGTGTCTTCTTTTTGTTAATTGTTAAACCAAATTCAGAACAAGCATTGTAGAATGCAGATAGTAGATGTTGTAATTCTTCATCAGAGTGGGTCGTAATCGCAGCATCATCCGCAAAAAGCAACTCTCTGATTAGTACCCTCCTAATTTTGGTCTTGGCCTTCAATCTCTGAGCATTATAGAGGCCACCATCTGAGCGTGAGTGAATGTATATACCGTCATCCTGATCACGAAAGGCATATTTCAGTAGAAGTGAAAAGTATATCCCAAAGAGGGTGGGGGATATTACACAACCTTGCTTAACTCCACTCTTGATTTCAAACTCTTCTGAAGTTGAGCCATCAAACTTGATTATACCCTTCATGCCTGTGTGGAACGATTCCACAATGGACATAAGAGTTGGTGGGCAGCCAATATTCTTTAGTGCCTTGAACAGACCCTCACGACTGACCAAATCGAATGCCTTTGTGAGGTCGATGAAGGCAATAAACAGTGGTTGATTTTGTTCCCGGCATTTTTCTTGCATCTGTCGCAATGAGAATATCATATCAATGGTAGACCGGTTCTGACGGAAGCCGCACTGTGATTCGGGGTAGACTTGATCTTCCAGTATTTGAAGTCTGCGCAGGACAATTCTGGCAAATACTTTCCCAACAATACACAGAAGTGAGATACCCCTATAGTTGTTACAGTCGCTCCGATCGCCCTTGTTCTTGTACAGCGTTATGATGTTTGAATCTTTGAAATCCTGTGGGACTTGTCCTTCTCGCCAGCATAGCTCTATTAGCTGGTGGATCTGTAGAGCGAGCGTGTCTTGCCCACTCCTGATTACCTCTATTGGAATCCCATCCTTACCTGGAGCCTTGCCAGATGCAAGCTCATTTATAGCACACTTAACTTCTGTTATAGTGGGAAGTGTGTCCAGGTAGTCAAGAGTTGGCAGGGCCTCAATGGCGTTGAGGGCATCATCCGCTAGCTTGGTCTCACTTGAGTAAAGCTCTAAATAGTGCTCGACCCATCTATCCATCTGCTGTTTTTTATCAGTGATGATTTCTCCAGTCAAGGTTTTCAGCGGTGCACTTCTTTTGATCATTGGACCACATGCTTTCTTTATCCCTTCATACATGCTTCTGATGTTTCCCTTATCACTTGCGATTTGAATGGACTCACATAACTTGATCCAATAGTCATTCGCACACTGCCTGGCAGCCTTTTGTACATCCTTCCTCGCTTGCTTCAGCTCACTCAGAGTGTTACGCGTTGGTCTTTCCTTGTTTCTTAAGAGAGCTAACTTCTTTTTATCAATCAAGGGCTGCAGTATTTGGCTGTTTGCCGCAAACCAGTCCTGCCTCTTATGATCCACAGTGCCGTAAACCCCTACCGCTGTTTTATAAATTGTTTCCTTAAGTTTACTCCATTTATCATTTACTATACAATTTTCTGATGTATCATTGAAAGCGTCTTCTAGTTGCTGTTGAAATTCAAAGCACTTTCCAGGATCGTGAGTGTTAATAATATTAATCCTGGGGCTAGACTTGTGTTTAGCTGTGTAGATTCTCTTTGGTCTCAGTCTAACCCTTGCAACAACCAAAGAATGATCTGTATCACAGTCAGCACTGTGGTAACTTCTAGTTAATGATGTATGGTTCAGATGTTGTCTCCGTGTGATAATGAAGTCCAGCTGATGCCAATGGCCGGATCTTGGATGTTTCCATGTGACCTTGTTTTGTTTTAAAAAAGGAGTTTGTAAAACATAGGTCATTACTAGTGCAATGCTCCAGCAGCCTTTGCCCATTATCATTCATGCGACCGATGTTGTATTTTCCAAGGCACACTGCCATGAACTCGAGTCCTTGCCCACGCGAGCATTGAAATCACCAAGCATATAAATGTAGTCGGATTTTGGAACTGCCTTGATCGCAGAGTCTAGATGCTCATAGAACGTATCCTCCACATCATCAGAGGAAGCGAGCTTCGGTGCATATGCAGTGAGAATGGTGGCAAATCCACAACAGGTTGCCAAGCACAGTGATAATAATCTTTCATTACCTCCAGCTGGGATATCAATCATTCCCAGTAGCGAATTCTTCACTGCAAAGCCCACACCATGTTGCCTTTTTTCTGCCTGCCCTCTTCCCTTCCAAAAAAAGGTGTAATTGTTTTCCCTGAGTGACCCTTCCTCAGCGAGGCGAGTCTCCTGCAGGCCAGCAATATCAATGTTAAGACGATTGAGTTCAGCATCAATCACAGCCGTTTTTCTCACATCGTCAATATTGGTCAAGTCAGTGGAAAATCCTGGACACATGGTTCTCACGTTCCAGGTTGCAAGCCGTAGCTAGAGGTTTCTATTATTCTTTTTATTAGTACCTGGTGCATTGGTTTTACAGCCTGCGATTCAGATTTTGTCCTAGCCCCAAGCACCCATTGAAGCAGGCAGGCGGATCAGCACCCAATTGGCCGGGGGCTGCCCAGCTTAAGGCGGGCGGTAGCTGATCAGTGACACCTGTAGGTGTCTCCCACCGTCAAAGGCAACGCGTGGCGCCCCATGTCTACACCAACTGACAAGGACTTATAACCCGTAACAGTTGCCTCTCGGTTTGATTCCGAGACCGGTTAAGACCAGGGATGGAGTTATTGCCTCTCCATAGCACAAAGCCTGGGCTAAAATAAAGAAACCATGTGTTGCCCATGCAGCATGATCCCTCTCTCGGCCTGCCTAGTGCACTCCAGAGGAAAGTTAACACCTATACATCTGGAACAAGACAAGCTGCAGAAGCTGCCGGATCAGCAAAGCAATGCTCTAACTGTCCGCCTGTCGGAGCTTCTATCCTAGACCAGCTGCCAACCAAGGCTTAGGGCCTGGTCTGCCCTGCCATGACTTATTTTGTCTTTGGGTTGCATTTCCTCGCACCAGGATAAGACTTGTACCCTCCCAATTGCGCTCTTCCGCCCGAAGCCGTTGGCACAATGTGGGGTGTCGGGTTTGGTAAGCGCCGCCCAACATTCGGCGCTGACAGAAAGCAGGTATTACCGTCTACTGTCATACGGTAGCTCAGTCATATCTGACTAAGACCTGACTAACAGAATAACTATAAAACTGTTTAAAAAACTATTATCTAATGTAAATATGCGAGGCCAGAGAACCAGTTGGCGTTGGCATTTCTAAACTCAGAAAAGTAACCACAATTTAACTAAAAATTCTGCTCAACTTTGATATACTTGCTACCTCGCCTCCAGTGTTTTTGGAAAGACAGATTCTCTTCCGGTATAAAATGTCATTTACTGGGGAATAAAATTAAGGAAAATACGTGAAATTAAACAAATAACGAACTCTTAATATTTTGCTATTTTTGTGGCGCATGGCAGTCAAGGGATGTTACTTTATGCCATTAGTTAGTCGCAGTTCCAACTTCACAGCAACGGGTCGTCCCCATTATGCCCCGTTCCTGTGCCAGTGAATATCATATAAAACGCTCCTCGCTGTCCTATGTAAAAAGTGGAAAAAGACAGGAGTCTCGACAACCAACAGCCCGCACAGGCACACTGTGCATAATGCCGCCACCAGAATGTCAACACAAAAGTTCTCCACGAAAAATACAGTTCATCTTTGATGGAAGCAAGTCATTTTTTCCATCCGAATGGCTTTCTAGATGTTCAGCTACACAGTCTAGATATTTCTAGATGTTGTTTGTTCCGTTTCCAGACGTTTTCTATCAAAGCAAAGTGACAACCCTGCGCCATTTTTCCCGAACATGCAGTTCTCAATTCACGCCACAAACAACAGGAGACAGATAGTAAAAGCACCTCACTGTACATAATGCCGTCAGATAGTTAACGCATTTTACTGTACACAATGCCGTCGCCAGAATGCCAATACAAAAAATACAGTGCATCTTTGATGGAAGCGGAAGTCATTTTCCCATCCCGATGTTTTTCTAGATGTTCACCTACACAGTCTAGATATTTATATATGTTGTTTGTTCTGTTTCTAGATGTTTTCTAGCCAGCCACGCCATTTTTTCCGAACATGCAGTTCACGCCACAAACAACCTCGGACAGATGTAAAAACATTTCACTGTACATAATGCCGTCGCCATAATGCCTACCAAAAGTCCTCCACAAAAATACAGTTCACTGTCGAAGGACGCGGCAGTCACTAGAAGACCAGCAGTAACACATTTCTGCATACGGTAAAAACCGGTCAATTCTGCAACACAGCCAGCCGCCATTGCTCCGAACACGCAGTTCACACTCCAAACAACCTCGGGCAGATGTAAAAGCATTTCACACGAAATTCACAGCTCACAGTGTCGCGCCATGCACTCAACTCAGTAGCAGGGCAACGGAACGATACACTTCCAGTCCAAAATTAGGAACATACGAATGCAAATGGTAGCAACGAGCATAAACACCTTAGAGGCCTTAACCGTTTCAGTGCCTATCCTCCATGTTCGTGACCAGATGTCGAATCCCATTAAAGTTGCGCAAGGCAGTGAATCAGTTAATTATATGAACTCCGGGAAGATGGATGCTATTCCTCTCATATCCTCAAAATTCCTCAATACATTTGGGCGAAAGGTGTGTAGATACTACGCTATACTACTGCACACGTTTCTTATATACAGGCTGTTATTGACTTTCTTCATTATCAAATTTTTTTTTTTTAATGGCAGCTTGTTGTTTCGAATGTTTTTTTTTTTGCTTTAAATGTCTAAGGTCTTTCCCCATCGATATGGAGATCTGCAAGCATATCAATCATGTTTGCACACCTTATTCTATCTAAAGCAGTGGTTCTCAACTGGTGGGGAATTTCCCCCCCCCCCCCAGGGGGAATTTGAGGGTTTCCAGGGGAGGAATGAAGACATTGTCAAATTGGCTTCAGGACCACACAAAACATGATCGGGATATTAAGCGTACTCGTGACGTTAAATCCCCCGATTATTTCAAGATCGCGTTAATACAAGAACCGATTACTTGATATTGTTTTCCCTCCATAATATACGGTTCTTTTCCTTCTACCTAGCCTCTATGATTTAGGTTGCCGTATTTTACCAGAGATTTTATTTGCGGTAACTTACGTTTCTTTTTTTTTGTTATTGCTTCTCCATTTTAATGAGGTTTAGAGTACTCATCATGTTAAATTTCCCGATTATTTCAAGATCGCATTAAAACAGAAACCGATTACCAAGATCCCTCCATTGTTTATGAATCTACACGTCTCAATTGATTATTCAATCTCAAATTGATTATTTGGGTGTTTCGGGATTTGAAATTTAAATATTGAGCACAACCCACTACTGGAAACACCCTGAAACACCCAAATAATCAATTTGATTATTGCTCACTGGATTTTAGGAGGCCTGGTGTTCCTTGCCAGTGAGAAGTCCTGATCGTTCGGGTCCACATCGATTGACGGACGTCACTCGCGGCGATTGGGCAATCTTGAGCATAGCCTACGATGGGTAACGTTGTAATATTCTGTTATGATAATTTGGTGTGTCCAGCGTGTGCCGCGTGGTTACACACCCGCTTCACACGCCAGTGATCCGGGGCTTGTTTCCGGATCCGGTCAGGGATATGCACTACTGACGAGCTCAAACGAGAGCGAAACTCGAGTATGGTGCTTCCATATTGACGTGGATAGGCCTTAGGTTCATACCGGAATACGATCATCGTTGCCAGTAGTGGGTTGTGCTCAATATTTAAATTTCTTAATTTCGCGAACTTTTAGTTGCTCCGAACGATTTCACTTCCGGTTATGTCCATAATATGTCAATTAAACGAAAGTAGCGTGGTACGATGAAAGGGGAAGTTATTCATATATTATTCCTTCTGCTAGACGCCAAGTTATTGAGCCGAAAAAAACGTTTTCTCAGGATTTTATTTGATTCTATTCACGAATATTAAGGTAATGTGTCTTATAAATCCTGCGTGTAAAAAATCCTTAATTTTTTCTTGCATATTTGAATTCCCCGTTAACTTTTACATAAATATGAAGAGTTTCAATATTGCAGGTGTTTGCAGGCGTTCAGGACAAAATATTTAGTGACATGGCCACGGCCGTCATACTCAAAATTGAAGATTGCGGCGCCCATATAATAAATTATAGCGGACCTGTATTTATTTATATATGAGTGTGCGTGTGTTTGAATGAGTGTGTGTATATATATATATATATATATATATATATATATATATATATATATATATATATATATATATATATATATCACCGTCTCCGTGGCCTAAAGGCTTGCCAGCGGTGACCGATTTAATAGCAGACCACATCGTGCTGGGGTTTTAGCGTTTTGTTATTGGAGCCGGTCGTTCAGAAATCAATGACACACTACTGAGCGTAAAACTTGCCCAGACATCAACAACAGCAGTAAAATGCTGGTGTTGACAGCGATGTACTGTAAATAGGATATGCAATATAATTTTGTGTGTGTGTGTGTGCGCGCGCTTGTGGGTGTGTATACACGTCTGTGGGTGTTTATGTGTGTTGATCTTGACTTTATCGTTTTATACTTATAGAATCTGAAGCCCATGATGAGTGTCAAGAAACGAAAGTATGACCTGTCTTATTTGAATTATGGATTCACAAATATCGTCATCAACGGAGAAGAACGACCTCAGTGTGTTATTTGTAGTAAAAGTTTGTCAAATGATTCTATGAAACCGACACAGTTGATGAATCATTTGTTGAATGTTCATCCTCAATACAAGGACAAGGACAAAACCTATTTTGAACGTCTTGGGAATGCTGTCAAAAGGATGAGACTGGATTTAACAGGGGGATTCCAAGAAACAAACCAAAAGGTTACTGAAGCTTCCTATGTCGTAGCACTGGACATAGCGAAGCAGAAAAAACCACATACAATCGGGGGAATCTTTGATCAAACCTTGTTGTCTCAAGATGGTGGAAATTGTGTTGGGAAATGAATCAGAGAAAAAACTTGCAGCGGTTTCACTATCAAACGACACTGTTCAAAGTAGGATCAGCGATATTGCCAATGACATCAAGGGTCAAGTTGTGCAAGAGATCAAGTCTGCAGCATTTGGGCTCTATTCAATTCAAATTGATGAATCGACTGATGTGGCATCGTGGTCTCAGTTGATAGTGTTTGCAAGGTATGTGCATTCAGGATCATTTAAAGAACTTCTTTTTTGTTCTCCTCTTGAAACAACTACCATGACCTCTGATATTTTGGAAAAGGTTTCATCTTTCCTTGAATCAGAAAATCTGTTATGGGATAATATGTGTGGGTGCTGTACAGATGGAGCAATAGCTATGTTGGGGACCAAATCAGGATTTCAAGTTAGTGTGAAGAAACGTGCCCAAAAAGTGAAAGGCATTCATTGCATGATCCATCGTCAAGCACTGGCCTCCAAAACACTTCCAGCTCCTTTGGGTAAGGTTTTGGATCAAACCGTTCAGATAGTGAATTTTATCAAAGGAGGAGCTCTCAACTCACGGCTTTTTAAGCAGTTATGCGGTGACATGGATGCAGGCCACCATTTGCTTCTTTTCCACACAAATGTTCGATGGCTGTCAAGAGGAAATGTAACTGCGCGAGTATATGAGCTGAGAGACGAGCTCAAATTATTTTTTGAAGTTCAGGGTAAGATGGACTTTTTCGCCTGGCTGGATGATGAGGAATGGATCATGCGCCTTGCCTATTTAGTTGATATTTTTGAGCAGTTGAATAAACTCAATCTTCAGATGCAAGGAAGGAATACAAATATCATACAATTTGTGGATGCCTTGAGAGCTTTTATGAGCAAATTGGAAAACTGGAAAATAACGGTCAATATGACAAATGTTGCAATGTTTGAGAAGCTGTCATCCGTTCTCGTTGTTGATGGTAAAGACCAAGTACTTCCACAATATGCAAAAATTGAAATTGTGCAGCATTTGTCAGCGCTAAAAAATGAATTTGAGCGATATTTTCCTGAACTTAGTGATGATGAGCTGGATTTGGTGCGAAACCCATTCAAATTATCAGTTGAAAAAGTTTCTGATGATTGTCAAGATGAATTTCTGGAGCTGAAAAATGATTCGGGGGCAAGGGATGTGTTCAGTGAGAAACCAATCACGAAATTTTGGCCTTTAATGTGCGGTTCATACCCAAAAGTGGCAGAAAAAGCAATCCATGCATTGCTTCCATTTGCGTCAACATATCTTTGTGAGTCAGGCTTTTCAGCTCTGCTAGAAATTAAAACGAAACGACGCAACAGATTAGATGTTGAAAACGATCTCCGTTGTGCCCTTTCAAGCACTCCTCCGCGTATTTCAGAATTGCTGCGGGAAAAACAATCACAGTGTTCTCATTGATTACAATTTTCATTTAAATTACGAATCTACAATATCCAGGTTTTGTAATGAGCGTTTTGTTTGATGAAGCACAATTTTCTGGCATCCTGGTGTCGTATATTAAGCTACAATTCTTTGACGTTTTAACTGTTTGTTTATTGTAGTATGATTAATGTGGTGTTTTAATAAAATATTGCGAATGTAAAAATGCTTCTATTTAAGTTTTAATATCCATCAGCATATTCATTTGCTATTAACTGTAGAAAACTACACTATAAAATGTATCTTTACATGTGAAGGTTATGTACAACTATGGAAGAAAATAAGTATTTTCACTATTATAGGCATGTTATTTTTAATGCACCTTTTGAGGCTGACAATTTTGGAAAGTTGGGGGGGGGGGGGGGATATGACGTTCTGAAAATATGGTGAAGGAGGGATCGTGCCAAAAAAGGTTGAGAACCACTAACCTAAAGCGTTTGTGTACTCAATCCAACAAAGGTGTAGGTTTTTGTTTACTTCCATCGAGCGCTCCATTAACGTTCTCAGCAAATACACAGCATTTTTTGTACATTGCTCGCCTTCTGTGTGGGATTATATTTTCTCTATAACTCTTTGCATGTAGGGGGAACAATTGCATCTCCTTTGCAAGACGTTGTGATGAACCTCAACCCGAAGTTTTCCGTTCATTAGTGAATAAGGCAGCAAATAATGACGAATGATCTCACATTATTTTGAAAGGATACATTCTGAGAATACTTAATTGAAAAGTAGATGTCTGAAAATTTGTACCTGGAACGTACACACTTTTCACAAAGCAGGAAATTCGATAACCAAATTCTGGAAGCGGAAAATATGAATTTTGATATTCTAGGGGTATGGGAAACAAGGTGGACAAATGCTAGTTACATAAGGTGAGACAATTATATATTTATTAACTCGGAGCAGATATTGCGAGCGAGTAGTAGGAATTTTAGGAAAACGAAAATTATAAAAGAATATTAGTGTGTTCTGGACCCATAAAGATAGAATGATAGGTTGGGAAATATAAGCAGATAGTAGAGCGACATGGTATGGGAGCCAGAAACTAAAGGAGACTGGCTGAATTTTGTAAAGAGAACCATCTTATTATTTGTAATACATTTCCACAATATGACCAACTCCTGGGATTAGACCTGAGCTGATGGTGTTTCCCCACTGTGCGCTCAACATAAAATGGAACTAATGTTGTTTTACTGATGGAAGCGGCAGTTATTTTTCCCATCTGGATGTTTTTCTAGCAGGAAATTCGATAACCAAATTTCTAGATGTTGTTTGTTCCGTTTCTAGATGTTTTCTAGCCAGCTACGCCATTTTTTCCGAACATAGAGTTCATGCCACAAACAACCTCGGACAGATGTACAGACATTTCACTGTACATAATGCCGTCGACAGAATACCAACACAAAAGTCCTCCACGAAAATACAGTTCATGTTGATGGAAGCGGCAGTCACTAGAAGACCAGCAGTTTCGTGCCCTTCCTCTCTGTATGCAAAATGCATCAACTGATGAAAGTGACTGTTACTTACAGGTTAAAGTTAGTTGCATGTCATTTACAGGACGTAAGTCAACCCTAGCAATTTTTTGGCTGTTCGTGATTCCTGGGCAAGTTTACGTTCAGTAGTTTGCCTTTGCTTTCTGAACGAACGACCGGCCCCATACCATTTCATTAAAAAACGTAAGGCGGTCTGCTTCTAAATCTCCCACAGCTTTGTTTCGAACGCTGGTATGCGGAATTACGAACTTCGTCCGTAAAACCTTAGCCATGGAGCCGGCTCAACAACCTTAGTGACTTGTGGGAATTTGCGTAATTATTAAGTGACATTTAGAGTTCTCTTTCCTAAAACGTCAACACAAGCAGGTAGACAATGAAGTGCCTGAGAGTACTGTTGAGTGGGAGTCGGACTTCTGAGCACACTGACTGTGTGGTAATGGAAACTAGAAGGGACATGACTGTTATATTGTTAACTAGCTGACCAGGCCCGGCTTCGCCCAGACCCTGGTGGGGAGCATCTCATTTAATTCATATAAGTAGTCATATAAGCTCCCGTTCCCGACTATCTATCTGTCTGTCTGACCCGGCTTCGCCCAGACCCGGATGGGGGAGCATCTCATTTAATTCATATAAGTAGTCATATAAGTTCCCGTTCCCGACTATCTGTCTGTCTGACCCGGCCCGGCTTCGCCCAGGCCCTGGTGGGGAGCATCTAATTTAATTCATATAAGTAGTCATATAAGCTCCCGTTCCCGTTTATCTACTGTCTGTCTGTCTATTATTAGAAAGAGCACTTGAAAGATCTTTACATCTTCCCCCAACAATTAACTTGGGTAAATGGAGCGTCTCATTTAATTCATATTAGGCCCCTGCTCCCGTTCCCGTTCCCAAAAAAGACGACCCGGCCCGGCTTCGCCCAGTTCCTGGTGGGGAGCATATCATTTAATTCATATTCGGCGGAGGGAGGAGGAGGAGACAGGAGGAGGAGGGAGGAGGGAGGAGGATGAGGGAGGAGGAGGGGAGGAGGGGAGGAGGAGGGGGAGGAGGAGGAGGGACAGGGAGGAGGAGGTAGGAGGTGGAGAGAGGAGGAGGGAGAAGGAGGAGGAGGAGAGAGGAGGGAGGAGAGAGGAGGAGGAGAAGGGAGGAGGAGGGAAAGAAGGGAGGAGGAGGGAGAGAAGGGTGGAGGAGGAGGGAGGAGGAAGATGGAGGAGGAGGAGGAGGAGGTGAGGAGGAGGGGGATGAGGAGGTGAGGAGGAGAGGGAGGAGGAGAGAGGAGGAGGAGGGATTAGGAGGAGGAGAGCGAGGAGGAGGGAGGAGGGGGAGGAGGTGGGAGGAAAAGGGAAGAGGAAGTAGGAGGAGGAAGAGGGAGGAGGAAGAGGAGGAGGAGGGGAGAGGAGGAGGAGGAGGGGAGAGGAGGAGGAGGATTATAACGCATATGCCTGTAGATAACTGCAGCGAAAAGGTGTGGACCTATTTGAGAAATAAGCAACAATTTTACATATATAGCAATTCTATTAGAAGTTATGTCCCCTCGCTATATATACATTATAATGTAAATTAAATATTATATAATAATAAGAAAATATGTTTGTACACTAAAAAAAACTATGACAGTTGGCAGCACGGGAATGATTAGAAGACGTGTAGAAAATTTCATCTCAATCAGATGGACCGTTCGCGAACGCATAAAGGACATACAGACAGACGGAGATTCTCTTTTATATATATAGATGACGACGGCAAACTGTGAGCAGCGCCGTCTGTATCTTATACCAGGATCTGGTTCTTTCAGTAACCGAGTACGCCCTGACGATCCCCACTCTCAGCTGTTCTTAGAAGTAGAGATTGGAAAGAATATAGAACTAGACTATGCCACACAACGCATCATTGTGATATGATGGCCAGTATTATGCCAACAATTGTGTATTTAGAGCATAAAATAAATGATTGTTAAGAAATGAATAAAGACATATCAGACTATCAAGAACCAATTGTCTCAATAGTGAAACATCGAAGCTTGGCTTCTTTTCCCATGTTCCTCACGATTCCTGGGGTAAGGTGAAGGCCAGTAGCAGAGACAAGAAATCCTAGGCAGATAGCATTGCACGGACAAGCTACAGCACAAGTAGCAGTGGGAATCATGATTATCAAGTGCATCACCTGTGGCACCCTGACAACCCACGAATACTATACAAGAAGATTGTGCCAGCTACCATACATTTCAAATAACATTTTATGAAGTTTGAACATGCTGGTCAGAACAAAAAATGAGATCGACAATGTTGGGAAACTAGTGCTTTACCCACTACGATACCGTGACGCCTATGAAGCTATCATATGTTATTTCAGAGCTAACATACAATTTACACTGGATATGCGATCTTATATTAACTACTGAACTTCACTGCCAACCTGATCATCCCAGGTTCAAATCCCTCTTGAGGCAGGGTCATATCTGAATTGCAGAACATGATATCGGAAGTCAGGTGATCAGCCTGATACTGAACAGCCTGATACTGAACACCTCAATTGTCAAATGTCAAGGCAATTAGGTCTAGCACCGTGTACCCAATATGGTACAGAAATTATGGGGTTGTTTATCTTTGCCCTGATTACACTAAGATTATATTCTATGATGATGTCATAGGTTATGAATCCTCATGTTTTTTAAAAGAAACCAGTATTTTGGTTGTTGAGGTGTTCTCATATATTGCCAGAGTTGTCCATGGGACATAATTTACAATTCCTCCTCCCTTTTCCCCCCATGGGAATAACATTTCCATGGCCAAGCCTGGCAGGCTTGTCCATGGGACATGTTTTTCTGTCCCATCCAATGGTAATTCATGCCTGTCCCATCCCTACACTATTAAGAAAATCCCCCTCTTTTTCCCATGGCCAAGCCTGTGTTTTGCTCAGAAACCAGCGATTTGGTTGTTGGGATGTTCTCGTGTATTGCCCAGAAACCAGTGATTTGGTTGTTGGGATGTGCTAAGAAGAAAGGCTTAAAGATGACATTAGTGTCTATTCACTTAGGTGCTGGTTGTGATCTCCTCCACACAACACATTGCTTGCTTGTGTTCATTGGCTTGAGCTCCAACGCGAAGTCGTGTATGTCGGATGAAAGCATCCTGCTGTCCAACATCAGTGTGATGTCATACAGGACCTGAGGTTTGCGTGAGTATCCGTTGTCCCATGTCTGGCTTATTGGTGTGCTGACTGGTGGTTCAAGATAACTTCATTACTCTTTCGATGTTCTCATCATTCTTCTATAAAATGATATCTCCGCAGCTTCCACATAGTACCTCACTTGTCTGATAACTGCCCATGATTTGCATATATACATCAGAATTTGCGTTATATAGATCATATGAACTATTCTAACAAATATATTCCACAGAATATCTATTTGGTGAAATGCTGTTATTGCTTATTGCTTGTGCTGTTCTACTTTTAACTGCCTTAATACACCTTCTATCTGCTGTTATTAAAATACCCAAACACTTAAACACATTGACTGGTTCCAAATGGGAAGACATTTTAGCTGTGGCAATCAACATTATGTTGTGGAGAATAAATCCTTTGTTTTGACTGTTCGTTGCAATTATATCAATCATTTCACACAACTGTTTCATTTTCAGCGACCAAAACCACTCCAGCCCAGTGCAGTATGTTTACACTAAGCCACCAAAATGGCTGTTGTTGTCGCTGTACACTCTTTTTATTTTCTCAGATCTTTCCATCAATGATTAATATTTCCAACATTATAACCAATCCTCCATATAAATATATTTGCTCTTGTGTGTTGTTTATGTGCAAAAGGCTGCCAGGCAGTGTGCAAATGACTACTGTATCAAGTTATGTGTCCATCCAAAAAGCATGTTATAAGGGAAACATCAGAAGCATGTATGAAGGGATAAAGAAAGCCTGTGGGCCAATGATCAAAAGATGTGCACCATTAAAAACCTTGACTGGAGAAATCATCACTGATAAGAAACAGCAGATGGATAGATGGGTAGAGCACTATTTAGAGCTTTACTCAAGTGAGACCAAACTAGCGGATGATGCCCTCAACGCCATAGAGGCTCTACCAACTCTTGACCACCTGGAACACTTCCTACCATAACAGAAGTTAAGTGTGCTATAAATGAACTTGCATCTGGCAAGGCTCCAGGTAAGGATGGGATTCCAATAGAGGTTATCAGGAATGGGCAAGAAACACTCACTCTACAGATCCACCAGCTAATAGAGCTATGCTGGCTAGAAGGACAAGTCCCACAGGATTTCAAAGATTCAAGCATCATAACACTGTATGGAGATTGAAGCGACTGTAACAACTATAGGGGTATTTGACTTCTGTGTACTGTTGGGAAAGTATTTGCCAGAATTGTTCTGCGCAGACTTCAAGTCTACCCGAATCACAGTGCGGCTTCCTACAGAACCGGTCTACCACTGATATGATATTCTCATTGCGACAAATGTAAGAAAAATGCCGGGAACAAAATCAACCAGTTTATTGCCTTCTTCGACCTCAAAAAGGCATTTGATTTGGTCAGTCATGAGGGTCTGTTCAAAGGCATTAAAGATTGGTTGCCCACCAACTCTTCTGTCCATTGTGGAATTGTTCCACACAGGCATGAAGGGTATAATCAAGTTTGATGATGCAACTTCAGAAGAGTTTGAAATCAAGAGTGGAGTTAAGCAAGGTTACGTACTAGTCCCCACCCTCTTTGTAATATACTTTTCACTTCTACTGAAATATGCCTTTCGTGATCAGGATGCCGGTATATACATTCACTCACACTCAGATGGCGCCCTCTATAATGCTAAGAGATTAAAGACCAAGACCAAAATTAGGAGGGTACTAATCAGAGAGTTGCTTTTTGCAGATGATGCTGCAATTTCGACCCACTCTGAGGAAGAAATACAACATCTACTATCTGCATTCTCCAATGCTTGTTCTGAATTTGGTTTAACAATTAACAAAAAGAAGACACAGATTATGTCACAAGATGCACACGGGGTACCATCAATCTTTATTGATGACACCGAACTGGAGGTAGTAGACCATTTTACATATCTAGGATCAGAGGTAAATAGCAAATTATCCCTAGATCAGGAAATCAACATCAGGATTGGTAAAGCAGAAATAAAAATGAACATGTTAGGAAAAAAGAGTCTGGGAGAACAAGAAGCTTACTGCCAAAACAAAAGTCCTTGTCTACCAAGCCTGTGTCCTTAGTACTCTTCTTTATGGCACTGAAACCTGGTCAACTTACTCACACCAAGAGAAACGTTTAAACAGCTTTCATATGCAGTGTCTGCGAAGAATACTTGGTATTAAGTGGCAAGACAAAATCACAAATACTGAAGTATTGGAAAGATCAGGTTTTGTGACGGTGTATTCCATGCTCAGTCTTCGTAGACTTAGATGGATAGGACATGTTAGGAGGATGGATGATGGACATCTTTTTTGGCGAATTACAGATGGGTAGATCTCAGGGTCGGCCATACAGGCATTGATAATGCACATTGGGAGCAAGTCAATGCTGAACGTGTTGCATGGAAAGCATTGTCAGAAATGGAATAAAGACAAAGGAGAAAATTATTGCAGATAAAGCACACACACAGCATGAGAGACATAAGATGGTGCATGATGGTGGAAATTACCGTGTTTTCACATGCATCCACTGTGGATGAACATTTACAGCACGAATTGGCCTTATCATCCACCGCCATGGTTTGTAGTTATTAAGCCTTTTTGAAGCACAATGTACCAAACTTTTGTCTGTCAAGACAGAAAAGTGCCAATGTATGTGTGTTGTTTAAACCAACTTGTGATCTTCTAGACTGACTCGACAAGTGCTTTATGCGGGAATTCCATAGCTTGAAACTTGTCTTCCATGCTCCTGAACAAGCCCTTCAATACTAAGAGAGCAAGTATTCAACATCAAAGTCAGGAGTTTTGTCAGTCATCAACTGCAAGCAGCTATCCCAGCATTACCAGCGTATGACGTCACATAAACAGAATTGTTTCAGGTGGCCCATGCATGGAGACAATGATGTGTGTGGAAGTGAACCCAATATCCTTAACATCTGTAGCACTGCTTGTATTCACACAAATGTGACAGATAATGTACAAGGGGCATGTAGAGAAATATGGACGATAACATTAAGCACCACCAGATTCTGACTATCCAACATTAAGACTAGCTATGCACAACAATATGTTGACATATGCAGTCACAGTGAAACAGGTCCTGGTTTGATACTGGCTGGAAGGCCAGCAATGCACTATGCATACGTGGTAGAACTTTCACAAACAATTGAAACTACCAGCACAGAATGGCACACCCAGACAACAGTTTTGTGTGGCAGAAAAGCCAGATATCCATCATTTCAATATGTTTGTGTGTTTTTTTTCCATTTTAGAACTGCATAATAGTTTCTACAGGAATAACAAACATTTGAAGCTTGCCAATCATTAACATCTGAGATTAGGCAATTGCAAATATTTAAGGCTAGCTAATAACAAACATTTGACACTAGCTAAGTGCTAACATGTAAGACTTGTCAAATCACTGACATTTGAGGCTAGCCAATTACTAACATTTGTGGCTAGCAAGTCACCAATCACTAACATTTGTGGCTAGCCAGTCACCAATCACTAACATTTGTGGCTAGCCAGTCACCAATCACTAACAATTGAAGCTAGCCAATTGCTAACATCTGAGAATAGCCAATAATTAACATTTGTGGCTAGCCAGTCACAAATCACTAGCATCTGTGGCTAGCCAATCACCAATCACTAACATTTGTGGCTAGTCAGTCACTAACATTTGTGGCTAGCCACTCGCTAACATTTAAGAATAGCCAATCACTAACATTTGAGAATAACCAATCATTAACCAACTGATGACTTCTTAGTTGAGGCTAACCAATCACTAGCAATTGAGGCTAGCCAATCACTAGCAATTGAGGCTAGCCAATCACTAACAATTGAGGCTAGCCAATCACAAAAATTTGAGAATAACCAATCACTGATGAACTGACTTGTTAGTTGAGGCTAACCAATCACTAGCAATTGAAGCTAGCCAATCGCTAACATTTGAGAATACCCAATCGCTAACATTTGAGGCTAGTCAATCACTAACAATTGAGGCTAACCAATAACTAACAATTGAGGCTAGCCAATCACTAACAATTGAGGCTAACCAATCACTAACAATTGAGGCTAGCCAATCGCTAACATTTGAGAATACCCAATCACTAACATTTGAGGCTAGCCAATCACTAACAATTGAGGCTAACCAATCACTAACAATTGAGGCTAACCAATAACTAACAATTGAGGCTAACCAATCACTAACAATTGAGGCTAGCCAATCGCTAACATTTGAGAATACCCAATCACTAACATTTGAGGCTAGCCAATCACTAACAATTGAGGCTAGCCAATAACTAACAATTGAGACTAACCAATCACTAACAAAATTACTTGTTAGTTGGGGCTAACTAATCACTAGCAAGTGAGGCTAGCCAATCACTAGCAATTGAGGCTGGCCAATCGCTAACATTTGAGAATAGCCAATCACTAACATTTGTGGCTAGTCAGTCACCAATCACTAACATTTGAGGCTAGCCAATCACTAACAATTGAGGCTAACCAATCACTAACATTTCAGAATAACCAATCACTAACCAACTGACTTGTTAGTTGAGGCCAGCCAATCACTGACATCTGAGACCAGTCAATCACTGACATTTGAGGCTAGTCAATCACTAACATTTGAGACTAGCCAATCACTAGCAACTGTGGTTAGCCAAGCTCTAACCTCTGAAGTTAACCAACCACAAATTAACGTGAATGACAAGCTCTAAGACTGCCAGTGACAAAATGGTGTTTAATATGCCAATTTTCATATCAAGTGGTGTTTAATATGTCATTTATATCAATTCTTCATCAGCTAGGAATTGTCATATAAAAAATATAGACAATAAATTAATAAGAGGGTCATATAATAAAATTACCTCAACAGAAGAAGCTAGGAGAATGACGCCCAAAAACAAAAACAAAAGACACAAAAGATTCACTTCTCTACAAAAATATGTTTGACATAGAAATCATGGGAAAATAATTGTCTGTTTTACAGATTCGTATAAACTGATGTCAAATCATATTCCTTTCAAACAAAGAACATTATCATAAGATAAGTGAATGTTTCATTTTGTATTTTGTGTTCACTAGATCACAATACAAGACTGCCTGACAAATTATATGTAGTGGTTAGTCCAGCAACATGAGTCATAAACTCATTAAACACCCCTCAACTCACTGAATACCCATGTGTCAAGCATGTTTCACCAATTGCTGATATTTGTCTCAACTCCTAATTTTCAGCGTTACTTTCAAAGACAAGTTGCCCCAAATATTTTCAGTCAAAAGTTTGCCTGCTCTGTCTGTGAAGCCACATGGTGTGTATATGTAAAACCTGAATTGTAATACAACATAGGTATGTGAAACTTGAATGGTGACAACAAACAAATGCAGCAAGTTGCAATTACAATTTATGTTTATAGAAGGGTCCTCACAATATTTTCCATGGACTGCATACCAAGTCTGACCGAGCATAAAGTAAAATGTTGCAGGATTGCGCAAAGACACACTGAGAACAAGGACGAGACAGAAAGTGTATTTTCATGATGTGTCAGTATCACAGTGGTCGGTTTGGTTGGTGAATCTTCTGAGAAACTGGAGTTGTAGCTCTCAAGCCCAATGATCTGAAACAAAGGTCTTTTGAGCCATAACAGGGCTTGTATCCATCTGTGTACAGACTTTCCTTAAGAACTGGCACAAAAGTACCACTGGGGCTAAGTTGCAGAACTCTCCAAGCTCACAAACCAGTAGGGTGTGCAAGGCCAGTACCAGAACTTCATGTCTGCAGGGAAGCATATCAGGATGTCACCAAGTCATGACTCAGCACAGCACACTTAGAGACTGGCTGGGATCAGGCCTAGGTTGGTCGTGTCTCCTCCTGTCGTTCTAGCTACACAGACTGGCTGGGATCAGGCCTTGGATGGTCGTGTCTCCTCCACAGGTTCTAGCTACACAGACTGGCTGGGATCAGGCCTTGGTTGGTCGTGTGTCCTCCACAGGTTCTAGCTACACAGACTGGCTGGGATCAGGCCTTGGATGGTCGATTGTCCTCCACAGGTTCTAGCTACACAGACTGGCTGGGATCAGGCCTTGGATGGTCGATTGTCCTCCACAGGTTCTAGCTACACAGACTGGCTGGGATCAGGCCTTGGATGGTCGATTGTCCTCCACAGGTTCTAGCTACACAGACTGGCTGGGATCAGGCCCACGTTGGTCGTGTGTCCTCCACAGGTTCTAGCTACACAGACTGGCTGGGATCAGGCCCACGTTGGTCGATTGTCCTCCACAGGTTCTAGCTACACAGACTGGCTGGGATCAGGCCCACGTTGGTCGTGTGTCTTCCACAGGTTCTAGCTACACAGACTGGCTGGGATCAGGCCCACGTTGGTCGTGTGTCTTCCACAGGTTCTAGCTACACAGACTGGCTGGGATCAGGCCCACGTTGGTCGTGTGTCCTCCACAGGTTCTAGCTACACAGACTGGCTGGGATCAGGCCTTGGATGGTCGATTGTCCTCCACAGGTTCTAGCTACACAGACTGGCTGGGATCAGGCCCACGTTGGTCGTGTGTCCTCCACAGGTTCTAGCTACACAGACTGGCTGGGATCAGGCCCACGTTGGTCGTGTGTCCTCCACAGGTTCTAGCTACACAGAGTGGCTGGGATCAGGCCCACGTTGGTCGTGTGTCCTCCACAGGTTCTAGCTACACAGACTGGCTGGGATCAGGCCCACGTTGGTCGTGTGTCCTCCACAGGTTCTAGCTACACAGACTGGCTGGGATCAGGCCCACGTTGGTCGTGTGTCCTCCACAGGTTCTAGCTACACAGACTGGCTGGGATCAGGCCCACGTTGGTCGTGTCTCCTCCACAGGTTCTAGCTACACAGACTGGCTGAGATCAGGCCTTGGATGGTCGATTGTCCTCCACAGGTTCTAGCTACACAGACTGGCTGGGATCAGGCCCACGTTGGTCGTGTGTCCTCCACAGGTTCTAGCTACACAGACTGGCTGGGATCAGGCCCACGTTGGTCGTGTGTCCTCCACAGGTTCTAGCTACACAGACTGGCTGGGATCAGGCCCAGGTTGGTCGTGTCTCCTCCACAGGTTCTAGCTACACAGACTGGCTGGGATCAGGCCTTGGATGGTCGATTGTCCTCCACAGGTTCTAGCTACACAGACTGGCTGGGATCAGGCCTTGGATGGTCGATTGTCCTCCACAGGTTCTAGCTACACAGACTGGCTGGGATCAGGCCCACGTTGGTCGTGTGTCCTCCACAGGTTCTAGCTACACAGACTGGCTGGGATCAGGCCTAGGTTGGTCGTGTCTCCTCCACAGGTTCTAGCTACACAGACTGGCTGGGATCAGGCCTTGGATGGTCGATTGTCCTCCACAGGTTCTAGCTACACAGACTGGCTGGGATCAGGCCTTGGATGGTCGATTGTCCTCCACAGGTTCTAGCTACACAGACTGGCTGGGATCAGGCCTTGGATGGTTGATTGTCCTCCACAGGTTCTAGCTACACAGACTGGCTGGGATCAGGCCCATGTTGGTCGTGTGTCCTCCACAGGTTCTAGCTACACAGACTGGCTGGGATCAGGCCCAGGTTGGTCGTGTGTCCTCCACAGGTTCTAGCTACACAGACTGGCTGGGATCAGGCCTAGGTTGGTCGTGTCTCCTCCACAGGTTCTAGCTACACAGACTGGCTGGGATCAGGCCCACGTTGGACAGGTGTGTCCTCCACAGGTTCTAGGTACAGAGACTGGCTGGGATCAGGCTTAGGTTGGTCGTGTCTCCTCCACAGGTTCTAGCTACACAGACTGACTGGGATCAGGCCTAGGTTGGTCTTGTCTCCTCCACAGGTTTTAGGTACTACATTGTCAACAGACTCCAACCAAAAGCCCAGAGGGAAATCACAATGAATATGCGTATTTTCCTTGTAGCACAACCACAGGATAGACATGCATAATACACGATGTGCTGCAGAACCGTGCAAGACAAAATATAACAGGTATTATGATGTTCAGCCCTAATTTTCTAATGCTCTGCATGCAGGCAATCTTCAAAGATAATAACATAGCATGCCCAACAAACAGACATCACAGGCCCTGGAAATACAACTTGAATATTCTAGAAACATCTCAGCAATAATTAAAGCATATATTTGCACATACAATTATAAAGAAATATATTGTTAATATTGCCTATTTAATTAATATGTGAGAACATGACTGCTTTGGCAAGACAAGAAATGCACAAATGCCTAAAACAGCATCCAGCCATAGCAAGAGCTCACACGTAACTGGACAACTTTCCTCTCATTGTAGCATGAGCACACGCATAACTGGACAACTTTCCTCTCATTGTAGCATGAGCACACATGTAACTGGACAACTTTCCTCTGATTGTAGCAAGAGCACACACGTAACTGGACAACTTTCCTCTCATTGTAGCAAGAGCACACACGTAACTGGACAACTTTCCTCTGATTGCTATGGACAAATATACAATAATTCTGGTCACTACTGGCTTTAACAATGTCAAATGCACTGAGCTGCTGACAAAGGAAAGCCAAGTATGTTGTACAGGTGCTAACTAATATCTACAATGAAAGTCGACAAACAGCAGCTTGACGTCTGTCAGATTCAGAAACAATTCCTATTCTAATCCTATGGTGGAATAATCAGCAGAAAATGCAAACATATTTTCAGCAGGGGAGCTTGTATTAGCACAGCAGCAAGTCAGAGTAACATATCTCATGAGCGTATGCACGCAAATGTGTTTGTGTGTGTGTACAGAGACTTCAATATGAATGTGCCGTAGCAAACTATAAGTGAAGATGTCAACTGTATGTACACATTCATCACATGACTGTAGTGACACCCAAGTACAAGACCACTGTGCTTGTACACATGTCATGGCTTGCTATAGTCCATAAACAGAACATCTGTTAGTCAATAATACAACCATCAAGTCAGTATTACAGGGAAATTCACAATTACACATGAAAATATTGATACAAAAAATGTCATTATACTGATCTCTCCACCCGTTACACAATACAGTAATGATAGATCAAGTTACAATTTATTGTAACAGATGTCATGACAAGTTCTAACCACATTTGCTTGAGTTTAAAAGGGGCAAAACGGGGAGATTGATAAAAACAAAGCATACAATCAATAAAATAACTATGTAAAAGGTGATATTGATACAAATATTATACAACAAAAATTGCAATCATTTTAACATACCTGACGTGTATACTTAATAACATTAGGACATGTCAATTAGAATATCAATCAAATAAGTAATTGCAAAGTTGTTACATCACGAGAAAGAAACAAAATAGCACACACAGCAAACCAAATACACAAGAAAACAGCTAGGTCAGGTACATATAGCAAATTACTCCCAAGCAGTGATATTTCTCAAGCTATATGATTGGAATCTTCACATTTTATTGAAAAAGTTAATAGTGCAATTTAAGAATGAATGAAACATGAATACAGTATAACAAAGAAGGAAGCCCTTAAACATGGAGAATGAGTACTGGAGACAAAGTTTGGGCAGGAAATGAAGGCTCAGACAGAATTTCATTTCAGGACAAGTGGAAATACAACTTGTATTTGTGCAGTTGCATGATCTATCAAATGGAAGAGGAAAGTCATTAACATCACAATTACACTAAATTTCTTATTATCTCTAAGACAGCAGAGGTCAGATTATTTCAGAAAGAAGTTACATTCTATCTCTATTATGATTCCTTTAAATATCCTTATTCAGCATGAAAACAAAAGTAAAAAAACAAAACAATTATCCAAATCAATTTTACATATATGTTTCAGCACAATAACAATTAATATGAAATATATTCACATGTTAACTATTTGCAGTAATCACCTGTATGGGGTAAATGATATAAAAATGTATGATTTCTTAGGGGAAAAAAACTTTCAAGTTTTTTTTTTTTGCAATATACAATTAGATTAATAACAACATAAATAACAGCTCATTCCAAACACAGCATTACTAAAATTAACAACCAGTATGTGTTTTATGTTTGCCTGTCTGTGTACATGCACACACACACACACGCATCTGTTTATATTTGATGAATTTGATAAAGGGTACAATACTAACTAAAACAGTACAACCAGATTTTATTTCAAGCATTAAGGTTAATAGTGATCTGCTACAATTCATGTGCGCTTTGTGTTGGAAAATATTGAGCAATCATTATAAATGTCACATTTAATAAACAACCAAGCAAAGCTGACATACCAGCATGTAGCATGTTAATCTACATAGAAATATGTGACTGATATATCATAAATGAACTACAATATCACACATGCATGCAATGGCAAGATTTACAAACATACCTACACAATATAAATTCAGGTCACAGTAACAAGATTGTATAACATGTCACCTGTTGACCTTCTCCATAATACATGGTTAACCCTTGATTTAACAGATTAAGGAATCTGAAGAAGGGATGTCTGTTAATGTCTAAAGTCTGATCATTCAGACATTATCTAGGAGGTTATTGTTTGCCATTTTAAAGTTATTTTAATGGAGTAAATGTTCACAAAATACACAATATCAAATCAAATTATAATAAAGAATAAGACTAAATAACGAACCTACTCCATGTTATCCAAAACAGGTGTGTAATGAACTCCAGATTAAAACATTTTTCTTTGTAAAGTCTTTAATGATAAAGATAGTGTCAACTTTCTGGAATAAATCTTAGGAACAACAAAGGACTGGATGCAGCAACAGGATAGGGGCCCTGAAGAGGTTATAGTAGGGAAAAATGGACTCGGAACACGAAATTAAAGAGGACAGCAATTAGCAGAATTCTGCAAACAGGAAAACTTATATAACTAATGGTTGGCATAGAGTGCCTAACAGAAGAAGATATACATGGACAAGCCCAGGAAAAGGTCAGATAGCTCATACCCCTCCTCTTCTCCTTCGGGTCCTGGTCTGGAGAAGTCATGGACGATCATGACTCTCCAAATCCTATCATTTGATATTGTGAGGCTGGTGTGGCTTATATGGTTTGTTGCCCAGCTGTTTAAGCTTCTCACATACATATTTATGTCTTCTTCTGCCTCTCTTGCCAAGTACTTCCCACATGAGGCTAATTTCTCTATTTCAAACCTTCTCTTGATGTGTCCCATAAATGTCATGTTTATGATGGGTGATCTTGAACTGCCCTGCCACTCTCACTATC
This sequence comes from Cepaea hortensis, assembly GCA_963921405.1. Classification (NCBI taxonomy): domain Eukaryota; kingdom Metazoa; phylum Mollusca; class Gastropoda; order Stylommatophora; family Helicidae; genus Cepaea; species Cepaea hortensis. Next base: position 48,547,602 of record OY992891.1, read on the forward strand.
TCCGTGCTTGCTTTCTCATCTGTTCTGAGTGACCTTGAAATGCCCATGCACTATCTCTGCGCTTGCTTTCTCATCTGTTCTGAGTGATCTTGAACAGCCCTGCCACTCTCACTATCTCTGCGCTGGCTTTCTCATCTGTTCTGAGTGATCTTGAACTGCTCTGCCACTCTATTTCTGCGCTGGCTTTCTCATCTGTTCTGAGTGATCTTGAACTGCTCTGCCACTCTCACTATCTCTGCGCTGGCTTTCTCATCTGTTCTGAGTGATCTTGAACTGCCCTGCCACTCTCACTATCTCCGTGCTGGCTTTCTCATCTGTTCTGAGTGATCTTGAACTGCCCTGCCACTCTCACTATCTCTGCGCTGGCTTTCTCATCTGTTCTGAGTGATCTTGAACTGCTCTGCCACTCTCACTATCTCTGCGCTGGCTTTCTCATCTGTTCTGAGTGACCTTGAACTGCCCTGCCACTCTCACTATCTCTGCGCTGGCTTTCTCATCTGTTCATGACATTCTCAACATTCTTCTAAAAGACCACATCTTTGCTGTCTGCAGTTTCTTCACCATGTCATTACTCATTGTCCCACATTGACATCCGTACAGAAGAACATCCCCCACACAACTTTTCAGTAAACAGATATTTGATGTCTCTATTTCATGTCGTTACTCATTCTTGTAAGAACTTACAAGAATGAAGCAAACAAATCCAGGAGCCATGTGAAGAAGGACAAGATAATTGGTGGTGTAATCGCTGCGACAAAATTGAAAATCTGAATAGAAAAGGAAAGTCAGACCCGATGTGTAAGAAATACAAACAATCAGTAAGAAAGAATATGAGAACATAAGCAACAAAATTCCAGGACAAAAATGAAAATAAATAAATCTACCAACAAGAAAGGATTCAACACAACAATCTACTCAAACCCAAATAACAAAGCACCAATCAACCCCATCAAAGCAGCAGGCAATACATTACAGGAATGCCTCTTTAATTACATTCACCTAAAAGAAAACTCAGCTGTGCATCACCAACATCATGTGTCATGCCAAAAAGTGTCAGCAGTTATGGTTTGCCAAAAAGAAAATGTGGAAGAAAACCCACTACCAAGAACAGTGGAGTTGAGACTTACACTGAACTGAAGTTCACTGTTGAGAATAGGGGACTTCAACACCAGTCTTCAGGCTGACTAACCTGATTATGAAGCATAAGAACCATTTATTAATGTTTTGTACAGTATTTGTCCATTAAATCCACAATCTGTTACATTTGTAACTCATAATTCTACTTCAGAAAATCATACTGGACACAATTTAGTAATATTACAATCATGTTAGACATTACCACATTAAACAAATATTCAAGAGGAAAACATCTATAGGTTGACAAAGCCAGACAAATCTGAATGAAAGTGAATGAGATGTGGTTCACATTGACAGCTGTCACAGAAGGACGTACCCTTGTCACACATTCACAGAATAAAATATAAGCCTTTGATAAATGTTTTGGTAAGCTGTTTCACAATCACATCATAAACTAGTTTATATTAAAAAAAGACTGTACAAATTGGTCAATGAACATGTATACTAGATGAACACTCAATTTCTCACTCAATGTGTTTGCTTTAGGAGGGAGAAACAGTACGGTTGGTGCTGCAGACAATGCTGGAGGTGTGGCATGATTCACAAACTTGTTATACTGTGCACATACATGAAACAATAACTACTCCCCAGATTTTTTTTTTTTTTTTGCATACTGCAAAAACAAGAGGTAGAAAAAAAAAACTTTGAAATCTAGGAGTCACCAGAAAAATATAGGCACCTTAGTGACAGACTATATGGCATCAACTAATCACTGAAAACTTCAGACCAAGATTACATTATTTTAAGGCATAATACTTGAGGGAAGTCAAATGTTAAATACAAGAAAGGGAGGAAGAGTGTAAGGAAAGGAGGAAAGAAATAAAGCGATTTTAACTTTCCTAATTTCAGTATTCAGTTCCTTCAGCAAAGACAACCAAGGAGAATATCACACTTCTTGTCTTTTTTCCTAGTGGCTTTTCCTCACGATATACTTTAATACAGTAATGTAATTGCATTAAAAACAGTATTTCACATGCTAAAGATTGCAATTATAAAATCATAAAAAAATGCGCACAAATCAGCAGAACCAGACTTGTTCACAACTAAGCATGTTCTCAAACTGTATAGATTCCAGCCACTGATATCACCCTAACCCATAACATACAACTCCTACACAAGGAAACAAAGGTCATTCAAACAGTACTGCCAGTTACAACTCTCACCACTGAAGAAATAATAAACAGTAACTTTGGTCAAACTAAACTCTCAACTAAAAATGTCGTGCTTAATCAAGCTGTCACTGTATCAGTCCTGCCCTCACATTTCATGCCGACATTCACATTCTTAGCAAAAGCTTATTTTACTAAATAATAGAAATGGCTAAAAATTTCACAAATTAAATTATATGTTGTGAAAAACAAAATTTATGTAATCTGACAACATATGCTAATTCTGTTTATATTATTATTACTTTGGATCATCGCTTACATGTAAGACAGATGCAGGAACTAAATATTGTTAACACATTTCATGTCTGAACAATTGTAGACTGCTGACCTCTTTTGTTAAGTTATTTTATCCATGTGAACAATGTAATCATTCTGGCCTAATAGTGAAGGCTCGAGTATGACTTGAGGGTATATCAAACATGTTAAATTAGCATACTTTATTTCTCTGTATTAGTTAGTTAGTTATCAGTTGGGGTATCTTCGTTGCACTCCGGACATTGTATTAATGTTGGTCCTTCCCCACTGAAGATATCTTATACCCTGTTGCTTCTTTCATCTTCTCTTGCCCTTGATGGATTTTCTACTGCAGTTTTCTAATCATGTGTTTAGAACACTGAATGTTACTTTTGTAATTAGATTATTAAAGACCATATGTTTATTAAACTAAAGATAGGAGATACTGATGATACTTTCTGGAATTATTCATATTGATGTTTAAAGGTGAGGAAAGAAGACAGTTCACAGGTAATCTTCAATGTATTATTCTAGCAGTCTGTATGTAGAATTATCAACATTTTCCAACGGCATGCTATTAACATTGGTATTTTTTAAATTTATATTTGTTAATGTTTGATCATCATACCCATAGTAAACACTGAGAAATAACCAAAAAGGAAAATCACAAAAGAAAATTATAACATGAAAACAGGTCAATCCAGAAATCTGTCAAATTACTTCATAATAATCACATGATACGTATCATGAAAACTTTTGATTGGTTACAAAATGTCAGCTAAAAACAGTGTAAATCAAGTATCAATCAATGCATTTGTACTACCTATGGCTAAATAAGGTGTCATGTTCACAGTATCAACATTTCTGTTTCATAATCCTTTATATACGTAACATATGTAAAAAGACATTTTTTGTTCCATGTAGGAACTACATCTCTTATATTACTTTATTGCACATTTTATGAAACTTATTGGTGAAGAAAAAATAATGGAAATACATTTACAAAATATGAGTAAATTAATAGAAACATCTATACACACACATACCCCCTCCCCCACCCCCTAATATCACCACACATAGTTAAGAAATACTTCTGTTTTATATACTACCCATGCTATTACAAGAATATAGACATAACATTTACCAATATGGAAGAACTAATCACAGCTTTGTATAAATAACTCTTTCAATAAGCAGTACTGTTTCATGTATAAATCATAAATACAACCCAAACTATATGAGATTTACTGACATTAATCTTCTCCATGTTACTCTTTCGTCAAAAAGCAGAGAGCTACAGATGGAAACAAATCTGACAGGAGAGTCAGAAAACATGAACATGCAGCAACTGTTCAACTGATTGCAGTATTTCTCATCCAACTGGGACAGGCAGCACTGGGCTGAGATGGAGTGTTTTTCACCTTTTTTTTTTCTTTCATATCCCTTACAGGATGTTGCAGTCAACATCAGCATTTTTCAGCTGCTGTTGATGTACTAGACAAGATTATGCTCAGTAGTTTGCCACTGATTTCTGAGCGACCGGCTCACATGCCCCGTTAAGTTACCAACGTGGCAGAACCGATACCGATTCTCGCGCAGGTTACGTTACTCATGAGAATATACAGGATTATGGAAAAAGATGTTAACACCTTGGCCATGGAGACCGGCTTTTTCACCTTAAAAATGGCTTATTTTCTATTCATTTTTAATTAAACTGTTTTTATTTATAAAACTGTTAACACTCGGGAGAGGTACCACAACCAGGAGAAATCAGGGGCGATCTTGCAGAAAAACATAAATATTATCTGTAAACAAAGCATAAATGTTGTCTGGATGAATATAAAAATGCATAAGGAAACAAAACTATAAATACTGTCAAGAAAATACAGGAAATAGAACTGAGCTTGAATAATTAATGATAGAAAACTGGAATGACACACAAGGTGCATTCTGATGTGCTGTGGTTGTTGTGGCATAGTGGAGGTATACAGATTGTTCTTGTAGCTCACTGACTGTGAAAATACCTATGAACTTTCTTAAGTATAGACAGTCTGAAACAGTGTATTACAGTCTCAGACAGCCACCACGGAACTATACGGACCAGTCCCGACTCCATTACCATACTGGATGTAGCTGGGCTGACTCCATTACCATACTGGATGTAGCTGGGCTGACTCCATTACCATACTGGATGTAGCTGTTACATATATGCTTCTGTGTTCTGCAATGATCAATCCTCAAGATCTAGCTGAGGATTCTCATCTTGACTTCTAAATGCACAGGACAGAGCCATCAATGTTTGTAATCTAGTAACTGTCTCCTAGTTGTCATCAATAGCTGCACATACATGTGGATTCTCCCATAGTACCACTCTCGGCATTTCAAAGCCAAGGGCAATGGCAACATGTCAGTAGTGAAACTTTACCTATCTTATATTCATCCACCCATGCTGTAAAAGTCATTGTTATCCATTTTATCAGTGGTTAGATGTGCCAAAGTGAGGAAGTAACTACGTCAAACCCCACAAGATATACATATATCTATGTACATGGTGACCCCAAAAAAAAAAGTTTATTAAATCCTACATAGGTCAAGCAAATGTCTTGAAATGGAGAAGATGAAGACCACTTCAGTGTGTGTACAATCATCTCCAAAAGTTTCAGTTACCTCAGCAGCTTTGCATAAAAGTTTTCTTCTTTCCAAAATATGCTCCTAATGGCCTCCGCAGCATTGGATGCACACTTGCATACGTTGTGCTAAACTGTCAATTATTAGACCACATTTGTCTGTGGGGATTTCCTTGATCTTTGCTGTGATTACTGTTCACCAATAGTTTGAGAGTTGTTCTGGTACACATTATCCTTGAGATACCCCCATAGACAAAAATCTAGGGGGTTCAAGTCAGGTGAATGTGGTGCCCACTCCAAGTCACACTACATGCTGATCAGTCTCCCCTGAAATCGCTCTCTCAGCCAGGTTAGAGAGTCATTTGATGTGTGTGGGGTGGCCCCGTCTTGATCGAACCACTATTGACCTCGATCCAATCCTCCGCGTTGTCCCAATGATGCCCAAAACTTTCTCAATACCGCCACATAGTGCTCTGTTTTCACTGTTTCAGCTCTCTCATTTTCGTCTTCGAACCAATATGACCGATAATGCCGTGTTTGATTAGAGAATGCATCCCATGCTGTGTATGTTTTTGAGTGTAACGGCCTCTGTAACACATCCTCCGGTGCGGCGGTACCCCAATAAACAGTATTTTTGCTGTTTACATGTCCTGACAAGTGTGTATCTAACGCTGTGGAGGCCATTTAGAGCATATTTTGGAAATACTGTAACTTTTATGCAAAGCGACCGAGGTAACTGAAACTTTCGGAAATAACTTTACGCAGACTGAAGTTTACATTCACCAAATTTCAAGAAATTTGCTTGACCTTTGTAGGATTTAATAAACTTTTTATGGGTTCTGTATTTTGTTTTTGGGGTCATTCTGTATATATATATATATCTCCCAGTGGTTAGTCCTGTGCTAAAGTTCGCTAAAGTTCCCTTAACAGCCCTGAAATGTCTGTGTCATATACAAGATGTCTTGTGGTCATTTATAAATCATATATATCATCTTTAAACCATCTACACTGTGGTCTTCATCTTCTCCATATCCCCAGTCTGTATACAAACACAGGTTAGCCAACAACACAAAAAGACCTGGATACCAAGATCTGAATCTAACGTGTTTTCTGTTAACTTAATTTAAGAATGAATCTCTGTCACCCTTCTGTACTTTTTCCTGCAAGAGGTAAGGTTTTTCCCCCACTTTGTTTTATTCTAGCAAATTCATAAAGTGAAAGCTATACACAAAATCCTTACTTAAATCACAAAATATTTGACATGAAATGTACTGTTATACTATCACCCAGTTCCTCACTGAAGTTATCTGGCTATCTCAGGAAGTTATAACTAAAAGGGACAATACGAAGAGAAATTACACTAACAATGTATGTGACAATGGAAAGCTGCTTACTAATGTTATGTCCAAAGATTGGTGTGAAGTTTTTTAAACATACCACTTTACCATAATTCTAGTTTTGTGACTGACCATAAACTTATTCACTGGAAAATGAATGTTGTGGTTTTTCCCTGCCTTCAGCACCTACAGAAGAGATTTACACCCTGTAAATGTTTTACTGTGGGTATTATTTCTCATTTTTGGAATTTTGTCAGGACAGCAGAATACAACTGACTACCAAACTAACAGAATCTATTTCATAATATCCTGCCATATTTTTGTTTCCAATGAAACAAAACCCAGTACCAAGAAAACATCATTCACATTTAATATATACACATAATTATAGCAGGCCTACTGCTTTTGTCTGTAACAACACAACATTTGAATGATGTCCCTTGGACAGAGATGTTCTTGCACAAATGAACATTTCACTGAGCTATGTGCACAGCATTAAAACAGGACAGAAGGGAGGATGGTGACGACAAGAGACATGGGAGAGAGAAAACAAACAAAAACATACAGTTGATAGTAATTGTTATGCTTTCACACCAAGTTGTATTCCTTCAAGTTCAATTGTAGAATTGTGTCCTTGACTGCTGCAAACACGAACCTTATATTCTCTGTATCTGAAACAGACATTATGTGATACATATGTTTTATTGTTGCATTATTATATAATGTCATATTTCAAACAACCACAATTAGATTGATTAAAATTATGCATTATTTTGTGGTTTGGTAACTAGTCACCTAGACAGTTATAAGCCAGGAGGAAAGTAAAGGCTGCTGTGCTGCATATAAAGAGGTAATACTCTGTACCCCACCTCAGGTGGCCCGCAAGCTCTGTGTGGGTTTTATAGAAACACATGCAATGAAAACTTCTGCCACACGTTGTTGTACACCACGGTTATATGGCCATCTAGGCCTGAACCAGCAGAGGCTGTCAGAGATAGTGAACCTGCAGAGTTGAAAGTTGCCAGAAATATCCAGCACTCACCATCCCAATCCCAAAGATTGCGTCAGTAATGTCCAATGAAAGTGTGGCCTGCTCGTTCATTCATCATGTGTCATGTCAATAATCATGGGCGGTCATCATTCGCCATCTCACTCAATCACCAGAGTCGTGCATTAGCTAAGTGTTCTTGTCTCGACCATACCACGTGGCCAAGCCATCCAGGTATTTACTTCTTTTGCCTTCCCCTTGTTCTCTTCTCGATCTTGCCACTTGTCATCAAGTTCTCTTCTCCAGTTTTTTTCTTCTTCTCATAACGTGACCAAAAAATTGTGACTGTCTACGTCTAATTTCTCTAATTAGTATATGATTTTTATTTGTTTCTTGTAGGACTTGGTCATTGGTTTTTCTGTCTGTCCATGGTATTCTTTGCATTTTCCTCAGAAACCACATTTCCACAGCCTTCAAATGTTTTTCAGCTTGTCTGCTAATTGTCCATGCTTCACATTCATACAAAAGTACAAGTTCTATGTAGCACTTCAACTCTTTTCCTTGTTTCAATTGATATCTTTTTATTTGTCAGTATGTTTTTCATCTTGCAAAAATACGTTCACAATGGCAATTCTTGTTTTAATCTCATCAAAGCATCTCCCATCTGATGATATGACTGTTCCGAGATAATTGTACAGATAAGGGGGCGGAGTGGTCTCGAAGTATGGTGTCCGCCTCAAGTGCTGGAGGTCCCGGGTTCAAGCCCCGATGAGGACCGGGATTTTTTCACATGGACTTCTAGTAACATAACTTCCCCTGGTCTCTGGGTATTGAGATCGGACGCCCGTGTGTATTGCTGCACACGTAAAGAATCCCTTAGCAGTTGGAAATAAAAAAAGAGTAGCCTAACGGCGCTGCCCGGGCAAAATTTTGAGTTAAAAATCTACCCAAAGTATTTCAGGATCCTCGCTGATGCTACGCCGTTTGTGCACTGAGCTGAGACTCTCCAGACTCAGGCTTGAGTTAGGAATAGAACGGAGCACTTATGGGGTTACACCTGTGTGCCGTGATGTTGATCCGTCGACTAAACTAAAGTAAACTAATTGCACAGATTCACTTGTTCAAGAATATTCCCATTTACTTGTATATTACATTGTGGTATTTCCTTCTTCCTAGTGACGACCATAATCGGTGTCTTCTTACAATTTCATTCTAATCCTAGTTGTTCACTGTGTACAACAACTGCATCTACTAAATTATACAGATCCTGCTCATTGTCTACAATCAATACTGTATCATCCGCATATCTAATGTTATTGATGTTATGTCCCCCAATGATAATTCCTTTCATATCTTCTACATTTCTGAAAATATTTTCACTGTACAGGAAAAAAAGATCTGGAGACATTACACATCCCTGTCTCACACCTCTCTTAATAAGCTGATATTGACCTAATTCAATATCAATCTTTATGGCAGCTTGTTGTTTACAATATATGTTTTTTACAAGTCTAAGGTCTTTCTCATCAGTTTGTAGATCTGCAAGCATCTCTATCATGTTGACATTAATTAATGTTTTCAGCATATACACAGCATTAATTATACCTTTGCCTTCTACAAACCCACAATGTAGGTCTTGCATATCTTTCATATGGTTAAGAGCATTCTGAACCTTCATCTTCAAAATTGATGGTCCTTCTTTATTTTTTTGAATATCATCCTGTTTTCTGGTATCACCAGAAAGGTTTTTCACATAATCTGAACATACATGTAAAATCTGATCTTTTTCTAGTATGATTTTTCCTTCTTTTGTTTTTAGGCAGCCTGTATGTTTTCTTTTATTAATAAGTGCCATCCTACTTAGTGACAAATTGGTTCAAATTTCTACAATCAAGAGTTCTAAATTATAAACTGGTTAAAAATGTTCACAAATCTATTAAACAAAGAGTCCATACTTTATTTTTTTTTTGCTGTATGTGCATGTTTCTAGAAATTAGAGGGATCCTGAATGTGCCAGACCTGATACACTAAATGCACTACTGCATTTTATGAGACAACAAATGTCTCTTGGACTGAACTGCTAATTATGTGGCAGTCATTTAAGTCCCAAAACTATTAACTGAATTCTAATGGTCCCTAAGGTCACAGTCCTTGATGAACAAAAGAATCAATAAACGGAAGTGAGACTATCAGCCACGTGCAGGACGTAACAATTCATTGAGTCAGTCCAGCACCAAAGCATCATGAAACAACTCTGTGGAATCCTCCTTGGATAGTGGGGAATGCCCATACGCTGCCCCTGCTTTCCTATGTAGGTCGAATGGCAAGCATGAGATTGTTCTGGACAGGCGTGATGGGATGCACCATGTGTGGATAGAAAGACAAAGATGATATCACTATCCTGACCCAGTGGAATGCAGCACGAAACTACCAGGTATCTTGTTACATTAAAATTCTCCAGGGCATGTGACTAAAGTCATGTAGATCAACCAATGGAAAATATTGGCTCTCATGTAGGTCAACATGGCTGAATGGATAACGGTGCAGACAGCAATTCTTGAATATCCAGTGTGCTGATGCTGAGGTAGGAGGTTCAACCCCTACTAAAATGTTGACTTCTCATCTTTGGCTTGGGGATGTAAATTACAAGTACCTCTCAAGTCAGAGTGGGTTTGACTGATAGCGAGGGTCACTGGTAATAGGGAAAGCTAATCCAAATGCAAAATTCAGTTCAGTACTACTCAAAGTGTTGTGTATGGACCACGCTTGAGCTCAAAGCGAGCGAGTGCAAAAAATAAAAAATTGGCTCTCACAAATTTCTGATGTTTAAGGTCTAACCCATCCTTGGAGCTGGGAATGCCTATGTGCCACCTGTTGTTATTTGAGGATGTGGCTCTGCTGGTTCTCAGACATTACTGATTAGTTTAGGTTTATCTTGAACGGCCACAATATCCCAATAGCAGCCTTCGCTCTCATCTCTTTTTGTATTTCTCAGTTACATAATTATTTGTGTTGTGTGCATGCTTAAATTTAACAAACATATCACTTATTTCCAAAACATAGCCTACAAGGACAGTCAAAGCTAAACTTTGATGCAAATATTGGAAACGTTATCTGTGCTTAAAGGAAGATTCTATATGCAAGGAAGACTAGCATAATAAGCAGAAGTACTGGACATAATAAAACAAGTCAGTCTGAGATATCAATAAAAAGAGCCCTTTATTGAGTCATTTTAGTCAAGTTACCATTTAGTATTTTGTTGCTCAGAAACGCAGGGGAATGGATTTTACAGCTGGGTGTCTAGGGCTCAAAGGAAGTTCTAGATGACAGTCCTATATGAAGCAAGATTTTTGCAAAATAACTCGAGGCTACACCACTACCCTATGATCCATATATAGTGAACACAGCCTTCTTATTTCAAAAATGAGAAAACCAATCCACAATACAATATGTATAATGTACCTAGAGAGGAGGTGAGTACCAACAAATAGATTTCCCACAAAACATGGCGGTTAGTTGATTTTTGTAGAGGAGTTGATTTTTGTAGAGGTCTGGAGAGGTCATTAAAGCATTTGATCTCATTAATAAAGTCATATCTAGAACAGACACAAAATACTGTCTGAGAGAATCTGCTCTCTTTATCCTCCATTCTTCTTCTCTGTTGCTCTTTCAAGGGAAAAGCATCACATCTAATTATGCACCTTTCTAACTCAGAGATCAGAGTGTTAGGTTGACTTCTTTACAGAAACCATCCAAGATGGTGAGCTCTATTTCCCTAAGGATAGATGTTTGTCCTAACAATTTTGCTACAGGAATGGTACTGAGGAATTTTAACATGTGTAATTTGTGGAGGACCTTGTTTTTCAGGAAGAAGTATAACAGTAGAAAGAAATGGTTCTTGCTCGGAGAGATCCGGGTAACTTTGAGCCAAGCAGACAATGAAACTGTTCAGCCACGGTGGCCCCAATCAACATCTAAATACAATGTGCACATGAACAATGGCAGATTAGTAAATATTGAACTCACCAGTGGCACAGGTGAAATGAGAGTAAATGATCTTGTCTGGATCTGGGTTCAGTTCTATAAACATTTTAAGGATGAATTCCCGTGCTGAACATGGTTCTTTCTTTGGACCTGATAAAAATGAAGCAATACAAACAGCAATTAGTCTGGTGTAAAGCACTTTTTACTGGGAACAAGAATTATGTGTAATTTATAGAATATAATATATTACCTGTTAATGGTAACAAGCATATGCATCATTCAGTGTCCTTCATAAATTATTTGAAGTGGGATATTATATGATTTATACATTGTATGTGGCTGAGTGGCTAGAATGCCGGACTCTCATTCAGGAGACCCAGGTTCAATCCCTCGGTAAGGTGTGGGGTTTTTTTCAGTCGGGGGCAAAAAGAAAATTCTAACCTGCACATTTCGTGGCGACTGCACTAGCCAGGCAGCCTTTAATTCCTCAGGCTCAAAGACCCCTCTGCCATACACCGCAAGGTACTATATTGGCAGTAAATGACAGTTATGAACACTGTGGTATAGTTGATGCATACAAGAAGTTCTCATATGACAGACTCTAACCCTGAAAATCTTTGCATCTGACACTATTGAAAATGGTGATTACTGTATTGGGAGTATGGAATTAGAAGCAGAACACTCAAAATATGCAAAAGTAACATATAAACAATATGACAGAACCTGAAAGTAATGATAATACAGTGCCAATAATAATGAATACCTCATAAATATAATCTGTTAATAAACATGATATTGACCATGAACAAATACCAGCAGTTTGCTGTTGGAAAGTGGGTAGGTGGGTAGGAGGCTGCTGTTTGAGATTTATTGTGAAATGGGAAGAGACAGATGAGGAAAACTACAAACAATACCTCTTCCTCTTAGTCTTGGTTTTGGATGAAGGGTTATACCAAATGTGCATGGCTAAGTGATCATTGTCTGGGTGTGTCTACATTAGGGCTCTAGCTTCTGCTGTTGTGCCAGTAACTATCTGTAGGGGTCCAAGTTTGAACAAATGCCATGTTTAGTTATAATGCTACATTTTGTATTATTATCTTCAAGACAATGGAAAATGTTTTCTATCTCTCTTCAAACACATGCTAGTTTTCAAATACTTCACTTGTAAAGGCAAATAATGTCTCTGACTGTCAGTCCAAACTGTCAAACCAAAAATTCAGAATGAATGGCTGGGATGGTGATTAACTGCCTCTTATGGAGACCTCAAACCATCATGAACTAATGAGAATCTATTGCCCAGGTCACGCAGGAGTGAACAGAGATGATACTCTATGTTCAAAACCACTATTATTAGCGCATTTAAAATGGGCAAGTGGGATATATTGACGGCAATAGATGACAGCTTGGTGCATACATTAGTGAGACATCTCTTGATGAATCTTTTCAATTAACGTTTAGGGGAATCAAGTCAGAAACTGTCACAATGAACATGGGCGAGGACAGTTCCAACATGAAGCTAACCAGCATGCAACAGGGACAAGCAGCACCCTGGAATTTCTGCAGGCACAGACCAACACTTACAGGCTTGATCTGATCAATTATAGATGATGAACTGGCAATCGAGGTAAATAACATGCCTAAGACATGGATGTAATAGTTCTGTACATCATGGGGAGAAATCTTATTGGGAATTGTCAGCTAAAGCCTTGCAAAATATCACCTGCTGAGCAGAGTGCGCCACAAAGGACTACAATCTGAAGCATGTGGATCGAGGCGGCTGTGATCACTACATTAAGCTCAAAATGTATTCATGCAGAACTAGTGTCAAACACAGACATGTCTTCATAATATAAAGACTTCATGAATATGCTGCCCAGGCCATGTTGGGGTCCAAGATAACAAACAAGTGTGCAGATATGTTGGCTTAAAGAGCACCAGTGGTTTGAAAACTCACTTTGGAAATGGTAGATATTCTGAGGACTGCAATTAAAAGTGTAAACATTACAGATCGAACAATATGATTAACGATGTTTGATTTTGAATTCATCTCTAATTTTGGCAAAGAAGAACTGCCATGAAAAAAGTATAATTTTCCAAGGTCTAAAGTCTAAAACGTACAAATAAAAAGCTATCAATTGCAGTGAGAAAAAGTATTGAAACTGCTACATAGAACCCACAAGGTTGTATGTAAGTGAAACATGGACAATAAGCATGATGATGATGATCTGGCCAAGACGGTTGTAAGAGTTTACAACAGTACATTACTGGACAGATCAGCATCAACACCCTGAGACACTTGCTGTGGCAGATCTGCATCTGTGAATTTGTTCAGAGTGCTATAATGTTGTTTTGCATGAAGTATCAATATAATGTTCAAAACTGAGCTTACCATCAAATTCAGGAAAATAGTCTACAAGATGTGAATGCATAATCTTCTCCTCTAACAGGTCTTTTTTGTTGAGAAATAAAATAACAGATGAGTTCTGAAACCATGGATAAGTAATTATTGTCCTAAACAAGGCCTTGGATTCTTCCATTCGATTCTGTGAAAACAGGAAATTGAATATAAAACATTTCTACATGTGGCAATGCAGCACTAACAGAACATTCATCTTCCTTGTTCACACTCAGACTTCCACATTAATGTCTCTAATGTAAGCATTAGTTAAGTTTCAGGTTCATGACATTCTTGTACACTTTTTTCGTGGAATGAAGTTGGCCAATGCACGGTTTACACAAACACCTTACAATGAACTCAAATACAGCAAACGTAAATCACAGGGGAAGAAATCAATGATGATATTTTTAAACATGAGGTATGCTGCGTCATAACAAATCAACGTTTTGATTATAATAATCTTCCTCAGGAACAACACAAACAGATCTCAAGAAAAATATGAAATGTGAAAATGTCATAAAATGACAAGATACAGAAAATGTCTTGGTATGACACATTGCTAGGCCATTATCGTTTAATTTTATTAGTGTCTAATTTCATGTTTTTCTTCAGACCTGTCTGTGTTGTTCCTGAGGAAGATTATTATCATTGAAATGTTAATTTGTTGTGTCGTAGATAACTCATTTTTATTGCATTTTAAAAAATATCATTGATTAACCATTGGCGTAGTGGAGTTTGTTGTAAGGTATGCACACTGTGTCTGTCTTTATTATCTCTTGTTCGCAGGAGTTACACTTACCTAACTGTTTGTAGTTTCTATTGTTATATCCTGCTCCAGCCGTTACTTCTCTTATCAATGCACTATTTGTTTACGTTCATTGTTGTTAAGTTGGGCATTACTGTAGAAAGCGAATGGCCACCATTGTGCTATTTGTAGTTAGTTAGTCGACAGATCATTCTCATTGCACATAAAACCAAAAAGTCTATTAGGACTCGGATCCCCTCCTCCGTAAATCCCGCAACGTGTAGCGGCTAACAACATGAGTTCTGTGTTGGTTTATTAATCTTCTTTGGCTTCCTGTAAAGTGTTCTTGTTTGGCCACACCTCTTTTAATTTGTTGTTCTTGAAGTCTGACCATGGTTGTAGATTCAGTCATCACTTGGTTCTCACAAACGACTTACTTCTCGTAGAGCATTCAGTATATCAGCCTGGTCCGTGGCTCGTCCACCCTCCACAGTAGCCTTACCTGCAAGCTTGTCAGCCTGCTCATTTCTTTGTACACCCGCATGCCCTGGCATGAAAATGAAACTAATCTTTCCCAGCCATGACCACTCTTTGAGCTACACATACTGAAAGACATAATATGAAATGGTTCGACCATCTCGTTAGAATGAAACACACAGGTCAACCCAGATTAAAATGCGGACCAGGAAATATTCTGGGGAAAGGCTGCTAGTGTAACATCACATCACTCATCCAGTGATGAAAAAGGTGTAATAACATCACATCACTCATCCAGTGCCAATTAAAAACAGGTAGCACCAAAGACAGAATAATAATAAATATTTACTGGAACCAAACAGCAGCAATTAAAATGGGAAAAAAAGAAGCAAATTATGAACACATAAAGTTGGGAATAAGATAGGGATGTGTTTTGTCACCGGATCTCTTCTTCCTCTATAGCAAAGTAATAATGAGTGTCAGAGTGTTGGGGAATAGAGACAGGACATAGAGAGGACAAGGGACAGAATAGAGTCAGGACATAGGCAGGGACTACAGAGATAACGATAGACAAGACATAGGTAAGGGCACAGAGATGTCATAAGACAGGACATCTACAGGACAATAGAGAGATTAGAGACAGGACATAGGCGGGGACACAGAGATGTCATAGATAGGACATAGACAGGACAAGACCTAGTTATAAAAGGGGACACAAGTCTATGGGACTCGTCCTGAATTGACTAGACAGCATTACGCTGAACGACCCAACACAACACGGGCGGACAGCAGTACGACGTGACTGTTGAGACAGCCCATGGTTGTCACGAGAGACACGGGGTCCAGTATCACGAGACCAACCGACCAGGGTGAAAACGTCAGACGGGACTCGGACAGTTTAGAGGAAGGACGTTTTGTGTTTCTGGAGCGAGTGTATAGCTTTTGCAAGAGTGCTAGCTGGCGTTGCCATGGTTGAAGAGAGCGAGTATCTGAGTGCAGGGTTTGTGTAATTGCTTGAGTGCTATAAGTATTTGTAAGGCGGCACTTTTCTATATAATGATGTATGATGTAACCGCCCTGTGTGCGCATTGTAACGATAATCAGGTTCTCCTGAATAAACAGTGACACCACACGTATGACTGATGTCTTCTTTAGTGCGTGTGAAGGATTTAGAATACCTGTGTGTGTGTGAGACGCTGATAATGAGAGAGATCAAAGAAAAGCCAGGAATAATATTTGGAGGTTATAATATAAAAAGATATACTCTATGCAGACGACACAGTATTGATAGCAGATAATGCAACAGATCTACAACAATTGTTGGACATTGTAGTAACAGAGAGTGAAAAGAAAGGACACTCCTTGAATATCAAGAAAACAGTAACAATGGTGATATCAAAGAAACAAGTGACACCCAAATGTGAAATAGAGATAGAAGGGAAAATTCTTCACCAAGTGGATAGTTTTAAATATCTAGGGACATTTATAACATCAGATGGAAGATGCACAACAGAGATTAAGAGCAGAATAGGGCAAGTAAAGGCTGCATTTAAAAAAAATGAAGAATATCTTATGCAATAAGTCGCTATCATTGAATGTAAGAAAGAGAGTGCTAAAGAGCTATATAGACCCTGTTTTGCTGTATGGCTGTGAATCTTAGAATATAAATGAACAAATTAGGAAGAGATTGGAAGCAACAGCGATGTGGTTCCTTAGACGAATGTTGCAAATTCCTTGGACTGCCAAAGTAACTAACAAAGAATGCCTTAAAGAGGCTGGCGAAACTAGAACATTATATACAACAATAATAAAAATACAAACAGCTTTTTTTTGGGGTCATGTGATGAGAAGCGAGGCGCTGGAAAACATCGTGACAACTGGAAAGATCGAGGGGAACAGAGGCAACATATATTGGAAACAACAAGCTGCCATAAGAATTGATAATGAAGTATGTCAATATCAGTCTATTAAGAGAGGTGTGAGACAGGGGTGTGTAATGTCTCCAGATCTTTTTTTCCCTGTACAGTGAAAATATTTTCAGAAATATAGAAGATATGGAAGGAATCAACATTGCAGGACGATGCATCAATAACATTAGATATGCAGATGATACAGTCTTGAATGCAGACAATGAACAGGACCTGCAAACATTTAGTAGATGCGGTTGTTGCACACAGTGAAGAACTACAGTTAGAATTGAATTGTAAGAAGACACAGATTAGGGTCGTCACTGGGAAGAAGGAAATACCACAATGTAATATACAAGTAAATGGGCATATTCTTAAACAAGTGAATTGGTACAGTTATCTCAGAACAGTCATAACATCTGATGGGAGATGCCTTGAAGAAATTAAAACAAGAATTGCCATTGCGAAGGTAGCCTTTTGCAAGATGAAAAACATACTGACCTATAAAAAGATATCACTTGAAACGAGAAAAAGAGTGTTGAAGTGCTACATACTACCTGTACTTTTGTAAGGATGTGAAGTGTGGACAATGAGCAGACAAGCTGAAAAACATCTGATGGCTGTGGAAATGTGGTTTCTGAGGAAATGCTAAGAATACCACGGACAGACAGAAAAACCAATGAACAAGTCCTTCAAGAAACAAATGAAGATCGTAAACTGATAAAAGACATTAGACGTAGACAATCAACATTTTTTGAGCATGTTATGAGAAGAAATGATTTGGAGAACTTGGTGACAACTGGTAAGGTCAAAGGGAAGAGACCAACTGGAAGACCGAGATGTAAATACCTGGATGGCTTGGCCACATGGCATGGTCGAGACAGGAACACGGAGCTGATCCACGACTCTGGTGATCGAGTGAGATGGCAAGACATGACCACCCACGCTTATCGGCATGGCACATGATGGATAATGGATACTTGCAAACTGTTTCATTTATCTAGATCTTCTTTTATCAAACTGTTTTTGGTAACACAGCACTGGGACGAATAAAGCGTCTATAAGTCTATTTTGTATGCATATTGATATTTGGATGTTTTAAGATAGATGCTGCATGACAGCTGATGTTTGCTTTCTGTATTCTTGTTTTTATTTCTCTGTCTAGTCTTCCATCCTCCGTGAACATACTTCCCAGATAATTGTACTCTCTAACTTGTTTAAACCCTTTTAACCCTACAAGGCCGATTTTTCGGCCATGGGGTCGCCACAAGGCACTTGTCAGAAAGATGGCCGGGACGATCATCGGCCCTGTTTGTAAAAACTGCTTTGATTGGTTTGCTTTTAATAGTACAGGCCAATCAAATGCTGCCCTGTAACCGTCAGCCATTTCGCTTTTGAAAATGGCAGCTTACATCGCGCGTTTCTAACAGAGGGATTTAAATTTGTGAGTTTTAACGCAGATACCCGGTTTTTCGTGGATTTGTGAGTTCTAAAATGGCCAGCTTTGAACCCAAAGACTTACTAGCATTGACTAGCTCTGATAGTAGCGATTTTGTCAGTTCAGGACTGTCAGATAATGACTTTAGTGATACAGAAAGTGCCCATGAGGATTTCAACCTCGTGTCCCCGTAGTTTTGTGTATTGGGAATAAAAAGGATCGTGTTATCTATATCCATTCATGGCGATGTCCGTATCAAAAAACATGTCACCAGTTGATAGCCCACCTATTACAAATGTCAATAGGGACTTCATAGTTGTTGTTTATTTAACCATAAGTGTTTAAAATTATTCTAAAGTGGTGTTAGGTATCCAATGA
Organism: Cepaea hortensis; assembly: GCA_963921405.1. NCBI lineage: Eukaryota > Metazoa > Mollusca > Gastropoda > Stylommatophora > Helicidae > Cepaea > Cepaea hortensis. Next base: position 48,566,421 of record OY992891.1, read on the forward strand.
GGAAATTTTAGTTGAGTACCATTTTTTAAAAATATTTAGTACCAATTCATACATAGTGGTATGAAATATTTTATTTTTCACAAGATACAAATGAGGTCATCAAATTTGCATAAACATGAACAAAACAACTTCAATCATACACAGAAATAAACTTTACTATATCCTCTTTAAGAATATATATACTTGTATATATCTATATAAGGTTCTAATTTTTTTTTTTTTTTTTAATTTATAAAATTGTCAGTTCAGTCATTTCTGTACTCCAAAAAAATGGCTCTGTCTTCTTCAGAGGGAAACCTAAATTTGGCCCAATGTTGTTCCATCCTAAAAGGGTTAAACGATTTTCCATGTATATATAAATGATTTTCCATTTACATTATATTGCACTGGTAGCCATTGAATTCTGTCTTTTTTTTATATTAACCTTCACATCAAAATTCTAACTAGGCAATTGTTATGGTGCTGAAGATTCACACTGTTCTCATATAGTAAACTCTGGTCATTTGTAAATATCAGCTCACTGATACTCTCTGGTTGTGGATTTGCTTCTATAGTAATCTCATTTATATAGATGGTGAACATAAAACACATCTTTCACCGACGCCTGATGTACATGGAACCAGTTTACCATGCTGGCGTTTGTTCTTACTGCACACTCGCTATTTTGGTACATAGCCCTAATGTTATCCAACAGCTGCCAAATTATACTGCATTCTATAAGCATTTTTCACGTATTCCTACATACTCAGTCAAAGGCTTTTCTCAATCTATGAAAGCCACACTTACTTTGATGTATTCTATAGATTTTTCACTCATCTGTCTCAATGCAAAAATGGCATCAATGCATCCCTTTCCTTTTCTAACGCCAAAATGAGAACCATTTAGAAGTGGTTCTATTTTGTATCACGTTCTTTGTTCTAACATGTTTATATACATTTTTCCTGCATGGTTAAGTAAAGATATGCCTCTATATGTATGGCATTCTTTTTTGCTATCTTTGTTCTTCCTTTAGGTACAATCCCAGCTCTTTGCCAATTTGTGGTACTATCTTCTCCTACCATGCCTAGTTAAATATGTCTGTTAACCATTTTATCCCTATCTCCTGGCAAGTTTTGATGGCTTCAAGTGAAATATTATTAATGCTTGTAGCTTTGCTGTTGGGGCTTTTGTTTTTTTCAATTGCTTCTCTCACGTTCTGTTGTAAGATACTTGGTTCATAATGTCCTTCTACATAGGAAGGACTGAATGGAATCGTCACTACATTTGCTGTTTGTGGATTTAATAGTTCTTTAAACTATGTCTCCCATCTTGTATTTATTTAGCATCACCTATTCGTTTCCCATCATCATCATTTAGCTGACATCTGTGATGATGGGCTAACCAACCTAATTCCCAATCCAGCATACTGTGTTCACAATCACCAACCTAATTCTCAATCCAGCATACTGTGTTCACAATCACCAACCTAATTACCAATCCTGCATACTGTGTTCACAATCACCAACCTAATTCTCAATCCAGCATACTGTGTTCACAACCACCAACCCAATTCTCAATCCAGCATACTGTGTTCACAATCACCAACCTAATTCCCAATCCTGCATACTGTGTTCACAATCACCAACCTAATTCCCAATCCTGCATACTGTGTTCACAATCACCAACCTAATTCCCAATCCAGCATACTGTGTTCACAATCACCAACCTAATTCCCAATCCTGCATACTGTGTTCACAATCACCAACCTAATTCCCAATCCTGCATACTGTGTTCACAATCACCAACCTAATTCCCAATCCTGCATACTGTGTTCACAATCACCAACCTAATTCCCAATCCTGCATACTGTGTTCACAATCACCAACCTAATTCCCAATCCTGCATACTGTGTTCACAATCACCAACCTAATTCCCAATCCTGCATACTGTGTTCACAATCACCAACCTAATTCCCAATCCTGCATACTGTGTTCACAATCACCAACCTAATCCCCAATCCTGCATACTGTGTTCACAATCACCAACCTAATTCCCAATCCTGCATACTGTGTTCACAATCAGCTGCAGGCAATTTGAAAGCAGACCACCTTGTACTGATTATTTAACAATGGCAAGAGCGTCGACCGTTCAGAAAGCAATGGCAAACCACTGAACATAAACAGCCAAACAATGCTGGAGTTGACAGTGACTTCCTGCGAAGGACATGCAACTCTTTACTCACCATTGAGTGTTGTAGATGGAGTGAAGCACTCATTTCCCATGCGCATGGCTTTAATACTTTTTAGGGACTGCCCGTGGAATTTCGGAGAGAGTTCATTTAGAATATTTCCATATTTAGTCTATGATTCTCCTCTTGCTTATAATTTTCTTGGTGCGACATCTGATCTGTTGATAAAGGGCAGGCTCCATGATTTCTCCCAGTTTTCTCATTGTTGGTGGAACACCCCTTGTTTTATACTTTCTTTTATCTCTTCATCCTCTATTTTCTTTGCACTGATTACGTCTGATGTTGCTGCGTGAGTTACTTTTTGACCAATTGTACGCGGGGGAAGTCAATAAATAAGTCACAAATGGCTGTATCCAAATAACTAAATATGATAAGAACTTGAAATCAGTTGATTTTTATGCATACATTGTCCCTTTATTTCTCAACATAATTTCCACCAACACTGATGCACTTATCCCATCATTTTATCAGTCCTCCCAAACCGGCTGCTTAGAACTGCGTGCTCTGTTTTCTAAACCACATTTTCACTTCACATTCAACTTTGGCGTCATTCGCGAAATGTCTCCCGCCAAGATGGGTTTTCAGTGTACCAAAAAAGGTGGAAATTGCTAGGGGCTAAGTCGGGGCTGTAAGGTGAATGTTCCAGAACTTCCCACCTTGGTTAATTTTCTCCTAAGTTAATCAAGCCATATGTGGTCTGCATTGTCTGGGTACCCACCTTGAGCACACTTTCTTAAATTTCAATCGATCATGCGTTATGCTGAACCATATGAGCACCCTATTGCAGATGCTACAGAGTCTATCATTACTCGCCCGTCACCTCCAATCATCTCCTCCACCCGCTGCACGGATGCTTCTGTTGCAATCTCAACAGGATGACCAGATTGGATTTCACCAACAATTTTAGAGAACCTTGAGAAAATTGTTCTACCCAGTTATGCACCGCTTTACGGGACAAACATTTGTCAGCATAAACAGGAAGCATTTCCTTATTGATGTCCTTTGCAGGCAGTCCTGGAGTGAGTACACATCTAACAAACGCAGTCCTGGAGTGAGTACACATCTAACAAACCTATGTAGAAGTTTATACAACAACAGTGAATGCATAGTGAGAGCAACTGGAGGACACTCAGAACCCTTCACCATATGACAAGGTTGTGTCCTGTCCCCTCTCTTGTTCATAACATATATAGACAACATATGTAAAGAAACCAGCCAAGCAGAGACAGCAAGAATACCACATGACGAGAACACAGAAGAAGAACCATCTGCAAATCTAACCATTAGAGAACTCCTGTTTGCTGATGACCAAGCACTAATAGCAAAATCAGAAGCTGAATTACAAGACCACATGAATAGTCTAAACGAAATGTGTAGGGAACATAACATGAAAATTAGCACAAGCAAAACAGAGGTAATGACTATAACTAAAGAAGAACAAACAGCAACAATTCACCTAAACGAACATCCCTTGAAACAAGTAAAGAGTTTCAAGTACCTAGGAAGTATAATATCATCAAATGGCAGATCAGAAGACGAGATCGAAAATAGGTGCAATAAGGCAAATCAACTCATTGGACAAATGGCACCAATACTAAAGAACAAACATGTATCAATTACTACTAAGAAAGCACTTTACAACACAATCTTCCTACCAACTCTGTGCTACCAATGCCAAACCTGGACAATGACAGAAAAAGAGAAAAGAAAAATCACAACAACAGAAATGAGGTTCCTGAGAAGAATACTCAACGTATCAAGAAGAGATAAGATCAGAAATGAAGAAATCAGGACTAAAGTGGGAGTTACAGCTGCACTAGATTATATTTGAAAGCAGCAAGTCAAATGGTTTGGCCATGCAAGTAGGTTACCAACTAACAGTATACCACAACAATCAATGATGTACAGACCAGAGGGAAACAGAGGAAGAGGCCGACCACGTAAACGGTGGACGCAGGGAATAACAGAGTCTATGGGAATATCGATACCAGAAGCCCATAAGCGGGCACTATCCCGCTGTTTATACTTCACCTCGACACCGCAAGGTACAAGAGGAACATGATGAGATGAGATGAGCAGGTAGTCCTTTTGCCCACAAAAATCGCACAACAGCACGTTGCTCTTTGGTTGTACACTCCGTAAGTACAATTGCCATTTTGTTTATGCACTGCGCATGACACCCAGCACCACCTGACGAATGAGAATATAAAGTTCGATGTTGCTGTCACTTAATGACACCTGTAGAAAACACCAACTACATTTACCTGCCAACCCACAGAACTGTGCAACTTACTTATTGACTCGCCCTCGTATATCTCAGACGTAACACAACAGGACGATTGTCCATGTCTACCCTTATGCTTGGTATAACTGTACTGTTTGTTGGAAATTTTCTATTGGCAAGCATTGTCCCATTGCCAGCTGTAAATACACACTGTCAGAATATACACTTCTACTTGTTGCACAATTGTTCAACTGTCATGTAAATAGTTATTTGAGGCTCTAAATGTGTTATGTATTGTCCATGCTTCAAACAGCATTTAATATTGCCAGCTTCAAAATTATATTTTTGGATGCTATACTTTGAATAACTAATGCAATCCCTCATATGCCACATGAAATTGAAGATCAATGTATGTATAATCAACATCACTCACCTCATTATCAGATTCAACCAAGACTTGATCGTATTCACTTAAGGCGACTAAAAACATAATGGACGTTACATTTTCAAAACAGTGGATCCATTTTCTGCGTTCTGATCTTTGACCTCCTACATCCACCATTCTAGAATATAAAAAGACAGCAGAGTTCCAATATGCTTAAACTTAAAAATCTATATATATAAAATACAATGTCTGTCTGTCTGTATGTTATTTATGCGTTCACGAACGGTCCATCCGATTGAGCTGAAATTTTCTACATGTCTTCTTCTCATTCCGATGCTGCCATCTGTCATAGTTTTTTAGTGTACAAACAGTTATTTACTTAATATTATTTAATATTTTAATTTACATTATAATTTATATATAGCGAGGGGACATAACTTTTAATAGCATTGTTATATATGTAAAATTGTTGCATATTTCTCAAATAGGTGGACCATTTCGCTACAGTTATCTACAGGCATATGCGTTATAATCCTCTTCCTCCTCCACCTTCTTTTTTTTCTTCTGCTGCTGCTGCTGCTGCTGCCGCCGATCCATTTACCCAAGTTAATTGTTGGGGGAAGATGTAAAGATCTTTCAAGTGCTCTTTCTAATGCTTATTGTAAGTCGGTCTTCGTTTATCTAAGGTTGTTCTCGATACCACATCATTTTTTACATGAAAATTATACGACATTATTTTTTACATGAAAATTATACGACATTAAAAAAAAAATTATCCTAGCATTAAGCGAAATTTTCTAACTGCAACCAATAAATTATTAGACAGACAGGCAGACAGACAGACAGGGAGGGAGGGATAGACGGAGGGAGAGACGGTCGGATGGGTAGGCAGGCAGGCAGGCAGGCAGGCAGGCAGGCAGACAGACAGACAGACAGACAGACAGACAGACAGACAGACAGATAGATAGATAGATAGATAGATAGATAGATAGATAGATAGATAGATAGATAGATAGATAGATAGATAGATAGATCCCTGCCAGGGACTGGGCGAAGCCGGGTCGGATCAGCTAGTACAGAATAAATCAGGCAGGGTTGAAGGTAAATTCAACTTTACTTTCACACAATATACAAGGACTAGCAAGTTAATATCTGGTGGTCTTATTAATTATGAAAGATTTTCCATTTAGATCCAAAAATGTTGCTTCAACTGCATTGAGTTTGTGAAGTACACTGCACTGAGTTTGTGAAGTACAGTCTTGAAAGAATGTATCAAGATTCTTGGGCACCCTTCAGCTCTATAGTCAGAGCTTCTTTGGTTGTAGGAACACAGTAGTAGCTTGGGCTTCACTCTAGCAAGTTAGCTGGACAACTTTATTTGTTTCTCTTCTAGTGAAGCCAACAGCTTTGCATATATGTTGATAGCAATTTAGACAGATCCATGTCTGCCACTGGTATGTTGGTAGAAATATACTAATTATCATTTGACTTCTGTTGATGTGTGGTTGAGTTAGTAAATAGATTCTTTGACAGAAAAATGGCAAACAAATGTTTAGAATGCCAGTAAAACTATCCATGCACACACACAGTGGCATATAAACTAATTACTCCTTCATACATTGTATATTCTAGCTAACTCCTTGCTATCAATGTTACACATGGTTCCTAAAATATCATATATGATAGCACAAAATGGCAGCTTTGCTTAATAAAATGTATTATTTACATCACTATGATGGATATGCTTATAGCAGATTACAGTCAAATAAATTATCCCTAGTCATCATTATATGATTCATCAAACTATAATGACCAAGATACACTAGCTATCTATGTAATGGTCTCACCAAATTATGACTAAGATACACCAGCTATCTGTGTGATGTCTCATCAAACTTTAATGACTAAGATACACCAGCTATCTGTGTGATGTCTCACTAAACTATAATGACTAAGATACACCAGCTATCTGTGTGATACCTCACTAAACTATAATGACTAAGATACACCAGCTATCTGTGTGATACCTCACTAAACTATAATGACTAAGATACACCAACTATCTGTGTGATGTCTCACTAAACTATAATGACTAAGATACACCAGCTATCTGTGTGATGTCTCACTAAACTATAATGACTAAGATACACCAGCTATCTGTGTGATGTCTCACTAAACTATAATGACTAAGATACACAAGCTATCTGTGTGATGTCTCACTGAACTATAATGACTAAGATACACCAGCTATCTGTGTGATGTCTCACTGAACTATAATGACTAAGATACACCAGCTATCTGTGTGATGTCTCACTAAACTATAATGACTAAGATACACCAGCTATCTGTGTGATGTCTCACTAAACTATAATGACTAAGATACACCAACTATCTGTGTGATGTCTCACTAAACTATAATGACTAAGATACACCAGCTATCTGTGTGATGTCTCACTAAACTATAATGACTAAGATACACCAACTATCTGTGTGATGTCTCACTTAACTATAATGACTAAGATACACCAGCTATCTGTGTGATGTCTCACTAAACTATAATGACTAAGATACACCAGCTATCTGTGTGATGTCTCACTGAACTATAATGACTAAGATACACCAGCTTCTTTGGTTGTAGGAACACAGTAGTAGCTTGGGCTTCACTCTAACAAGTTAGCTGGACAACTTTATTTGTTTCTCTTCTAGTGAAGCCAACAGCTTTGCATACATGTGTTGATAGCAATTTAGACAGATCCATGTCTGCCACTGGTAACTGTATGTTGGTAGAAATATACTAATTATCATTTGACTTCTGTTGATGTGTGGTTGAGTTAGTAAATAGATTCTTTGACAGAAAAATGGCAAACAAATGTTTAGAATGCCAGTAAAACTATCCATGCACACACACAGTGGCATATAAACTAATTACTCCTTCATACATTGTATATTCTAGCTAACTCCTTGCTATCAATGTTACACATGGTTCCTGAAATATCATATATGATAGCACAAAATGGCAGCTTTGCTTAATAAAATGTGATGTATCATCAAATTTTAATGACTAAGATACACCAACTATCTGTGTGATGTCTCACTAAACTATAATGACTAAGATACACCAGCTATCTGTGTGATGTCTCACTAAACTATAATGACTAAGATACACCAACTATCTGTGTGATGTCTCATCAAACTTTAATGACTAAGATACACCAGCTATCTGTGTGATGTCTCACTAAACTATAATGACTAAGATACACCAGCTATCTGTGTGATGTATCATCAAATTTTAATGACTAAGATACACCAGCTATCTGTGTGATGTCTCACTAAACTATAATGACTAAGATACACCAACTATCTGTGTGATGTCTCACTAAACTATAATGACTAAGATACACCAGCTATCTGTGTGATGTCTCACTAAACTATAATGACTAAGATACACCAACTATCTGTGTGATGTCTCACTAAACTATAATGACTAAGATACACCAGCTATCTGTGTGATGTCTCACTAAACTATAATGACTAAGATACACCAGCTATCTGTGTGATGTCTCACTAAACTATAATGACTAAGATACACCAGCTATCTGTGTGATGTCTCACTAAACTATAATGACTAAGATACACCAACTATCTGTGTGATGTCTCACTAAACTATAATGACTAAGATACACCAGCTATCTGTGTGATGTCTCACTAAACTATAATGACTAAGATACACCAGCTATCTGTGTGATGTCTCACTAAACTATAATGACTAAGATACACCAGCTATCTGTGTGATGTCTCACTAAACTATAATGACTAAGATACACCAGCTATCTGTGTGATGTCTCACTAAACTATAATGACTAAGATACACCAGCTATCTGTGTGATGTCTCACTAAACTATAATGACTAAGATACACCAGCTATCTGTGTGATGTCTCACTAAACTATAATGACTAAGATACACCAGCTATCTGTGTGATGTCTCACTAAACTATAATGACTAATATTCACCAGCTATCTGTGAGATAACTGGAACTACGTGTTGCTCTGACCAAACTATGACTATGCTACCCCAGAGCTGTCAATCTGATGGTCTCACAAAACTATTACTAAGATAACCAGAACTGTGTGATGGCCTCACCAAACCACGAGGGGAAGTCAATAAGTAAGTCACAAATGGCTGTAGAAAAATAACTGAATATGATAATAACTTGAAACCAGTTTATTTTTATACATACATTGTCCCTTTATTTCTCAACATAATTTCCACCAACATTGATGCACTTATCTTATCGTTTTATCAGTCCTTCCATATCGGCTGCATAGAACTGCGTGCTCTGTTTTCTAAACCACATTTTCACTTCACATTCAACTTTGGCGTCATTCGCGAAATGTCTCCCGTCAAGGTGGGTTTTCAGTGGACTAAAAAGGTGGAAATCGCTAGGGACAAGTCAGGGCTGTAAGGTGGATGTTCCAGAACTTCCCACCTTAGATGGTTAATTTTCTCCTGAGTTAATCGAGCTGTATGTGGTCTGGCATTGTCATGAAGAAGCAACACTCCTCTAGTCAGCAGTCCTGGACGTCTTCTTCGAATTGCATCATGAAGCATCGATAGAACTTCACAGTGTGATTCAGAATTCACATTGTCACCTTTCTTCTTGAAATTGGTTAAAAGCACTCCTTGACAATCCCAGACCACTGTCAACATAACCTTCCATTCTGCAATCTCAACAGGACGACCAGATCGGATTTCATCAACAATTGTAGAGCGTCCTTGAGAAAATTGTTCTACCCAGCTACGCACCGCTTTATGGGACAAACGTTTGTCAGCATAAACAGGAAGCATTTCCTTATGAATGTCCTTTGCAGGCAGTCCTTTCGCCCACAAAAAACGCAGAACAGCACGTTGCTCGTTGATTGTACACTCCGTAAGTACAGTCACAATTTTCTTTACGCACTGCGCATGAGACACCTAGCGCCACCTGACAAACGGGAATGTAAAGTATGATGTTGCTGTCACCTAATGACACCTGTAGAAAATACCAACTACATTTACCTGCCATCCCACAGAACTGTGAGACTTACTTATTGACACGCCCTCGTATGGCTAATGTACACCAGCTACCCTTGTGATGGTCCTACCAAACTATAATGACTAAGATACACCAGAACTATCTGTTTGATGGCCTCACCAAACTATGACTAACATCACCAAGACTATCTGTTTGATGGTCTACCCAAAATACAAAGGCTAAGATACACCAGCTATCTTACGTGATGGTCTCACATACTACAATTAAGACACACAAGACTATATATGTAAAGGGTGTGTTACATTGCAATGAGCCAAAGGTATTTAACTGAGCACTGGTGTAGGTGAATTGTTTCTATCTTTCCGAATATAAAATCTAATTTAAAACACAAGTGTTTGTGTTTTATGTAATTGTAAAAATGTAAAATATTAAATTCTGAAAACGTGTACACACTACACAATACAGATGTACCTCAATGAAGAATATCACCAAAAAGGAAATCACAACAATGTCTATTTCTCCATACAAGTTGATACGTTTGATTTAAATAAACATCCATTCTTGTCATTTGCCTTAAGTGGGATTCACTGGCAGTGACAGACAAGATACTAATTCATGTCACGAACCACCACTCCAGTCAGCTCTCATAAACACATTTCACAGCATGGCATGTCTGTTTACAATGTTATATCTACAATAAAAACACCTTATATAGGCTAGCTCACCTAAATATGATACTATCCAAATCAAATGGATACTCTATGATGCCAGTTGTGGGGACTCGAACACGCAGAATATCTTGCAATGTGGGCAGGTAATCAGGTTGTGATATTCTTTCTACACTGTCTAAGTAGCTGTGAAAGAAAAATCACATTTAGAGATCTAGTATTACACCTTGCATCAGTATTACAGAACTATGAAACCTTGCATCAGTATTACGGAACTATGAAACCATGTGTCAGTATTGCAGAATAATGAAACTAATGAGTTGATGCACGCAGACCAGGATAATTCTGTCCATTAATAATTCTGCAGAAATTAATTTTCAGCCTTAAAAATCATACCTGCACTTAAAATACCGAGATATTAAACTAATGTACTGTCTCCAGATTTTTTTCCCCCTATAGTTAAAATATTTTCAGAAATTTAGAAGATATGACAGACATCACCATTGGGGGATGTAACATCAATAACATTAGACATACGGATGATAATGTACCGATTGCAGACAATGAACAGGATCTGCAACATTTGGTAGATGTGGTCGTTGCACACAGTGAACAACTAGGGTTAGAATGAAATTGTAAGAAGACACAGATTATGGTCATCACTAGGAAGAATGAAATACCACAATGTAATATACAAGTAAATGGGAATATTACTGAACAAGAGAATCAGTACAATTATCTTGGAACAGTCATAACATCTGATGGGAGATGCCTTGAAGAGATTAGAACAAGAATTGCCATGGCAAAGGTAGCCTATTGCAAGATAAAAACCATACCGACCAATAAAGATGCCATTTGCAGCGAAGGATGTAAAGCGTGGACTATGAACAGACAAGCTGAAAAACATCTAATGGCTGTGGAAATGGGTTTCTGAGGAAGAATACTATGGACAGAGAAAAACCAATGACCAAGTGCTACAAGAAACCAATGAAAACAGTAAATTGATTAGAGAAATTAGACACAGTCACATGTTTTTGGACACGTTATGAGAAGAAATAAATAGGAGAACTTGGTGACAATGGGCAAGAATGAGGGAAGAAGAACAAGGGAAAGGCAGAGAAGTAAATACCTGGATGGTTTGGCCACATGATATGGTCAAGACAGGAACACTGTGCTGATCCACACTCTGGTGTTCGTGTGAGATGGTCAAACATAACTGCCCACGCTGATCATGATTAAACTAACAATGCAAAAGGCAAGACAAGCTTTCCAAGCAATAAGAAATTTAAGGAAGCCAAAAGACATCAATATCAATACCAAATACATAATCCAACACTAATGCAAAATAAGCACTTATATAATTGTGGAGAACAAAATTAAATGCCAATAAATTACAGGTATAGATTAATATCAAAGGTAGGCAAGGGTAGGAAATCAAGGCAATGCACAGCAGGCAACCATGGTTTGGGAGAGAGAAACGAAAGAGGATACAGACTTGTAGAATTGGCAAAAGAGCAGGAAATGGTTGTAGGAAACACCCGTTTAAACAACATCCTAGAAAATTATGGACATGGAGAAGTCCTGACAGCAGGAATAAAAACCAGATGATCACATTCTGATTAGCAGAAGATTTTGAAATGAGTTAACAATCGTAAAAACAGTTCCATTTGCAGACTACTACAGTGATCATAGATTGATTACGGGCACAAATTAAAGAAAGTTAAGTATACAACAGGAAACATTAAATATGATCTGGGTACATTGAAAAATGACAGGAAAATACAAGACACTTTTAACACAGAAGTAAGGAAAAGATTTGATATCTTGTGTGACCTAGAGATCCTATTTCAAGATGTGCAAGATCAATGGGAAATGTTGAAGAATTAAATTAGTTTGGCTGCAGAAACAACTATTCCAAAATTAAAGAAAGTGGGTCGTAAGATATCGATGACTGAAGAAATTTTACAACTAACGGAACCAAGAAGACACAACAAACACAATGCTGCCAAATATGAAGAAATCCACAGAAAAGTCAGAACATTATGTAAGGAGGCAAAGAAGCATTGCTTGAGAAAAATTGCATAGAAATTGAAAAACAATACGACTGTAAAAGTACCACATTAATGCACAAAAGCATTCAGGAACTTACTAATAAAAGAACACGTACATCAACAGGCTGCCTAAAAATAACAGATGGAAAAATCACAACAGAAAAAGATCAAATTTTACATGTATTGTAAGATTATGTGAAAAACCTTTGTGATGATAACAGAGAACAGTGTGATATTCGAATTAATAATGAAGGATCATCAATTTTGACGATGGAGGTTTGGAATGTTCTTAACCATATGAAAACTGGCATGACCTCCGGTTCAGACAACATCACAACAGAGATGATTAATGCTTTAGAAGAATATGGAATATATCCATCGTCACCAGACTGCTGAACACAATATTGACGGAGTGACCATGGGGAGTCCTCTTGGTCCTATTCTAGCGGACATCTTCACTGCACATTTAGAAGAAAAGAGATCCTCAGACATTAAAAGCTTGGTCTTCTACATTTGTTATGTGGACGATATATTAATTATCACCACAGACGAGCTACAAGCAACATCATGCCAGGTCATAATGAACATGGCGCATAAAAACATCTCTCTATCTATGGAACACGAACACAACAACCGTTCCTGGATATTCTAATGAGACATAGAGCAGATGGCACAATTCAAAGATTGATGTACCGCAAAGAAATATGGATTGGCCAATACTTAAAGTTTCATAGCTTTGCACCTGTCAAGTACAAACGGGGCTTATTATGGACCCTGTTTGACCGTGTTAGGAAGATATGCACCCAGGACACACTGACAGAAGAAATTGAAACTCTGAAGAATGTCTTACACCTGAATGGGTACTCCACAGGATTTATAAAGCACCACTGCCAACAGCCGAAACCAAAACCAGACATAACTACAGTTCGTAGGCTCAAGGTATTTATTCAGCTAACCTTTTGAGGGCATGACGTAATGCAACGTCTACAGGATCGGCTCTTTACAGCAGTCGGCCGAACATTCTGTGCTGCAACTCCAGTTATTAGGTACAGAACCAACCCAGCAGTAAAAGAATCTACCCCTCTGTATGCCAAATCCAACTGCATTTACCAATTCACATGCAGGTGCGAGTCTACCTACATCAGCAGAACAGATCGGCAGTTACACAGCAGGGTTGTTGAACACATACCCAGCTGGACTGACAAGATACAACACACAGGCGATGGGATCATGGGAAGGCTGACACACCACAATTATAAACTTCCGGCGTCATCCACTGCGCGTCATGTCTTGGAAACCGGTCATGTAATTGATAGAGACAGCACTTTTCGCGTGTTGTTTCATACACAAAATAGTCGTTTGTTAAAGTTTGCAGAAGCTGTAGTGATTAATCTACATAGGCCAGTTTTGTGCAAACAGAACGACATGATAGTCAATTTAAAATTACCATGGTAAACAATTGATATTACTGTGCGAACATGTGTATATTTCAGCTAGAAAGATGTATCTAGTTATTTTACTCTATGTTGTGTGACTTCTGCAGTATGTACCTGACGAGATGCAGGGAAATATCAATCAATCATGTGCCATGCCGGAAAGCGTGGGCGGTCATGACTCGCCATTTCCTCGATCACCAGAGTCGTGGATCAGCTCAGTGTTCCTGTCTCGTCCATGCCATGTGCAGGGAAATATGCCAGGCAATAAATCGTACAATCTATGGTTTGTGTCGTTATTCAAATTCACTACGGGAAAATATTTTCAATTATGTATTTATTGCAATTCCAAAGAAATCAGGAGCCTTGGAATGTGATCAACATCGTACAATTAGTATAATGAGTCACATCACGAAGATGCAAAAATATGGCAGAGACGATAACTGCCGCAAACAAAAAAAGCAACGCAAAATAAAAATACGGCCAATGCAATTGCAACTAACAGAGGCATTTGAAATAAGAACATGAGTGGGGCAGGAATGTCTCTTTGTCACCCTTACTATTCTTACTAATTATAGACTGGATTTATGAAGACAACAAGCACTGCCAGAAATGAAATCCCCTGACAAAGCAGCTCGATGACCTGGACTTTGCAACAACATTTTCTTCCAGTCTCACACACAAAATCAGATGCAGGATAAACAACACCAGATTGGAGGTCACAACAACTAGGTTTAAAATTTAAAGAGAAAAGACACAGATAATGAGAATAAGTCAAGCAAATCAAGAGACAGATTTATACACCTACTCAGGTAGCAATGTAGACAATGGGGCTGGAATAAATAATGATATCAGAATAAGAATACAGACGGCTAAATGAGCTTTTATAACACTAGGACATGTGTGAAAGTCAACAGAAATTAAACTTCGTACAAAACTTAAAATATTCAATTCTAACATGAACCAGTCTGTGTGGATCAGAAACACGGAAAACAACGAAAATGTTTACAAATACACTACAAACATTCACTAACTGATTGCCTGCACAAAACTGACGGAAACAATTGTAAGACAAAATCACCAAAGTGGAGCTCATGAAGATTGATTGATTGATTGTAACATAGTAGTAATATAAGATTGATTGATTGATTGATCTGGGAACCAACATCACAGCATTCAGGGCATTCCCATAGGCGCTCCGTCCCTATCCTCAGCAGCCAGCGAAGAGTTCCAACACCAATAGTACCAGTAGCAATCTGATTATATGTCCGTCTTGCCTTTCCTCTGAGCGTCGAGCATTGGCCAGATCCCCTCGTCACTCCTCACTGCTTCATTCTTGCCAGACCACGATGATCCATTTGCTCCTCCGAGGTGTGCACGTGCTCCCACAAGGGCGCAACCACGTCTGCCTTGTCATGCATCAATACTCCACCAAGTTTTGCAGAGCCAGCCAATCTGTCTGCCTGTTCATTCCCCAGCACACTGGCATGCCCCGGAGAAAAGATCCAGGTGATGCATGCCACCCGTTACCTCCGAAGCAAAGCAAGCCACTCTGCACGAAGCATGCCTGTCCTCACCTTCCTCAGCATGCTTTCTGAGTCAGTTACAATCACGATGAGTGTGTGTATTCAAGGAAGGAATAAAAAGCCCAGTCCCAATCAAAGAGTGGTGTAGGATGTTTACTGTCACCTCGCCTATGCAATGCTTATTCGGAGAAGATGATACTACAAACCATAATATAATGATTACGTATGTGCCATCAAGTTTGCAGATGAAGCCATCACAGAAGGGCTAGAGCAATCACTTCAGAGATCAAATGAACTGCTACTTACAGATGTTAGGGAAAATATAAACATTGGAAAAAATACAAAGCAGCAGGCTGCCCTGTCTTGGTGGTAATAAATACGAGACGTGCAGGTCTACTACTGAAAACACTGTATGGCAAAATTCAGGGACGAGAAAAAGAGGAAACAAAGAAATAACATAAAACAGTCATGCGAAGGTGTTAGGTGTCAGACTATGTAGTCCTGAAGAGAAATGCTGAGAACAGAGGACACTGGTGTGACCTGATCAGATGATACCAGTCTTCAGACTGACTAATCTGATGATGATGATGACACTAGAAATCTCTAGAAGTACCTTACATTTCATCAACATTCCTGGACAGTTTTGTGTATATGTGGGCCAATGTTGAGTCCACAAATGGCAAGGATATAGCCATCTTCTATGATATGTTTGGATGCCTGCTCTGCCTGTCTATACATTCAGAAGGATTATGGGATCAATCTCAGTCTGATTATGTATCTGTTGTGTCCTAGCCTGATAGTGAACATGACCACCTGCTTTGCTCAATCAAGACTGGTAGCTCCCTCTTTGTGGATGGTCTTTCTAACGGTCTTTGTAAGGCTTCTCATAGAAGGCGACTGTTATTTTTGGTTATGAATTGCTCCCCTTTTATCTTACATATTTTTTCTTCATTTTCTGGTATGCCAATGTGGACTCGTTTATATAAATATGGGTGCTGAGAAGTACAACAGGTGTTTGTAAGTAGGGATAGTTGGAGGTACTGTCAATTTATATTTCTGATGTACCAACATGACACTTCTGTGTGTATTTACTTCACTTATGGTAGGTTTTAGCTCTGGTATTTGTCACTGTTTACATCTGGTCGAACTGACTTAGCATAAAAATGGAACACAACCTACTAGCAGTGACTTGTTGTGTTATTTATTATTTATGCTGCAATGCTTCAGTAGAAAGTTTGACCAGAATAGATGGGATCATATGCTTTTTTTTCTGGGTACACTACAAAACCCCTGTACCTGTCTTTCATTGCTCTGATTACAGATCTATTGGTCTATATTTAGACTCTTGCTTCTCTGGGGTATAGTTCTTCAGCCAAGCCACATGCCAGTATTTTATTGTGGAGTTTAGCAATATTGGATTGTTAAGTTACCTGGGTGTGTAGATCAACCCAGCCTAAAATGGGTACCAAGAAATTCTTGGGAAGCAGAGGTGGCCGGCATGATATTGACCACATCAGCCAGCCAGTGCCGGTTGGTCTACACAACTATGGGTCTAGCACAACTATGGGCATGTAAAAGGGTCCTTTACTGACTGTTGTGCATGTATATATATATATATATGCATAATACAGATAATACTGTATTCAGTGCAGGCGGGTGCACACATGTTATTTTCAGCTCAAAGATCAACAATTATTTTAGCAGTTTGCATTCTCGATTATACTTTGTCATGATGTCAGAGGCAATATAAGGAATACAACCAAGATACAGGAGAATAACATGAAGCAGCAAAGTGATTTACATTTGTTTTATCAACACAACTGCCTGCACTTTAAAAAAAACTGACAATTACAAACTCACTATTTTGCAGAGTCTGTAAGCTGATATTCACGTCTGCGATCATAGCATTCTTGAATACCTTCATCACTCCATAGGGATATAATGGCGTCAACACAAGGCTTGTCAAATGATGTGACTGTTTCATAGTCTATCTGGCGAATCATGTTGGCATATTCCTGAAAAATACATATCATTCTGCAACATGTTCCCAATGTCATGACTGCATGAAGCCACAAACAATATGTTGCACAATTTATTGCCTTGCATATTTATCTTCATTTCATAGGTAAATACTGCAGAGTTAGTTATCAAATGAAGTTAAAAATACTTAAGCTGAAATAATTAAAACAGTGACGGGTGCTGTTAATTCATTCATCATGTGCCATGCCGATAAGCGTGGGCGGTCATGATTCGCCATCTCACTCGATCACAAGAGTCGTGAATCAGCTCAGTGTTCTTGTCTCGACCATACCATGTGGCTAAACCATCCAGGTATAAATTTTTCTGCCTTCCCCTTGATCTTGCCAGCTGTCATCAAGTTCTCCAATTTATTTCTTCTTATAACGTGACTGTATATGTCTAATTTCTCTAATAAGTTTATTTTACAAATCGTTAACTAAATGAAATATTATAAATGGTGGCGCTTCCTACCACTAGCCTACACGACACCCTTGGGCAAGGTGGAGTACCCTTTTAGACCCCGATCAGGGTGTTGTGAAGCCATGGGTGGTCATGGTGGATGAAGTTGAAGAGCAGCCAACAGATAGTTGTATGTTATGGTCTCCAATTTCACGACGGTAGGCATAGGTTTTCTTTTTAGAGATAATGGCTACAGTCATATTCCAGCATGGTCAATGTTAAGAAGGAAAGCAATGGCAAACTGCCTTCTTTACAGATGCCTAGAAAATCATGTTTCATCAATTCATAGAGAACACTGATTTACGCACATTTTGGTGTCATGTGCCAAATATTTAGTCCATAAAGACTACTACACCCCAATTCTGACATCTTCTATCTAAATCCTACATATTCTTATTTCAATATAAAATTATCCAGTACTTGGTACATTACATATCTGCATTTTCCTTTCTTAACTGTGTAAGATGACAAGAAAGTAATGCTTCTCTTACCTTCCCTTTTATTGTCCCCACATAACAATAAGCATTTTAAAATGTTTTCACTAGTGTTAAGGAAGAAGAATTAGTTTATTATGGTACTTCATTTTTAATTCACCGCAAACAAAGGAATCCCGGGAGTTCCCGGGAAATTGCGTGACATCAGGTTGATTCCATAGTGGGTGCAGGGGTGTGTTTATTAATTACAGATACAGACATATAATTGCTTTCGCAAGTAGAAAGCAAGCAAGTGCTATTGTGTAATGTATTTATTGAAATAAAGAATCATATACATTGAATATGTTGTCGATCACTTCCGGTTGAATGTGTGGTGGACTGCTAGACCGATCGATGGATGCAATAAATGTTTCTGGGCCCGGGTGCTTCACTGTCGTCGGTGTATATCCATATCTTGTGCTCCTCGTCTTATCCATCTGTCTGTGCTCATCTTTGATGTATCTGGGGGACAGTTTGTGAAGACAATGACATGCAGTTTTGGGTACATCTTGCTGCAAACACACTTGTCGATCGACCACAAAGCAAATCCTGATATCCTTATTCTGACAATCGATGATCCCACCAGATCTAGGTCAGTGCTAAAAATAACAACACAGTTTCCAGTGAATTAAAAATGAAGCACGTTTATAACTATATTATTTGCAACATTTAAGTTATTTCAAGGAAATAATCCCAGAATTGCAAACTGGAAATTTCGTTTCGATCCCTTTACAAGATATTTCACCTGCTAATAATTTGTTAAAATACTAATATCTTCGCACAGAAGTTCATATGGACTTGGATGAAGTACCCTGAGTGAGTTTTCAAGCTCTATCCAATTATGCATATGGGGTTTTTGCATTCATTTACTTATGTAAAGAAATTATGAGGAAACTGGAAACAATGAAGATTTGGTTTTTTGAAGAATGTTGAGAATACCAAGAGCAGAGACAAAATCAAATGCTGGGGTGTTGATAGCTTCAGGTGTTACCAAATCAATCATCAAAACCATAAGGAAGTTACAAAATAAATATATTAAGCATAACAACAGAATAGGTGCAACAGAGACGTGTGAGGAATTTTAGTTTTAAAAAAAATTAATAAGCTGACATACAGAAAGAAAGGTATACATAAGAACACATACAAAGAGAAGGACATCTTCTTCATATTATTGTTAAGTTTTGAGAAATACAACACGCACTTGTTTTCAAGTCGGAAATTTGTTAACTTACACATACCCTATTAGCAGGGTTGCTGTACTGAATATTGAGCGTGTCCATGGCACGTATCATGGCATTCATTGCCATGAATATATTTTGGTAGACAATTTTAATGTGTCCACGCTTGTCTTCATCTGAATAGCCAGCGCCATGTATAATTCTCATCTGTTTGATGAATGTGCTTTTCCCTGACTCTCCAGTACCTGCAAATAGAGTAGAATGCATCAAATAAACGCTTATTTCCTCATGTTAATTACTCAATCCAAAAACTGGTATAAAGTTGTTTTTTTAATAATTCACTTCTGGCTTTGTGATTACCCTTCCTCTGGGATCTGTAAGACAAAATGAGCATATAAGATCTAAACATACGGAGGAGAGAACTAGAGGCAGAGATGTATCATTAGTTAGTTAGTTAGTCAAGGTTCCAACTTCTCGGCAACAGGTTGTCCCCATTATGCTCCGTTCCTGTGCCAGTGAAAATCACACAAAATGCTCCCCACTGTTCAATGTGAAAAGTGGAACAGACAGGTGTCTCGGCAATCCAACAGCCCGCACAGGTACACTGTGCATAATGCCGCCGCCAGAATGCCAACACAAAAGTCACCCACGAAAACCACAGTTCATCGTTGATGGAATCGGCAGTCACCAGAAAGAACTCATTGACCCGGGTTTTCTCACATGGCTAGGTCTTTTTTTGCAGGGCGACCAGCCGAAAGCGTCGCATAAAGCACGAACTCCGTAGCTCTAGCGCCGACTCACAGGAGTCTCCTGAAAAATGCACTCATGAACTGAAAAGGCAAATCAGTCAATTCAGCAACAGTCAGTAGCCATTGTTCCGAACATGCAGGTCACTGTACAAACAAAAGCTGACATGTAAAAGCATTCCATGTGAATATCACAGCTCACAGAGTCGCGCCACGCACTCACTCAGTAGCAGGGCAACGGAACCATATACTACCAGTCCAACATGAGGAAAATCTGAAAAGCAAACCGCAACCACAAAGATAAATACTCCAGAGGCCTTAGCGGTTCAATGCCTAACTGCCATGCTGGGGACCGGAAATGCTATATAATATAGATGCATAATATATGGAAACAAGACATGAACGAAACTACTCGAGAAGGTGTGTTGTGAGGTGGCTAATGATAAATAAAAATGGGGATTCCAAAGATGACAGAAAACACCTGTGGTCAACTTGAGAATGAGGTAAAATTAGGGGGGAAATACTGCAAAATAACTGAACATTTCAGATGTCTTTTTACACGATAAAAATGCAGCAGAACATGTTGACAGTTCTGCACCTGAGCAAGGCAGGGCACTCACAAATCTTAATAACCAGAAATTTCTGTCGAAGGCAGAGGTCACAAAACCCTTTGTTGGTGTGGAAATTGAGTGAGAACCACATCACATTAAATCACCAAGTATATTAATAAAGAAATCACAAAAATACAGAAGAAATGAAAAATAGGATGCCCAAAAAAACTAGTAACCCTCCAAGTCCATGAAAGGAAACTGGGGTACAGATTCATGCAGAGCTGACAAGAAAAACTAAAAATAGGAGACTGGAGTGGGATCATCAACGGACTTCAACACCTGGTTTACAATTGATTAACCTGATGATGAGGAACATTCAAAACTAAAACAAGACATATGTTTAGATCTCAGGTTTAAGACAAAACATCAGACTGCATAACGTGATCATAAGCAAAAGTAATAATCTTTGAAATACTTCCAGTATTTTTAACGACTACAATAGGAGCATTGAATATTCTATAGACTTTACAAACAAAAAACAGAAACTTATGAAGCTTTGATTGATCTTTGTCTACAGAAGTGAGTGAAACAATCCAAGGGATTTGTTTTACTCATGATATTTATGTGACCCTGACATTAGTTGAAGTCACTTTAAGCAAATTGAGTATATATACTAATATTTTCCAAATGGGTGTGGCTTGCAAGTTACAACATCTGCCCTGGCTTGTACAGGCCTGGTTCGTTTACATGATATGACTTTATTATTTTAAAAAACATAAGAAATGAGTGATATATACATCCCCACCCACTTTTTAAAAATTCTTGGCTCATGGATCTGATGTCTAACCTTCATGCGCAAGACAAGGAATCATTTTAAAAAATCTCTGCAGTTGGAAATCAAAGAGCCCACTAACTATGACCCACACTCCATGATTTTGGACTATTCATTTTGTTAAAGTTTGACCTAGATGCTGTTGCTCATGCTGCAATATTATGTCGATCGACATCACTGCACATAGAGAATTTCTATGTGTGGTTAGTCCTCCAATGCAGCAGCTATCCCAAAGTATTTCTGCTCACTGTTCCTATAAGGAGTTGATTATGATATCTTCTCTCTTTCCCATGAAGGTGGTATTGGCATGCTTGTCCAGGCTTTACTTCCAGTTAGTGCAGTTGGGCTAAAATCAGTGTCCTGTCAGTATGCACCAAATGAGTTGTTATTGCACCGATTATATCCATGCTTCTTCCTGTTTGTATTGGTGCATTATTTGCCAGCTAGCCTGTGTGTTCATTACTATTTACTCCAGCATGTCTGGGTGTGTACATCCAGGTTACTGACGGAAGGCACGACTTCCAAACACTGTCTATCCTTCTGGAGCGGAGGGTGCCGGTTGCAATTTTCTGTAGAATGATCAGGGAATCTGATATGATTATCATGCGTGTGACTTCCTGTTCTGCTGCTCGTGTAAGTACTCACGAGGCAGCCATGATCTCCATAGTCAGGCTTGATGTAATTATTTAAACATGCCACTATCCTCTTTGATTGTTCTCCCCATTTGTTGTGCTGTGTATGCCCACAATGACCTTGTGCTTCACTGATCTATCTGTGTAGATGATGATGTCTTCTGGACACGAATGTTGTTCGACCAATTCCTTTATTCCAATGTCGGCCAAAGCAGGCAACTGATCTATGCAGTATCTCCATAGTATAATGACCACCTGAGAGTGTTTTTGCAAGTCCACAGGTGTATGCATATTCTTCTCTATGTTGAAGGTCACCCAAGTCACTGACTTGCTTTATTATCTCTTCAGCCTCGGCCATCCACAAGCGACCTCTGTCGATGCACATTCCCTTTCTGTCAACAATAGCCCTGTGTGAGGGTGTTTTTAATCAGCTGATACTCTCAATACACCGGAACCTGTGCAATTTTCTGCCTGGAGGCCATTGTAGGTAAATCAAGGAATGCCGCATGACAAGGCACTAGGTGTTGTACCTTGTTTAATCTCTCTAGCTGGATTTTGCTGACAGTGAGAAGGCCCAGGCCATAATCTATGATGCTTAGCACAAGTCCCTGTAGAAATACAGGCATTGTTCAATGTCTGCTGCTGTCTTCATCTTTAATGCCGTTAAGCCCTACCTGACTCTGATTATGACACTGTCAACATGATACTTGTATGACAAGCATCTGTCAAAAGTGATCCCAAGATACTTACTTCATTGTGTTCATTCTGTCCATGTCTATACCGCCCATGCTGACAGAATGCTCTTAACCATATGAAAACTGGCAAGATCCCAGGTTCAGACAACATCACAACAGAAATGATCAATACCTTAGAAGAATATGAAATAGACCAAGTCACCAGACTGCTCAACATATATATGATACTGGAAATCTACCTCCTGAATACTATATTTATTGCAATCACAAAGAAATCAGGAGCCTTGAGATGTGATCAACATCGAACAATTAGTATAATGAGCCATATCATGAAGATTTTGCTAAGAATCAACATGCAGAAAGTTAGGAAGAAAATACAACCTGAAATAAGAGAAGAACCATGTGGATTTGAAGAAGGCATGGGTACAGTAAATACAGTGTATATGATGAGAACATTAATTGAACGTTCTATAGAAGTAAACAAAGACCTACATCACTGCTTTATTGACAAAGGTTTTCGATACAGTGAGACATATCAACATGAAAAAGATGCTTGGAAATCTACAAATTTATGGGATGATCTTCTTCATCATCATCCATTGTCTTGCCAGCTTGCATGGGCGATCATGCCTCTCCACATATTACGATCTCCAATGTCATGGGTCAGTTCGTGTGTTGAACTCCCTTCTGTGCAAGAATGTCAAGAATCTCCTTACACGGGGAAAGACCTTTGACTTGGTAGGTCAATATCAACCTATTAAGAGAGGTGTGAGACAGAGATGTGTAATGTCTCCAGATCTGTATTTCCTGTACAGAGAAAATATTTTCAGAAACGTAGAAGATATAAAAGGAATCATCATTGGGGGACATATCAAAACATTAGATATACAGATGATACAGTACTGATTGTAGACAATGAGCATGATCCGCAACATTTAGTAGATGCGGTTGTTGCACACAGTGAACAACTAGGGTTAGAATGAAACTAGGAAGACAAAGACTTTTTTTTTTTTTTTGTAGGAAGACAAAGATTATGGTCATGACTAGGAAGAAGGAAATACCAAAATACAGGTAAATGGGAATATTCTTAAACAAGTAAATCTGTACAATTATCTCAGAACAGTAATAACATCTGATGGGAGATGCCTTGAAGAGATTAGAACAAGAATCACCATGATGAAGGAAGCCTTTTGCAAGATGAAAATCATACTGACCAATAAAAAGATGTCAATTGCAATGAGAAAAAGAGTGTACTACAAAGAAACCTGTACTTTTGTATGGATGTGAAGCCTGGACAATAAGTAGACAAGCTGAAAAACATTTGATGGCTGTGGAAATGTGATTTCTGAGGAAAATGCAAAGAATACCAAGGACAGACAGAAAAAATAAAAATGAAAAAGTCCTTCAAGAAACTATGAAGATCGTAAACTGATTAGAAACATTAGACATAGACAGTCAACAATTTTTAGCATGTTATGAAAAGAAATGAATTGGAGAACTTGGTGACAACTGGCAAGATAGAAGGGAGGAGACAAAGGGGAAGTCCGAGAAGTAAATATCTGCATACGCATATCTAATGTTATTTATGTATCATCCCCCAATGTTGATTCCTTTCATATCTTCTATATTACTGAAAATATGTTCACTGTACAGGGAAAAAAGATCTGGAGACATTACACACCCCTGTCTCGCACCTCTTTTAATAGGCTGATATTGACCTACTTCATTATCAATTCTGATGGCAGTTTGTTGTTTCCAATATATGTTTTTTACAAGTCTAAGGTCTTTTCCATCAATTTATAGATCTTCAAGCATCATTATCATGTTGACATGTCTCACTTTATTGAAAGCCTTTGTGTAGTCAATAAAGCAAAGGTGTAGATCTTTGTTTCATGTCAGGCAATGATCAAAGGTGACACCTAGGTAGTTTGGATTTCCTCTAACACTGATAAAGCTTGCTGCATTCTGTTGTTAAGTGTACTAATATAAGAGGCAATGTCGTTTACTCCTGTGAGATATACTAAATATTCATCACAAGTTACAGGTCTGTGATTGCCACTGTATTGGTTTAGAACATGGTGATATATTTCGTCAGCCCTTGAATAAGATGGCGGGACATTTCTTCGTCCCGTAAAATGGAACGTGTTTTTTCCTAAATGTTTATGGATTAAGTGTGTTTTTTGTGTGGTAAAATGGAGTTCGGACCGTGCAACGGAGTTCGTGCACGCGCGCCCGGACTTCCTTCGGCGTATCATCGGCGCCCGGCGGCGATAGTTAAGCCTAACACGACGACCAGACGACCCGCAAGGACACAGCGTGGGAAGAGGGCAGGCGCGCGCAGAAGGCGTTTAAAATGTGACAGATTGGGTATCGGAAACGTTCGAGTACTGTACTGGAACTGTGCATCATTTAGTCAACGCCGACCCATTCTTGAAAAACTACTCTACGGAAACGATATTGTAGTCTTACAAGAAACACAGCTCGGCGACGGAACAGTCAATGTCGCGGGATTTCAGGGATTCTTTAACAGGCGGCACCTCGGACAGGCCATTCTGGTCCGCGACAACATACTGGTGTCTGAGATCGATATGTCTTCCTGGAACAGTGATGCCCTGCAAGTGCAAGCATTAAGAATAATGACGCCAGTGCAGCTTGTAATCGTGAACGTTGATGCGCGAAATGGGAAGGTCGACGTGCGGCAATGGCAGAGTTTGTTCAATATGGATGAAAGGCATATTATCTACTGTGGGGACTTCAATGCCAGAGGCAGTCAATGGGGGAATTGCATCACCAATAGACAGGGAGAAGATCTGGAGGACGCCCTGGCATCTGCTGCCCTAATCTGTCTGAATGATGGGAATGTCACTAGAATAGCCACTCGACCAGGTGACTCTTCATTGACTTGGCTCTGGTGTTGCCCACCATCGCACCAAGGTGCCGGTGGGGCACACTGGGATACCACGATAGTGACCACTACCCCCTTGTGTCATCCTGATCAAGAAAGACAGAGCCATGAGTCAAAGAAACAAGACAAATGCCTTCCCGTACGACAACACTGGTCAAGACGCCATAAGCAAGATCAGAAGAAGAAAACTAACTTCCTCCCGCAGGAGACAAGAAAGATGGTTGCAGCCACCATGGTGGAATGGAGAGGTCGAGAAGGCATGGCTAGGAAAGAGGCAGGCTGTCAAAGACTGGCAAAAGGTCAGAAAGGCTAACATGCCACAGATTGAGTTGGCAAACCTGAGGACTGAGGTCAATAGGACGATGACTTTATTCAAATCCTGCGCCAAACAGGCCAAGGCCGAAAAATGGGACGAGTTCTGCAGGAAGGTGTGCTCCGAGCGATCTCTTACGACGTTCTGGCGCCTCCATAAGAGCATGAACGGTAACGCACAACGTAGGGGTATTCCAGACTTTCAAGGCACAGACCTCACATGGTAAAAGTCGGATGCGGATAAAGGTAAGGCCCTTCTTGCACGCTACATAGAACAGACTAACCAGAAAGACGAGCCCGCCAGACAGAGGACCACAACGACACTATCTCAGTTGTGCGAGGGGGTCGGGACAGACGAAGAATGGATAATCACAGCTGATATGATGCGTGCAATGCTCAATAAATCACCTAACACCGCCCCAGGCCCAGACGGCATCCAATATGGTGACCTACTGGTGATATCAGATGATGACATGGAAGAACTGGCCAGAGAATTCAACACCAGTATCCAGAGGGGTCAGATCAAAGAAGAATGGCTACACAGGTACTTGCTGCCGCTGCCAAAACCAAACAAAGACCATTCCAAGATAAGCGGCTACAGAATCATTACGATGCAAAACACTGCGGGCAAGTTACTGGAGAAAATTGTAGCACACAGACTTGCTTGTGACTTGGAACAGCTCGGCTGCTTCCCGCCCACACTTGGAGGGTACAGACGCAACAAAGAGTCATGGCTGAATGCGGCGGTGTTTGCTCAAGATGTTTACGAAGGTTTTCAGGTCAGAGAAGAGACATGTGCGGCCGCCATAGACTTAGAGGACGCATATAACAGAGTATCTTTCGAGCACTTGATGCAAACCCTCCTCAGGCTGAAAGTGCACCCTCACCTTGTACGATGGATAGCTGCAGTTCTGCTCCAAAGGAAGGTGGTGCTAAGATGCGGGAGTTGGTCTTCTGAGCCAATAACGATATGTCCAGGATTGCCGCAGGGTTCACCACTGTCACCAGTACTATTCAACGTGTATACGGTGCCGATCACTGAACAACAGTTGGACGGGAGGGGTAGGACTCTGTCATTCGTTGACGACATCCTCGTGTATCGACAGGGTCGAGATAGACAGGCGGTTGCCAATGATATGCAGGGCGAACTAGATCGTATTTCCTCATGGTGTGCTGATGCCGACGCCCTTGTCAACCCTGCAAAGGCATCGGTTACATGGTTCTCCCTAAACTACCATATTGTGAAAATAGACCTGCCGGCAGTAAGAATTGATGGGAGCATTTTGAGTAGAACCCAGTCAATGACATATCTTGGCGTGAGGCTTGATCATAGCCTGTCCTTCAGAGATCATGTCGATTATGTCATAACGAAGGCTCGAAAAGGTTTGTCAGCAATGAGAGTCATGGTGACTGCCAATATCGAGCAAAGACTGCTAATACTTCTGTTCCAAGGACTTGTGCTTTCACGCATTGAGTATGCCCTGGCCATCCTCACTGTCAGCCCTACACAGATTGGAAGACTTGAAAAGGTATAAAACGAAGCCATGCGCATCATTTTGGGCTGCACGAGAGACACCAGCTGTGTAGCAATGAGATACCTCCTTGACTTCCCGACAATGGAACACAGGATCAAGATCTGGAGAGCTCGTGCATACTTAAAAATAAGTGCAGATGAGCAGCACCCTCTGCATGACGCTATATTCAGACAAAATGGTGACAGGCTAAAGAGGGGCAAGTCATGGATGGGTCGGGCGGAAGATGTCGTCAGACAGGTCTGCAGTCTTACCAGTATCAACCCCGGCAAGGAATGGGTGCCGGTGCCTCCAGCTTTTAAGTGCACTTTCTCCTGCATTATCACACTTGACAGACGGTGCAGAGAGCAGAACCCTGCCACTGTCAATGCAGAGGTTAACGCGCTCATCTATGAACACTCATCCGAAGTGCTCATCTATACAGATGGATCTGTTGTAAAGCAGCAGAGAAGTGCGTGGGCATTTACAGTCCGTTCAGCGGGCAGAACCGTTCAAGAATCCAGTGGTGCCCACTTTATGACCACGAGCATCATGACGATGGAGGTGATGGCAGTTACACAGGCTTTCACATGGCTGGAATCACAGCTTTATACCAACGTGTGTGTACTAAGTGATTCAATGAGCATGATTCAGAAGGTCGAAGCTGGATCTGTACATAGACAGTGGACTGAGTCGCTGCGGAAGTCTGGTGTCCGTAAAGTCACCTTCATCTTCATCCCGGGAAATGAACGAGCTGATAAACTGGCTGGCTCTGCACCCCCTGTAGATGGCCAGCCAATGGATCGTGCCGATGTTATTAACGTCCTCAAAGATATGGCGAGAACAGAGGACTTTGACGTCAGTGATTCCACATCGCTGTCCAGGATGAAAGACTTGGGAGTAAGAATTGGCACAGCCAGACGCGAGAGGTACATCGGGAAAACAAAGCGCCTCGTCAACCAACACAGAACTGGCACTATTAGCCACCGGACGCTGATGCATATGCTGGGGGGAGGATCTGAGCACCTATGGACATGTCCGGAGTGCAATGAAGATACCCCAACTGATAACTGATAACTGATTCGTAGAGCAGTGGTTCTCAACCGGTTGGGAATCCCCCCCCCCCCCCCAGGGGGGAATTTTGGGGTTTCCAGGGGGGGAATGAAGATTATTTCAAGATTGCGTTAATACAAGAACCGATTACTTGATCTTGTTTTTCCCTTCATACTTTACAGTTCTGTACATCTCTCCCTTCTAAAATTCATTTTATAAAGTAAGTAGACCCACAAATCACATTTTATGTGGACGTCTAGACTTGTTTTAGTATGTGCTATTAAATTTAGCTTCAATTATTACGTATACTGTGTAGGGGCAGGGGGAATTTTTTAGGGAGGAAATACAAAAGGGGGGGGGTGATGTTCTAAAAACATGGTGGGGGGGGGGGGGGGATGACGTCCTAAAAATATGGTGACGGGGGGCACGGGCCAAAATAGGTTGAGAACCACTGTTGTAGAGGATACCTCATGGGCAGTCTGAATTAGAAGTGGTATACCATCTTCTATAAAGTTGAAGTTGTGTGTCATCCAGTTTGATAGATGGAGACTTCCGGTCCCCAGCATGGCAGTTAGGCATTGAACCGCTATGGCCTCTGAAGTATTCATTCGACAATGAACTGTGGTTTTCATGGAGGACTGTTGTGTTGGCATTCTGGCGGCGGCATTATGCAGTGTACCTGTGCGGGCTGTTGGATTACCGAGACTCCTGTCTGTTCCACTTTTCACATTGGACAGCGGGGCGCATTTTGTGTGATACTCCGTGGCACAGGAACGGAGCATAATGGGGACGACCCGTTGCCGTGAAGTTGGAACTTAGACTAACTAACTAACTAGCTAGCTAACTAACTAACTAACTAACTAACTAACTAACTAACTAACTAACTAACTAACTAACTAACTAACTAACTAACTAACTAACTAACTATTAATTAAATTAAAATTAGAATTTATTTCCTAATCCTTCACATTATCCCCTCTGCTGTCAGTATCTGGGTATCCCCATCTTTCTGAGCGGATATGAAGGTCTCCAATTATTATGCAGTTGGTGTCATTTACTTCCATGCTTAAAAGTGTTAGATGTTTATTTGCTGGACTGGGCATTAAGGCACAAAAACTTAAAAAGACAAGTAATTAATTGTGAGTTTCAAGTGTGATTTTATTGTTTAGCATGGTTCTTAATGTAAGCAGTGACAATATTAATTCAGGTAACATTTTGATTCTTCGTATGCTTAAGAGTTCCAGTTTCTCAGTTACAAAATCTGGTGCTTGAGTATGCACACACACGCACACACATACATATATATATATCATCACCATCATCATCAAGAGCCATGCCAGCTGGTGTAGGCATTCATGTTTCTCCACACATCTCGGTCTTTGGTGTTCTGGATCAACTCTACTGTTGATATTCCTCCATGCCACTGTCTCAATCGATCCAGAATTATTTCTCTTAATCTGCTCCTGCCTCTCTTCCCCTCAATCTTTCAATCTGTTCTCCAATGCCTTTCTTCTTATAACATGACCAAAGAAAGCTGTTTGTCTTTTTCTTATTGTGTATATAACGTTCTAGTTTCATTAGCCTCTTTCAGGCAATCGTCATTAGTTACCCTGGCAGTCCAAGGAATTCGCAACATTCATCTTAGGAACCACATCTCTGTAGCTTCCACGTTTTTCCTAATTTGTTCATTCACATTCCAAGATTCACTGCCATACAGCAAAACTGGTTCTACATGGCATTCCAGCACTCTCTTACATTCAATGATAGTTACTTATTGTATAAGATAATTCTCATTTTCTTAAATGTATTATGACGCAGTGTGATACCCGCCTGCTATAACAAAAGGATCTGAACGCAATAAGTCTTAGTTTTGGAATCTGTAAGTTTAGCGACACATAAAGGTGCAAGGAAAGAGTAAACAAGGATCCAAGAACACCTGGAATAGGGCATTAAAACACAATGAGATGGTTTTCAAAGCTAATGATGCTAAGTTCGACCATGTCCTAGTTAGTGGCCTGTTGGTAAAGGAATAAAAGATTGGCGTTTTGAGGAATTAGAGTGAAATATACAGGCAGATAAAAGAACCACTGTATTCTAGAAGTTTCTAGAATAAGCCACAAAGCTACCTGTAACAGTATATATAGTTGACAAAATGCATTCTGTTTGTTTTGCTCTTAGACAGCTAGAATGTTCAGATTCAAACCCAGTCTGCACATTTTTTGGTGAAGAATCCCTGATGATGTAATGTTACGGTTACTCTGGGTGTTACCTGTCTGGAGTATAATAACTTGTCAACCTGTTAGTTGGTTGTTACCTTTCTGATGTATAATAACTCTTCTTACTGTTGGTAATTGGTGTTGCCTTTCATCATATAATAATCTCTCTACGTGCTAGCAATATGGCAACTATCTAGTCAGTTGTAGATTTTTGTTGTAAAGCCTGGCCGGTTCCAAATTGCTATTATATAGCCGGGGATGCAGAGAGGGGATGAGCACCCAAGCTTGCAAAATACCCCACGGCTTGTACATTCATCACATCTGGCAGCAAAAGTCCAACTCCTGGCCTTCACGTGGCGGAAATGTTTTAACTAACAGGAGAGAGAGAGGCGATGGCGAGTCTTTGTCACCGTGAAAAACACCAAAATGCTCTGGATGTGTATGCACATACATGCATGTGCAGACATGGGTGTACGAGCACGCATATCTAAACTCGAGTAAGACCAGTCTACTCCAGCAAAGGAAAGGTGCTGAAGATGGAGGCAACCAGCTAGGAGGCGCACCACAGAAATCAGGATGCCCCAAATTAAGTAATGAAATGTGTCGCTTACTGCAAAACATTAATAGTGCTCGCCCTGCTATGGACCCCAGGCAGGTGCAGTAACAGGCTCTATGCCGCAAAAGGGTCCAACCAAAATGACTGGAGGTCCTTCTTTAATGTCCTTTCTTCTTCTTCTTCTTCTGCGTTCATCCAGAGTGTTTTTTCAGATGTAATTGCGCTGTGCCAGGTTTATTTGCGCCCTTAGGCCGACACATCTGACTTCTGCGGGTGTTTGTTGACCAGTTAACCTTCCCGGGTGTTTAGGACTTTCGACTCTCACTGTTGTGTCATCTACATCACAGCTGGTCAAGTTAGAACGGCCGAAGACATCACAGTCAACCCACAAGGGAAGGCAGGGACAAACCATGGGCATTCCCCGCCATCCAAGGAGCCTTCCATAATTTCCGAGCCAACCAATAGCACTCTGGTACTGGACTCACCCAAGGAATCTTCACGTCCGGCACATGGTTGCTTTACTTCCTCAATTCCGTACATTGGACATTTTGTTCACTACTGGCAGCTCCCCATGCAAACCATGAACAGTCAGTCTGCAGATGGCATCCACTCAGCGAGTTTTCGGTTCGGACTTTCCGTGACTTCTGCTGGTGTTTGTTGACTGGGTTAACCTTCCCGGGTGTTTCTAAGGACATTCCACTTTGACATTTTTGTATTGTTCCTTTTTATTTAAGCCGTTAGGCCAACACACACAACTTCTGCTGGCATTTGTTGACCGGGTTAAGCTTCCTGGGTGATTCGAGGGACACTTGACTCTCACTGTTGCGGTGTCATCCATATCCCAGCTGGTCAGGTTAGAATGGCCAAAGACATCACGGTCAACCATCAAGGGAAGGCAGGGGCAAACCTTGGCAATCCCCGCCATCCAAGGAGGATTTCATAATTGTAGAGCCGACACATAGCGCTCTGGTACTGGGCTCAAGCAAGGAATCCTTACGTCCTGTGCATGGCTGCTTCATTTCCTCATTTCCGTATACTGAGCATTTCGTTCGCTACTGGCCGCTCCCTAGGAAAACCAGGAATGATCAGTCTGCAGACGACATCCACTCGGCGAGCTTTAGGTTCGGACTTTCCATGAAATGCAGATGCTGCCGGCTCAGCATGTCACCTCCATGCAGTAGAGGGTGAGTAATGGACAGGCCCTCACATCCGGGGGATATTGACTTAGAAGCGTTCAGCCATATCTCTCAGAGCAGTAGAACAAGTGTCTGGACCATGCATGTAGCAGGCTCAGTATCTCACCTCCATTCAGCAGAGGGTGAGTAACGGCCAGGCCCTCACATCCGGGGGATATTGACTTAGAGGCATTCAGCCATATGCAAATGATTCGGACATTACATGCAATGGTTTTGCTAGCTAAAGTATATTCCATTTCGCTTCACTTTGGCCAGAGGACCTGAAACTAGAGCGTCTGCCATACCAAACAAAGACTAAAAATTATGCACTGGAATGCGGAAGGGGTCAGCAACAAAAAAATAATGCACTGGAATACGGAAGGGGTCAGCAACAACAAAAATAGAGCTAGAAAACATCTTGAACCAAGAAAAAGTAAGTGTATGTTGCCTGCAAGAAACTCACCTCAATGAAAACATAGCCTTCAAATTCAGAGGCTACCAGTGTTACTGATCTTACCAAAAGGACAGGTGGTATACTGACCCTTGTAAAGAATAACATCACTGCTTCCCAAATTGAAGTTTACATGAATGGGGCCGAGTATCAAACACTTAAACTTAAGACAGACAAAACATATCTACATCTGATCAATTACTACTGTCCCATTGAACCCACAAGTGCTGGACACACTACTATTATAAGAGAAAAATGTGTGTGTGTGGCGATTTCAACAGCCACTCACAGAGCTGGGGATATGATCATATGGACCAAAAAGGAGAGAGACTGGATGACTAGTAGGGTGGGAGTAGATTCATGTTGATTAACAAGCCATCTGACATACAAACAAACCTTCTACTCCAGATCATGGCAAACTACAACTACACCTGACCTGGCTTTTCATTCACCAGACCTGGAGTGGAACATTACCCAAATTGTTGGTAAACAACTAGGTGGCAGTGACCATCGGCCAGTCTTTCTAACTGTAGAAAATGAGCTTGTAAGTGAAAGCAGCACCCTCTCGGAGTGGAACTACAAGAAAGCAGACTGGGCAATGTACAACAATCGCACTAGATACTGGTTAGAATCTGAATACAGATAAAGACATAAATAAAGTAACTGAAGAGTTCGACAAATGAATACTACAGGCAGCATGAGAAACAGTACAAAGAGGAGCTCGTAAACAATACAAATTGTACTGGAGTAGTGAAAGCAAGCAGAGGTCAAACCCAGCCAAGAGTACCACAAATACCAGCACCCAAAAGCCAAATTTCAAAGGGCCAAGCTGCAGGCAAGACAGAAAAGCTGGCAGGAGAAAACAAAAGTCACTGAACTTTGAAAGAGACACAAGGAAGTTGTGGAAACCAATAAAACAACTTAACGATGAGGGCACAGGGAGAAACGCAAAGATTGCACTACATAAAGACAGAAACATCTTAACAGGAAAGCAAACTAGCTGACCATCTCGCGACTCATTTGCACAAGATAACAACATCGAAATTAGTCCAGAGAAACAAGAGATTCAAGAGAAATGGCAACATACAGGACAGAATGAAATAGTACATGAGGCGCTGGAGGCACCTATCACAATCAGCAAACTGGATTTAGCAATATCAAAACTGAAAATGAGAAAGTCACCAGGAGCTGACAGTATCTCTTGCCATGATCGAGTTTATAGAAAAACAGATCACGACATGGTTTGGATAAAGTGTGGTCTGTCCGAGGAGACCGTGCAAAGTGACCCGCCACGAGCGTGGTCACAGGAGCGTGAAAAGCGCTTGGGACGCTTTGTGGAAAGGATAAAGCGTCACCTTCGATCAGTTGTGCTGGTGGAGCCACGGTCAAATCTTGACCTGGTTCTTTGGTTCAAGTAGCATGGCCACACTCTGTGCCGCTACTAGAGTGTTGTTAGGAGTTGTGTTTGTTGAATTCTTTTATTAACTCGTAACACTGGGTAATTGCGCTAGCATAAATGAAGTGTATTTTGTGATTAGCCTAATAGATTGAGAAAATATGATACGAATTGTGTTTTCAAGCTTTGCGTTCTACTCGTGCACAGTTTGAGTTGTTCAGAGTTTGAGTTGTTCAGAGGCAAAGAATGACAGTTGCATATAACCAAGTGTAATACTGAGATGGGAACACCTGAGAGTTGCAGCACTCAAATATAATGTTTCATATTCAATATAAATTCACGGAGTTGTGCTCAAGTGAAAGAAGTCACATGTACAGTCAAAATGAATCACATCAGCTCCGGACGACACCATCAGTCCGTGTCGACGATTTCAGCTATGTGACTACATCATACTCCATTGTACAGTAAAAATGACATCAGTAACTAATGCCATATGAATCTACGAAGCCCATCTGCAAGATACAATTGAGCGCTGGGGAGTAAATCCTTCGAACACAAGAATTATTCAAGATTCCCTGGAAAGCGACTCATTTGCACAAGATAACAACATCAAAATTAGTCCAGAGAAACAAGAGATTTGAGAGAAATGGCAACATACAGAACATAATGAAATAGTACATGATGTGGCGGAGGTACCTATCACAATCAGCGAACCGGAGCTAGCAATATCAAAACTGAGAATGAGAAAGTCACCAGGAGCTGACAGTTATCTCCAATGACATTATCAAGAACCTAGGAACAATGGCTAAAACAAAGCTCCTGCAGACCTTCAATAACTGTTAGTTAGTCAGTTAGTCGTGGTTCCAACTTCACGGCAATGGGTTGTCCCCATATTGCTCCGTTCCTTTGCAGTGAATATCACACAAAATGCTCCTCACTGCTCAAAGTGAACAATGGAACAGACAGGAGTATCGGCAAGCCAACAGCCCGTACAGGTACATTATGCATAATGCCGCTGCCAGAATGCCAACACAAAAGTCCATGAAAAATACAGTTCATCGTCGATGGAAACGGCAGTCACCAAAAAGACTTCATTGACCCGAGTTTTATCCCATATGGCTCGGTCTCTTTCCACAGGACGACCCGCCGAAAGCGCCGCACAAAGCACGAACTCCGTAGCTCCAGCGGCCACTCCCAGGAGTCTCCTAAGAAATGCACTCGTAAGCTGAAAAGGTAAACCAGCCAATCCAGCCACCATCGTTCAGAACATGCAGTTCACGCTACACACAACTGCGGACAGATGTAAAAGCATTCCACGCGAAACTCACAGCTCATAGTGTCGCGCCACGCACTCAGTAGCAGGGCGACGGAACCATATCCTCCTTAGTCGCCTCTTACGACATGCAAGGTAGGCAACAGTGTTACTATTCTTTGCTCCCCCGTATGGGCCCCAGCAACACACGGGCGCCTTCAATAACTGCTGGACCTTAGAGTGTTCCGCAATCCTGGAGAGAGAGAGGGAATCTCCGTGGCGAAGTGGTCAAGCCGTTTAACTTGGGCTCCGAAGGTTGTGGGTTCGATTCAGGGCCGCGTTTTTCGGTTCACGAGTGAAAATTTTCGGAGACTCCTGTGGGTCGTCGCTAGAGCTATGGAGTTTGTGCTTTATACTACGCTTTCCGCGCTGCGGAAAGAGACCGAGCCCTATGGGATTAACACCCGGTGCAATGAAGTCAACCCTGTCGACTTTTAAGCGACTTTTTTTAAGCCTGGAGAGAAGCAGACCTTTTAGCATAAATATTATTCAAGTATATGCCCCAACAGGAGAATCCAGTGAAGATAGTGTAGAAAAATTTTATGACATAGAGTCTGCCTTAAAGAAATGTAAAAATTCAGAAATAAACATCATAATAGGGGACTTCAATGCAAAAGTAGGAAATCAAGGAGATAGATACACAGTAGGAAACTATGGTTTAGGAGAGAGAAATGAAAGAGGATACAGACTCGTAGAGTGGGCAAAAGAACAGGAAATGATTGTAGGAAACACCTGGTTCAAACAACACCCTAGAAGATTATGGACATGGAGGAGTCCTGATAGCAGGATTAGAAACCAGATTGACTACATTCTGATTAGCAGAAGATTTAGAAACGCATTAACAATAGCAAAAACAGTTTCCAGTGCTGATTGTTATAGTGACCACAGATTACTCACAGGAACATTGAGGATAAAGTTGAAGAAAGTCAAGTATATAACAGGAAACACTAAATATGATTTGTGTACATTGAGTAATGACAAGAAAATACAAAACAAATTCAACATAGAAGTACAGAACAGATTTGAAATTTTGTCTGATCTAGAGATCCTATTCCAGGATGTGGATGATCAATGGGAAACGTTGAAGAATTCAATCAATGTGGCTGCAGAAACAACTATTCCAAAATTAAAGAAGGTGGGTCGGAAGAAATGGATGACTGAAGAAATTTTACACCTCATGGAAACAAGAAGACTCGACAAAAATAATTCTGTCAAATATGAAGAAATTCACAGACAAGTCAGAACATGTAAGGAGGCAAAAGAAGCATGGCTTGAGGAAAAGTGCTTAGAAATTGAAAGCCAACACAACAGTCAAAATACCAAATTAGTGCACAAAAGAATTCAGGAACTTACTAATAAAAGAACAAGTACATCAACAGGGTGACTAAAAACTGAAGATGGCAAAATCATAATAGAAAAAGACCAGATTCTACAGGTATGGACAGATTATGTGAAACACCTTTATGATGATAACAGAGACGAACAGTATGATATTAGATTTAATAATGAAGGACCGCCAATTTTGGAGATGGAGGTTCGAAATGTTCTTAAGCATATGAAAGCTGGCAAGGCCCCTGGTGCAGATAACATCACATCAGAAATGATTAAAGCTTTAGAAGAATTTGGACTAGATCAAGTCACCAGACTGCTGAACACATTATATGATACTGGAGATATACCTCCTGTAACTCTATATTTATTGCAATCCCAAAGAAATCAGGAACCTTGGAATGTGATCAACATAGAACAATTAGTATAATGAGTCACATCACAAAGATTTTGCTAAGAATTATCATGCAAAGAATGAGGAAGAAGATACAACCTGAAATAGGGGAAGAACAATGCGGGTTTGTAGAAGGAAAGGGTACAGTAAATGCTGTGTATATGCTGCGAACAGTTATTGAACGTGCTATAGAA
Organism: Cepaea hortensis; assembly: GCA_963921405.1. Lineage (NCBI taxonomy): Eukaryota > Metazoa > Mollusca > Gastropoda > Stylommatophora > Helicidae > Cepaea > Cepaea hortensis. Next base: position 48,604,358 of record OY992891.1, read on the forward strand.
GTAAACAAGGATATACATCTTTGCTTTATTGACTATACAAAGGCTTTTGATAGCGTTAGACATGTCAGCATGGTGGATATGCTTGCAGATCTACAAATTGATGGGAAAGACATTAGACTTATAAAAAACATATAATGGAAACAACAAGCTGCAATAAGGATTGATAATGATGAAGTGGGACAGTATCAGCCAATTAAGAGAGGTGTTAGGCAGGGATGTGTGATGTCTCCAGATCTTTTTTCCCTGTACAGTGAAAATATTTTCAGAAATGTAGAGGATATAAATGGAATCAGCATTGGAGGACGAAACATCAACAACATTAGATATGCAGATGATACAGTGTTAATTGCAGACAATGATCAGGACCTGCAACAATTAGTAGATGCGGTTGTTGTACACAGTGAGCAACTGGGGTTAGAATTAAATTGTAAAAAGACTCAGGTTATGGTCGTCAGTAGGAAGGAAGAAGTGCCACAATGTAATATACAAGTAAATGGAAATATTCTTCAACAAGTGAATCGGTACAATTATCTTGGAACAGTTATAACATCTGATGGGAGATGCCTTGAAGAGATTAGAACAAGAATCGCCATGGCGAAAGTAGCCTTTAGCAAGATGAAAAACATTCTGACCAATAAAAAGATGTCAATTGAAACGAGAAAAAGAGTGTTGAGGGGATACATAGAACATGTTCTTTTGTATGGATGTGAAACTTGGACAATGAGCAGTCAAGCTGAAAAGCATCTGATGGCTGCAGAAATGTGGTTTCTGAGGAAAATGCAAAGAATACCATGGACAGACAGGAAAACCAATGACCAAGTACTACAAATGAACATCGTAAACTGATTAGAGAAATTAGACGTAGACAGTCAAAATTTTTTGGGCATGTTATGAGAAGAAATGGATTGGAGAACTTAGTGACAACTGGCAAGATCGAGGGGAACAGACCAAGAGGAAGACCGAGAGGAAAATACCTGGATGACTTGGCCACATGGCATGGACGAGACAGGAAGAGCTGATCCACGACACTGGTGATCGAGTGAAATGGCGAGTCATGACCGCCCACGCTTTCCGGCATGGCACATGATTGATTGATTGAGAGAAGCAATCATGATTTTATAAAAAAAATTTTGCGTATCCCTTACGGGATGTTGCAGTCAACACCAGCATTTTTCAGCTGTTGTTGATGTACTAGGCAAGTGTTACGTTCAGTAGTTTGCCACTGCTTTCTGACGCAGTCATGATACCTCTCCTAAAATCAGGGAAAGACAGTCCCAGTGCCTCCAGCTACAGACTAATAATCTTCACCAGCTGTCTCTGCAAAACAATGGAGTGCATCATTAATTACAGATTGCAGTGGTACATTGAAAGTGAAAACCCCCTCTGTTGTGTGTCCACCGTGACGAGGTAGAGGGGCTTGCGCGTTCCAATGACCCCAAGAGCTATGCCGACGGTAGCACAGCTACTGGTAGGGCCACCCATGTCGGACAGGTCAAAGGAGAGGGACCAGACAAAGAGACACACAAACCTGCTGCCTTGTAGGTAGACTGGGGACAGTCAAAGGCTAGGGAAAGCACCCCGAATAAATGCTTGTCGAAATCGGATGTACTGAGCCACAGGCTTGACAAAGCAGTACAACGTAACTTAATTCATGATGTCACAAATCAAAATTAATCATTATGGTGCTAATCCAGCGAAGTCCCATCAAGCGGTGATAGTGCCAGGCCCCCTGCCTCGAGGGGGTCCACCCATGACTACTGGTGGTCATCTTCCCCTGTGCTGTGGAGTCAAGGCACAGAGGAGTAGGTTAAGAGCTATTGACCAAATACCCCGGACACTCAACATACTACAGTGGAATGCCGAAGGAGTTTACAACAAGAAAGTCTCCCTAACACAGCGTCTTCATAAAGATAGAATAGATGTGGCATGCATTCAAGAGACACACCTCAACGCCAATCGCAAATACTCAGTCAGAGGATATCAGGCCACACGTTTCGATCGTGAAGGACACAAAGGAGGAGTTCTAATACTTACACGAAATACAATACCTTGCAGCGAAGTATCTGTGATCTCTGACAACCAAACGGAAATTATAGGTGTTGATATAATGATAAAGGACGTGAAAATAAGAATCTACAATCTGTATAGCCCAGCAGATAAGGACCTTACACTCTAAAACATGAAAATAACTGACACAAACTGCATTATTGTCGGAGACTTTAATAGCCGTTCAGAAAGATGGGGATACCCAGATACTGACAAAAGAGGAGATGAATTGGAGGACTGGGAAATAGACTCAAATCTCCATCTACTCAACAAAGCGGATGACACACCGAGCTTCTACTCCAGAAGATGGCTTACCACTTTTACTCCAGACATAGCTTTCTGCACAGGAGACATCCTCCACAAAATCGATCGCCATGTGCTGGACCAATTAGCAGGTAGTGACCACAGACCAATCAAGCTTGTAATGAATATGGAGTATGTCCCACAGGAGCAAAAGCCTTTGCCCCGCTGGAATTACAAACGAGCAGATTGGGACAGATTTGCCATACTAACAGACAAATATTGTGAAAACATAAATACACGATATGGCAACATAAAGCAAATGGTGGAAAGTCTAAACAGAGCGATAATACAGGCAGCCACTGAGTCTATTCCAAGAGGAGCGAGGAAAAATTACAAACCATACTGGACTGAAGAACTACAAAGTTTGGAGGACAAAGTTGAAGATGCCAGGAAGACAGCAGAGAGAGAACAAACAACTGAAGCGAACATCTCTCTCAAAGCCATCTCAGCAAAATATAAAAGAACAGTAAATCAAACAACAAGAGATTGTTGGAGGGAATAAACAGAAAACCTGAATTTTGACAGGGATGGAAACAAACTAAGGAAACTAGTGAAAGCCATGAACAATGAAGGACCTAGAAACAAACAAATAACAATTAAACAAGGAAATGCCTTGCTTACAGGAAAAAAAGGCTGCAAATGCACTAATGGAACACTATACAAATGCAAACCACATTGATATTACAACCGAACAGAAGAAAGCAATCAAAGACAAACAGATACATCATAGAAATACAGAGACAGCAGCAGAATATATGATGGCAAATCTAACAATGGAAGAAATGGAACAGGCAATGAATACCCTAAAAAAGAAGAAATCACCAGGAAAGGATGGAATCACAAATGAAATGCTAATAGGACTAGGCACCAAGGCAAAGAAGAAACTACTAGCAGTCCTAAATAACAGCTGGAAGAGAGGAATAGTCCCACAGGCATGGAAGGAAGCTATACTAATACCAGTCCCAAATAAAGGAAAAGACCTGGAAGAACCAAATGGCTATCGACCTATCAGTCTACTTAGCTGTGTAGGAAAATTAATGGAACGCATTATCAATGGCAGGTTAACATGGCATCTGGAAGAAAACAAACTCTTAACACCACACCAAGCAGGATTCAGAAAGTACAGATCCACTGAAGATCAAATAACCTATATAGCTCAGGAAATAGAGGATGCCTTCCAAGAGAAAAAGCACACACTAGCAGTCTGGATAGATTTAGAAAAAGCATTTGATAAAGTATGGAAGGAAGGACAAAGTAAAACTGCAAAAAATGCATGTTCGTGGGAAAATGTATAAATGGATCAGCCACTACCTTGAGAACAGAACTGCCAGGACAAAAGTACAAGGACAAACCAGCAAAATGATGCTGTTGGAGCAAGGTGTCCCCCAAGGAGGAGTTCTGTCACCAACATTATTCCTAACATATATAAATGACATCACGGAAAATTTTCCAGCCAAAGTATACACATCCTCCTTTGCAGATGACCTAGCCATATGGACATCTGAAGAATATATTAGTACAGCTAACAGCAGAATACAGCAAGCCTTATTAGCGCTAGAGGACTGGTCAAAATCATGGCTAGTGAAGATAAGTGAGGAGAAAACAACATGCACAGTGTTCTCCCTCTCAAATAAAACTCAGCAACCTAAACTGGTATTGAATGGAAAAATATTGCGCCATGAAGAAAATCCAAACTATCTAGGAGTTACCTTTGATCGTCGCCTGACATGGAAGACACAGGTTGAGAAAAATGGAACAAGAGCAAGGCAGAGAATGAAAAAGCTTGCTGGTACAACGTGGGGAGCAGATGAGAAAGTTCTCAAGAAGTTATATACTGGACGGGTGAGGCCAGTACTGGAATATGGCATTGCAGCTTGGGTAACAGCAGTTAAGTCAAATTTTAACAAAATAAGTAGAGTCCAAAATCAAGGAATGTGAATCATAACTGGAAGCCTGAAGACAACGCCTATTAATGAACTAGAAAAGATCACTTGTTTACAACCAATGCAGGACAGAAGAGATAGCAAAAGCCCAGCAACATGCAGAAAAATTTAGAAGATTGACAGACCAACCTATGTATAACAGGTTTAATGGTTTTGGAAAGGGAAGACAACAAGGGGCGTAGCAACTTTGTAGAAACTGCAAAACGAAAGATTAGGGCAGATCCCATACTTAACATATCAACAGTCAAGCCCATTTACAATGCACACAACTTCCCAGCTTGGAGACAGCAGAAACTGCCTGAGATGATAGAAAACATTCCTGGTATTGCGAAAAAGAACACTCAGAATGAAACCGAAAGAAGAAAAATAACCCTAAACTACATAAAAGAACATTACCCAAGCAGCAATTGGACCCATGCATATACAGATGGATCAGCCAAAGATTCAATTAAAAATGGAGACGGAGGAATTCTCCTTAATTTAAAAAATGGAGTGAAAAAAAACAGTCAGTGGCAACTGGAAAATTTTCAAGTAACTTCAAAGCAGAGGTAGAGGCTTTGAAAACTGCAGCAGAAATGCTCTTGATGGAGGAAAATAAAGAGAAGCAAATAGCTATCTTCACAGATGCAAAGTCAGCTGTCTCAATACTGAACAGCAAAAACATCACAGAACTAGCTGACCTAAGAGCAGCACTCCATGGTCTATGCCAGAAATCCACAAAAGTTGTAATACAGTGGATCCCATCACATTGCAGTATACCTGGAAATGAAGAGGCTGACAGACTAGCAAAAGAGGGTGGACGATTACCACAGCCTGACATAGACATAACCTATAATGAGGCAAAAAGGTTTATAAAAAGCACTTATAGAACCAAATGGGAATCAGAGCATCCAGGCCACAAGAAGGATGATGCATATTACAAACTCAACCGAAGAGAACAAGTAGCAATCTTCAGACTCCGCACAGGACATAACAGGCTGAAACACCATTTGTTCAATAAACTAAAGATAGGAGATACCGATGAATGTAATTGTGGAACTGGTAAAGTTACAGCTAAACATTTGCTACAGGAATGCCCAATATATGCAGAACAGAGAAAGATATTTTGGCCCACGCCTGCTTCATTTGAGGACAAGCTCTATGGAGATATCAACAAGCTCAAGTTGACTACAGCTTACTTTAACTACATTCAGGTTGACATCTAAAGGTGCATGAAGATGCATTTAGACTGCCACACTTCATACCACAGGTATGTCAGTTACAAAAGCGTCCCAGAGGCATGAAATGGAATATTGCTTGGGTAGCAAACCCATTATGTGGAAAGTCTGAATCAAAAGCTCACTGTGTGGGCTTCATAAAAGGTGGAAAATGTGTCCTAGTGAAATGAAATGGAATATTGCTTGGATAGCAAATCCATTATGTAGAAAGTCTGAATCGAAAGCTCACTGTGTGGATGTCATCTGCAGACTGCATTCTTCTGGTTTCCAGAGGAACAGCCTATGGTGAACGGAAGGCCCAATATACGGAAGTGAGGCTAAGCAGCCATGTGCAGGACGTGATGATTCCTTGGGTGACCGCAGTACCAGAGCGCTGTGTGATGGCTCTGCAAGTATGGAAGCCTCCTTGGATGGCGGGGAATGCCCATGGTCTGCCCCTGCCTTCTCTTGAGGGTTGACAAGGATGTCTTTAGCTGTTCTATATGGGCCAGCTAGGATGGGGGATAACACCACAACAGTGAGATTCAAACGTCCTAAGAAACCCCCAGGAAGGTTAACCCGGTCAACAAATGCCTGCAGAAGTCAGATGTGTCGGCCTAACGGCGCAAGAACGCAGCTCTGCTGTAAACAGGCACAACGCAGTCACATCCGGAAAAAAAATCCGGATGAACGCAGAAGAAGAAGAAAGTGAAAACATTCTTGCTAGCTAGCTTTAGGCAGTCATACTCTACGGAAGATCAGAAAACCTACCAAGAAATTAAGAATGCATTCAAAGAGAAGAAACTGGTGCTTGCGGTATGGATAGATCTAAAGAAAGCCTTTGACAAAGTCTGGAAAGAAGGTCTGATGAAGAAACTGAGAAACTATAAAGTCAATGGAAGAATGTACAAATGGGTGAAAGCATACTTGCACAACAGAAGAGCCTGAGTACAGATAGACGGACTCAAGAGCAAGAAAGTACTACTGCGTCACAGTGTTCTAATCTTCATCAATGATCTTGTTGTTAAACTACCACATGGAATTAAAGTGGCAATGTACGCTGATGACCTGGTTTATTAAGGACAAATGAACATGCAGCCACTAGACTGCTACAGAAAGCTGTAGATGCATTAGTTGCATGGACGGATAGATGGTGTGTCAGCATAAAAACTGACAAGTGCAGAACCACTCTATTTACTCTCTATCCAAAACTAAAGGCAGATAAATGGAATACGCCTAAAAGAAGATAAAGAACCAACATACCTTGGAGTAACATGTGATAACAGGCTGACGTTTAGAAAACACATCAACAAAGCAGTAGGTCAGCATGGCCGAACAGATAAGAACACGTGTTCTGAAACATTCTGTGTGCTGATGCCGAGGTAAGGGTTCAATCCCTACACCGGACAGTTGCACTAAAATGTTGACCTATAGTCCTTGATTTGGGGACATAAATTCTGAAGTCGGAGTGGGTTCGCCTGATGACGAGGGACTGTTAATTTTTTTTTTAAGTTGCATATTCCTTACAGGACGTTGCAGTCAACACAAGCATTTTTCAGCTGTTGGTGATGTTCTTGGCAAGATTATGCTCAGTAGTTTACCATTGCTTTCTGAGGGACCGGCTCACATACCCCGTAAGAAACCAACTCGGCGCGATCCGCTGCCGAATCTCACGCAGCTGTGTTCCTCACGTGAATATACGGGATTACGGAGAAAGTCGTTAACCCCCTTCGCCAGATAGGGAAAGCAAATACACATGCAAAATTCAGTCCAAATGTGGTATGTCTGGACTACGCTTGAGTTCAAAGCGAGCAAGCGTTAAAAAAAAGCAGTAGCTGAAGCCCGAAGGAAAATAGCCATCCTGAGAAAATTAAGTGGAACCACATGAGGAAATACTTAGCAAAGTTTACCAACAGAGCATATGACCACACCTGGTATACGGGTCAACTTCATGGTGTTCAACATCAAAAACTACACTACAAGAGCTGGAAGAGGTGCAAAATCAAGCACTTAGAGTCACCACATGAGGTATGAGATCAACCCCTATAGTGGAGATGGAGAAGATGGGGAGGACACAAGCACTGAAAGAGCGCAGAGACACAAAAACACTAATACAAGCAGAGAAGTTCCTCAGCATGCCAGGCCACCCTATGGAGAACAGATTTGAAAACCTAGCTATGGGGCGGTTGAAAAGAAGTAGTTTTATCCACCTGGCCAAATGACTGCAGAGAAACCACTGATCTGCTCACAGTTGGTATCCCCCTGAAAACTATTCCAGAACGACCACCATGGAAAGATGAACACAGACTAACACTACAAATCCAGACAAAAGTGAGAGGAACATTTGACAAGCTAGAACAGAACAGTGTGCAACGCAGAACAGCCACTCTCAGCTTCCTTGATGAAGAATACCCACAGGACCTCCGGATCCGAGTCTACACAGACGGTCAGCACAAAATGCTGTTCGAAATGGAGGGGCGGGAGTGTACATAGAATACCCAAATATTACCAGGGACATGGCCAGAGTACCAACAGGAAAGTTGATATAACTATGGTGCAGAAATCCTGAAAATCGAGGTAGCAACAGAGAAATTACTAAATACCAGCCATGGTACACAACCTGTGGTGCTATTGACAGATGCAAAATCAGTACTCGAGGCGCTCCTGTCTGGGAAATTGCCAGTCCTCCAGACACCGCTTTCTTAACTTGGCAGCCATCGTAAGGTCACCATACAATGGATAACATCCCCCTGTGGAGTACCCGGAAACGAGAGAGCTGATCGATTAGCTAAGGAAGGAGCAATAGAAGAACAATCTGATGTGCCCATTACATACCACTAAAAGAAAAGATTGATCAAATCAGTCAGGTAGCCACCAAAACCTGCTCAAGATGAATACCACATTATGGATAGACCAGAAGAGGACACAATAGATTACGCTACCACATGTATACACATTTCTGGATTGGTGAATCAGCACATGTGGATTGGCATAGCAGACAGCAGATCACATACTCCAAGGCTGCCCAAAACACGAAATATCTAGGCAAACCTTCTGGCCTATAGAGAGGTGACAGTGGAAGATACACTCCACTTTAAGGACAACTGAGAGAACTAAAAAAGACAGTTAAATTTATACAAGAGACAACACTGCACTTATAGACAAATTTCAAGTGAACGAAAGAAGAAGCTGCTTGACCGATCACGGCCCTACTTGTACAATAGTTTTATAAGTAGAATATTGTACAACTATTGATGTTGGTGTGTAGAAAACGTTAAAGTTGATCGATTACTGTTGTACTGAGTGTTGCATTGCTGAATGTGCTTTCACATTGTATCAGATGTTATGTCACTAATTGGAAGTTTTCTAGTTCACAAAAAAGTTATATGGATGTTGTCTTTATTTCATTTGTTTAGCATAGCTTGTGTAGACTACTCGCTGTACATTGTGGTCAAGTTTGTGCTTCATGGGTGGACTGTTGTTGTTAACTATTTATTTCAGAACACTGTTTAGGGCTTAGGGTTTTCTACAGAGTTTAGGACCTTATTTCGTATATCCCTGCACAATAAACTACACACATGTCTGTCTTTTCTTGTCTATCATAATCATATGTATTTGTTAAGTGACACCACCCCCCCCCCCCCCAGAAAAGAGAGTGGGTTATTCCACTCTCCACCAGGACATCTCTTCATCTGATTTACATTCTTTTTTCTATTGCTTTCTATACCTCTGTAATCTGTTCCTTCTCTCCTTATAATTTATATATAATAATACATATGAGAGAGATAGGATGAGTCGTGAGTGAGGAAGGTAACTCGGAGACAGCACCAGTAATTAAACTGTCGCTATGACATACGGCGTGGTGCACTGGTGTTAAATAAGTGTTTCTACACTGTGTAAAGTGTAAACTTCTACGTTCGGTCGATCAGTGACCCCTTTTAAAACTCAAGCTAATCAAACATCCAAGATGGCGACCATCGTAAAAGAAGATGGCTGCTATTTTGTGCACCTAGTAACATTCATTAAATTTAAACAAAACATTACACGAAATCGTATGCTATGATGACAAATAATGATATAATGCAACATCATGCATTAGTCATGGGTTTCACTACGATCAATCTGAAAATACATGTTACTGGAGCGAGGAGGGAGATTACCCACGAGTACACGAATCTGAGAATTGAATGACAATGCGGCGAACTATGAGCATGTTTTTAGCTCATATACACTTACCCAATAATAATAACTTTAATTTTCTTCTAGCATCTCGTTTATCTCTTTGAAGCTGACGTTCTATTTGTTGATTTATCCGTTTTTGCTCTTTTAATTCACCAGATCCACAAGGGCAACATAATAAACAAGCCATGGCGCTGACAGTCAAATAAGGCGATTTGGGGGAAATGTTTTTCTGGCGAAATATTTGCCAGTTTTTGCCAGGAAAAACGTTATTTAACCACCACTGCGTGAATCTATTACTTCCCAGTGTGATATGACAAACCAAAACCACAATAAATTCACAAACGGCAGTGTGCCGATCGATATTCCAAACGTATCAACCATTCGTTTTATTCTTTAATGGAGGTATAGAAACAACTTGGGTGTGGTGGTGCCGTGGGAGTGTGTTCGAATGAAATGGAAGCCGCCGGTAACCAATGATGTGGGCCTGATGATTCAACCAGCGGCTAGTTATGCTTATGTTAGCAACATTCTACATCAATCGTTCCACCGTGTTCATTTCACAATCAAAGAAACTCAAGGCAATATTGACAGAAAGTATTTTAAAGTAATGACGTAACAGCCGCTATAACGGGCTATTGAAATTATGGGATGTTCACTGATATGAGGCTGACCAATGCATAGTTAATTAGATTGAGCCGGTGCCACTGCTCCATTTCCTACCACTCAAAAAAACACGCTGAGGCAAACGCATTTTGGGAGACATCGACAAATAAAATGTTAAAAGTCTATAAAAACAATAAACATATGCATACTTATTATAACAGCTCTCTAACTTCCTGTCTGTGTAGGGTTCCAGTGCGCAGGGGGCTGGTTCAATATTTGCACTGAGCAATGTGTAGTGGCGCGCGTGTGTTCGTAAGGAAAGCAAAGAATGGGTAACACTATCAGCTACCATGCAGTGGTGTGCAGAGGGGAGTACGACGGCCCTGGGCATACAGCCGGGAGGGGGGCATACAGCCGGGAGGGGGGGGGGGCATCCAGTTAAGAAGAGGGGGCAGCACAGTGCAGTCGGAGGGGAGGAGGAATGAATGAGGTAAAGAACAATTTAGGGGCATCCAATCAAGGGGTTGACCCCGGGCATCAAAGAACCTCTGCACGCCACTGCTACCATGCATGTTGTCAGAGGTGACAAAGGGGGTAGGGTATTGGCAGGAGGCGGGCTACCTAACCCCATAGAAAACGTTAGGTGCACACTCCAACCAATCATGAACAAATCTACAAAGAATTGGCATGAATGGTTTATGCTCTATTGGTTGAGGAAAGGAAGAAGCATGCACAGTAGACCCTGAAGAGGTTTAACTCTTGCTGTCCTTGACAGTTGATATATTACTGCACTGTAACTCAACTGCTGCTTTGAATCATTTCCCAGGCGGTTATTGTTTTATGTTTTTAATAAGTGCATTTAGTACAGGTAGTCCCACAGCAGATATTGTCGTTGGGGTGTGGAGTGTTAGCTTTCACACATTCTAGGCCACAGCATCACACACGAGGTAGGGCGGCAGTTCATTCCTCGTCCTCTTTTCTTCCCATACAAATTCCAGATAATTGTGACAACTGATTGGTACCAATTTTTCTGAGGCTGGGTCGATCCCAGAGCTGTACTGGTCGGAGACAGTGAACCTGCCTCTGCAGGAGATTGAACGAGGATCACCATCTTGGTGGACGAGCACACTAATCATTATGCCACAGCAGCTCCACTTAGTAATGTATCGTAAAGTGTCGGCTGCCCGGGGAGAGAGGGATTAAAGACAGAGAGCGTCGCCAGACTGACTACCAATACGAGATAAAAAGTTACCTGGGAGGGGAGGGGTGGCCTAATGACGTCCCAATTGTATTACATATGATATGATGTAGTCATAGGAGATCTCCTTGACTATATGTTGTGTTTTGTGAATGTGTTTACTGATGAAGGCTAATCGCCGCAACGTCCTGTATGTGTTGTAATTCTGTTATGTAAAGCTGCACTACTCTGTGTCATGTTATATTGTATTACATATGATAGATGGTCGCATGTTTCCTTTGTTCAAACACCGCCCTCGCCCGGCATGCCCTTATTTCACGTGATTGTTTAGAGTCTGGGAATCCCCAGCATCCTCAAAATGAGGGTTTGGTGTTCTGCACACATACCTGCCAGGTATAGGTGCCTCCCACACGGCGTGGCTGTAGGCAGAGACGGGGGTGCCTATCGTATGGGTGGCAACATCGGAGAGTGACACCGACATGACTTGTTCCAGTGTCCCAGCAGAAGTGTACCATATGTTATACCAGTAAATGTATTCTTGCAGTTATTCACACCGGTGAAGAGGTAGGTAGGGGTCGACTAGCACAAAGGTGGACCCAGGACATACCAGTCACACTGGACATGAACAGACAGGGCAACGGATCGGCCGAGAGTCTTTCCGGCGGCCATTATGAGACGTTCTACACAGGACCTCCTACGTGACAGTAGTGAATATTTAACAATAAAACACGTGTTTACTGAGCAAACCTTACATCCTACACCGTCGGTACAACATTACATTGGGTTCCCGGTCGTGGCCACCTCGTGGGGAATTACCTTACCGGTTAAGAAAACATGATGTCTGTAAACAATGGAATAAAAGTTCGACAAGCACATCTCGCAATATAACCACAATATTATTTCTTATGTTTCTTCTTTCACCCTTTATCCCCCACTGGAGCATAGGCCGTGAAAAATTCACTCCTAGCCTTAGCTATTTCATTCAGCTCCGCCCATGCCCTCTTCATATTCATTTCTGGCTCTTCTTTTCTCCTCGTGTTGTTGGATCTTCCTCTATTTCTTTTGCCTTATGAATTCCAGGCAAAAACCTATGGTTGTACCGTTCTCATGTTTCCTTACTGTATGTCATATCCAGAGCCAGTGCCTTTTCTTCACCTCATTATTTGCTGGTACTTGTCATGAGCTCTACATTGGTGATTATTCCTTCTATTTTGCGCAGCCGCCAATTAGTGAATGTGTATAGTTTATATGTAATAGCTTTAGTCGTTCTCCATGTTTCTGATCCTTACAGTAGTGCTGGATTCACTTTAGAACTGAATACTCTGAGTCTGGTGCTACGTTTATTTTCTTGTGACTTCCACAAATTCACAATGCTTTAAAAGCTCCTCTTGCCTGTTGATTCTTATTGTGATAGCATTACAATTCTCCAATCCTTTTCTACATCGCTACCTAGATAAACTAGTTGGTTAGTCGCGGTTCCAACTTCACGGCAAAGGGTCGCCTCATAATGCTCCGTTTCTGTGCCAGTGAATATCATATAAAATGCTCCTCACTGTCCCGTGTGAAAAGTGGAGCAGACAGGATTCTCAATACAGTTCACGATGCAAACAACTATGGACAGATGTAAAAGCACACCACATGAAATCCACAGCTCACAGTGTCGCTCCACACACTCAACCCAGTAGCTGGGCGACGGAACTATGCACCACCAGTCCAACAGGAGGAAAATGCATAAGCAAATCAATGCCACAAGCATAAACACTCCACATGCCTTAACAGCTCAACTGCCTATTCTCTATGTTGGACCGGATAAGCTACCTAGATACGTGTATGATTCCATCTCTTGAACTGAAGTTTGCCTCAGAAAGATCGGGTTATCATTTGTTTCATTTATTATCATGATCTTTGTCTTTCCCTTATGCATTTGTAAATTGAATCGTTGTGACCTGCCATCCAATGTGTTTAGTTTATCCTGCATGCGATGTCTTGTGTGAGGCAGGTAGGCAATGGTGTCAGCCAAGTCCAGGTCATCCAGCTGCTGTGTCGGAGGAGTCCTGTCCATTCTATTTCTGGCAGTGCTTGTTGTTTTCATAATCCAGTCTGTTGTCAGCAACAATAACATTGGTGACCAAATGCATCCCTGTCTCACCCTTCTTATTTTGAATACCTTTGTTAGTTTTCCCTCATTTTGGTTTCTGCACCTCGTGTATCTATATGTTGCCTTTATTCAGTTCATGATTTTCTGTGGGATACCATAATGTCTCATCAATTTTCAGATTCCCTATCAATGCTATTGTAGGCCTTTCCATATCCACAAATCTAATCTAAAGTGTTGAATTCAATTTTATGCCTTGCTCTGTTATATGAGCAATGAGGAGTCTCCGTGGCGAAGCCGTATGACTCGGGCTCCGAAGGTTGTGGGTTTGATTCTGGGCCGCATCCTTCATTTCACGAGTGAAATTTTTCGGAGACTCCTCTGGGTCATCACTAGAGCTACGGAGTTAGTGCGGAAAGATACCGAGACATTTGGGATAAAACCTGGTGCAATGAAGTTGACTTTTAAACGACTTTTTTACGAGCAATGTGACTGTCTTTCTGGTCAGTGCAGGATTCATTTGGTCAAAAGTCTTCTGTTCATTCTTTTGCTTATCAATGGTCTCTCCAACATTATCCTGCTGAATATTTTCTTAACTGACAGTAACATTATACCTCTATAATGTTCACACCCCTATAGGTCCCGTTTCTTTCAGAGCATCACCAGATATCCTTTTATCCAGTCTGTTGGAATTTCTTCAGTTTCCAAGATTCTGCTAAATAATGTATGCATTAATTATGTTCAGGTGTTTATGTTAGTTTTAACAGTCGCTGCTGTGATGCTGCTTCTTTTGTTCGCTCTGCTGGGTTAGCCATCTCTTCTCTAGATGATTTCTCACAGATGATATCCAGCTCCACTTCTGCAGGCTGGATATCTGGAGGGACTTCTGGGACTGGTCTATTGAGAAAATCCTCAAAATATTCAGTGTATCTGGGCAATTGAGGTTTCCCTTCGACGATGCTTCTTTTGCCTCTCTTGTTAGGTCATCTATATATTGTCTTTTATCCACCCTTATATGCTACTTGACTTCTTAAGTTTTTCCAAAAATGTGTTCCTGTGCATTTTCCTGCTATGGGTTTGTATGTGAGAGGCCTAAAGCAGAGGAATAGTTGGCAATCTTTCCCTCACTTAGCAGGCAATGAGCCCAGGTACTGAATCCTCACATGGCCATGCTTATGTGTTATCAACACAGATTTCCATCAACCTCACTAACATGCACACTAACTTCTATATTAGCTTCTGTGTAGTTTTTTGGGGGGCTCTAGCTTTCGCAGCTCTGGTTTTTCTATTATTTAAATCTGCTGTTTTGCTTTTCGTTTTTTCTAATTTTATGCTCACATTGCCTTTTGCCAAGAAATTCTATACATGGTTCGTTATAAATGTGTTTAGCCTGCTGCCAGCAGTCTTCCTTACTCCCTTCGTCACTAAACTGTTGCAGTATATATTAGAGATGATGACCACGAATTGTTCCTTATTTTCATTATTTCTGAGATGTTCTATAGTGTACTGATTTCTGTGTTTATAAAATGTTATGTATTTCTTGAGTTTCAGTTTAATGTTACTTATCAGCAGATGTACATACTTCTGCGCTTCAACAATCTCTTACGTCATGTAGAGATGCTCTAAATATTTAGCTGATATGGTCAATCTGATCTTCTGTTTTGTAATCAGACGAAGACCACCTTACTTTATGTATTATTTTGTTGATAAACACTTCTGTCTGTGACGTGTTGATTCACTGCACAGAAGTTAACTAATGACTCTCCATTTTCACTCATTACCCCATGTTAATGTTTCCCCATGATTTCCTCAAAGCATGTGTTATTTGATCCTAAATTGGCATACATGTCATACATAAATTTTGTCTTATATTTTCAATATTTTCATGGTTGTTTTGTTGCTAATAACTCTTTAGAGTTTCATGTAAAATTCCTCCTCAATCGATTCATCCTTGTTATATGTGGGTGCACAACACTGGATTACATTCACATTCATGTTCACTTTCTTTTTTGTGGTTCTAAGCGCTGCATTTTTTTCTGGCCTGAGAAGAGCACAGTTTCATCTGTGCTTAGAAGCTGGCTTTCTCTGTATTCTCTTCTAGAAGAGCCTGCTTTCCTCTTGGTTAGGTTGATTATTCTTTTCCCTTTATCTTTAGGCTTGTTCATGGTTGGTTGAATTTTTCAGCTAAAGTTTTCTATGAAATGGGATAGCTAGCCCCATGCCCACCCCTCCTATGTGGTCTCTTGCAACATGTATGGTAGGTTACAGTGCTACCATTCTTTGCCTCCCCTTAGGGTCCCAGTAACACTTGAGTGCAATATTATTTTAAAGAGACCACTTTAAACTTGTAGACGCCCTCGGAGATAGATGCCTTGACAATCTGAAAGTAGCTAGCATGTTTACAAATCTACGCCCATCCAGTGTTACATCAATGACTACTGACTATGTACCATTATCAAGATTTGACATCTTTATGTCTGCAAAACCTCACACACACGTACTGAACTTGCGAATGGCTATATTTTTCATAGACTGAGTAAGTAAAGAAAAGTACCCTATTAAATGCCATGTGGTGTACTGGGTTTTAGAGCCATATTTGTATATGTCCAATGAGTATTTGATGGGCGAGATGGTCAATACGGCCACCTTTACTTCCAAAAGATGTCTTGGTACCCACTTGAGGCTGGATTGACCCGGGTCAATCTGTTATTCACTGATATACTGAGTAATAATAAATTAAATAAACTGCTCCAATATGTTATAACTCACTGATATACTGAGTAATAATAAATTAAATAAACTGCTCCAAAGCAGTTTCCTGTTATAGGTCTGTGATGTGATAGCGCCTTCATATTTTGTAGGCCAGGAGCAAGTAGGAATAGATGGCCAATCTCGCCTGCCAGGAGCAAGTAGGAATAGATGGCCAATCTCACCCTTATTTTGGCAAACACCAAGCACAGGCATCAAACCCACTTCAACTGTGCTCATGACATTACCAGCGCATTGATTGCTTAAGAAGAAGAAAACAATCCATGTCTCTGATCTTCCCAACAAACCAAATGAAGTAGAAATGCAGAAACAGTTTGTTACAAGCCTGGATATTGCCACATAAGGATGTGGGTTCAATTTAGACTGTCATTCGATTTATGAATGCAACTGTCTCAGAGACTCCCAGGGGTGGTCACTGAAGCTACAGAGTTCATGGTTTGTGCGACGTCTTCGGCAAGCCACCCTGCAGAAAGAGACCAATCCATATGGGATATAGCCCGGTGCAATGAATTTGATCCTCTTACTTTTAAAACTACTGTTGATCTCTCTTTGAGGCAGCACAAAACACTAGAAATGAATATCCGATGTATGAAATAAGATCAGAGCTCACAAGCACAGACACATCCCCAACTATGTATCTCCAGTGGTGGCTTTACAACTGGGGAATTACTGGCAATGAGTGAGCTTTCCTGTTAAAGATTGTCAGCAGAATGGAATAGTTCTGCTACCCGCTGTCATAACGGGAAGCCAAATCCACAATTGCAGTCAATATATCTCTCTCTGGAAGAAAAAATATAGGCATGGCGAGCAGACTTGACTTAATACACCAACTCAAAAAAGGCAAAATACCATCTTACACCTAAAGGCTTGTCACTGCAGACTACTCAGCTATCTAAAGCATCTCAAAGTCTCCCATACTGACAAATGTCCATGTAGAGCTAGAATTCAGAACCATGAACACATCCTTCAGAAGTGTCAAAACTACAGAGACCTGTGCTGCCTCATGTGGCCAGAGAGTGAAGAGAGGCAGCAGATATTCTGGGGCTTCCTCACAGAATTGGGGGAGACAATGAACTTCATTCTGACAACAGCCTGTTATTGGCACCTTTCCGTCTTGACAGACGATAGTTTGGTACAATGAACTTCAAAAAGGCTTAATAACTACAACCCATGGCGGTGGTGGATGTGGCTGATAAGGCCAATGTGTGCTGTAAATGTTCGTCCACAGTGGATGCATGTGAAAACATGGTCATTTCCACCATCATGCACCATCTTACGTCTCTCACGCTCTGTGTGTGCTTTATCTGCATAATGAGTATGCTCAAGAGGATAGAGAAGTAAGACTGTTGCGAGAACCAAGCGATGACTGTGAATCTACAACCATGGTCAGACTGCGAGAACTGCAAATTAAAAGAGGTGTTGCCAAATAAGAACACTACACAGGTAGCCAAAGAAGATTGATTAACCAACACAGAACTGGTGTCGTGAGCCGCTACATGCTGCGGGATTTGCTGAGGAGGGAATCTAAGCACTTATGGACTGAATGGTTCAATGTGCAATGAGGATGATCTGTCGACTAACTAACTAACTAACTTTATCTGCAATCATTTTCTGCTTTGTCTTTATTCCATTTCTGATAGTTTCCCTCCATGCAACACGTTCAGTGGCGACTTGCTCCCAATGTGCATTATCAATACCTGTATCGCCGACCCTGAGATCTCCTACCCATCTGTAATTCACCAAAAAAGATGTCCTTTGGTATTCTACCATCACCCATCCTCTGAACGTGTCCTATCCATCTAAGTCTACGAAGACTGAGCATGGAACACACCGTCACACAACCTGATCTTTCCAATGCTTCAGTATTTGTGATTTTGTCTTGCCATTTAATACCAAGTATTCTTCACAGACACCGCATATGAAAGCTGTTTAAATGTTTCTCTTGGTGTGAGTAAGTTGACCAGGCTTCACAGCCATAAAGAAGAGTACTAAGGACATAGACTTGGTAGACAAGGACTTTTGTTTTGGTAGTAAGCTTCCTGTTCTCCCACTCTTTTTGCTAACATATTCATTGCTGTTGCTGCCTTACCAATCCTTATGTTGATTTCCTGATCTAGGGACAATTTGCTATTTACCTCTGATTCTAGATATGTAAAATGGTCTACTATGTTGTAATTCTTCCTCAGAGTGGGTCATAGTTGCAGCATCATCCGCAGAAAGCAACTCTCTGATTAGTACCCTCCTAATTTTGGTCTTGGCCTTCAATCTCTGAGCATTATAGAGGCGACCATCTGAGCGTGAGTGAATGTATATACCGGCATCCGGATCACGAAAGGCATATTTCAGTAGAAGTAAAAAGTATATTCCAAAGAGGATGGGGGAAAAGGGGGGGGGGGGGGGAGAGAGGTGGCTTGCATAACAACCTTGCATAACTCCAATCTTGATTTCAAACTCTTCTGAAGTTGCACCATCAAACTTGATTTAGTTTTAATTAGTGCTTTGACTTTAGTGCCTTGAACAGACCCTCACGACTGACCAAATCAAATGCCTTTGTGAGGTCGATGAAGGCAATAAACAGTGGTTGATTTTGTTCCCAGCATTTTCTTGCATTTGTCACAATGAGAATATCATATCAATGGTAGACTGGTTCTGTCGGAAGCCACACTGTGATTCAGGGTAGACTTGATCTCCTAGGACTTGAAGTCTGCGCAGAACAATTCTGGCAAATACTCTCCTAACAGTACACAGAAGTGAAATACCCCTATAGTTGTTACAGTCGCTTCGATCTCCCTTGTTCTTGTACAGTGTTATGATGCTTGAATCTTTGAAATCCTGTGGGACTTGTCCTTTCTGCCAGCATAGCTCTATTAGCTAGTGGATCTGTAGTGTGTCTTGCCCACCCCTGATAACCTCTAACCTCTTGGAAGCCTATCCTTACCTGGAGCCTTGCCAGATGCAAGTTCATTTATAGCATACTTAAGTTCTGTTATGGTGGGAAGTGTGTCCAGGTGGTCAAGAGTTGACAGGGCCTCTATGGCATTGAGGAAATCATCCGCTAGTTTGGTCTCACTTGAGTAAAGCTATAAATAGTGCTTTACCCATCTATCCATCTGATGTTTCTTATCAGTGATGATTTCTCCAGTCAAGGTTTTCAGTGGTGCACTTCTTTTGATCATTGGACCACAAGCTTTCTTTATCCCTTCATAGATGCTTCTGATGTTTCCCTTATCACTTGCGTTTTGAATGGACTCATATAACTTGATCCAATAGTCATTTGCACACTGCCTGGCAGCCTTTTGCACATCCTTCCTAGCTTGCTTCAGCTCACTGAGAGTGTTACTTGTTGTTCTTTCCTTGTTTCTTAAGAGAGCTATCTTTTGTTATTAATCAAGGGCTGCAGAGTCTGGCTGTTTGCCGCAAACCAGTCCTGCCTCTTGTGATCCACAGTGTCGTAAACTCCTACCGCAGTTTTATAAAGAGTTTCCTTAAGTTTACCCAACTTTTCACTTACTGTACAATTTTCTGATGTATCAGTGAAAGCATTTTTTAAGTTGCTGTTGAAACTCAAAGCACTTATTAGGATCGTGGGTGTTACTAATATTAATCCTGGGGCTAGATTTACGTTTAGCTTTGTAGATTCTTTTTGGCTTCAGTCTAACCCTTACAACAACCAAAGAATGATCCATATCACAGTCAGCACTGTGATAATTTTGAGTTAATGATGCATGGTTCAGATGTTGTCTCCGTGTGATGATGAAGTCCAGCTGATGACAATGGCCGGATCTTGGATGTTTCCATGTGAGCTTATGCAGCTCTTTTGTTTTAGAAAAGGAGTTTGTAGTACATAGGTAAGTGGTTCTGAACCTTTTTTGGCCCGTGCCCCTCTTCACCATAATTTCAGAACGTCATTTCCCCCCCCCCCCCCCCCATTTCGTATTTCCTACCTAAAAATTTGGCCCGTGCCCCCCTTAAACATATTTTCAGAACATCATTCCCCCCTTTCGTATTTCCTACCTAAATATCCCGCCCCCCACCCTTACACAGTATACGTAATAATGGAAGCCAAATTTAATAGCACATACTAAAACAAGTCTAGACGTCCAAATAAAACGTGATTTGTGGGTCTACTTACTTTATACAATGAATTTTAGAAGGGTGAGACATACAGAACCGTACAGTATGAAGGGAAAAACCATATCAAGTAATCGGTTCTTGTATTAACGTGATCTGGGGGGTAATTCCCCACCAGTTGAGAACCACTGACATAGGTCATTTCTGGTGCAATGCTCCAGTAGCCTTTGCCCATTTTTATTCATGCCACCGATGTTGTATTTTCCAAGGCACACTGGCCATGAACTTAGTCCTTGCCCACACGAGCGTTGAAATCACCGAGCATATAAATGTAGTCAGATTTTGGAACTGCCTTGATCACAGTCTAACTCCTCATAGAATGAATCCTTCACATCATCATAGGAAGTGAGTGTCGGTGCATATGCAGTAATAATGGTGACAAAACCACAAGAGGTTGCCAAGCGCAGGGATAATAGTCTTTCATTACCTCCAGCTGGAATTTCAATCATTCCCAGTAGCGAATTCTTCACTGCAAAGCCCACACACCATGTTGCCTTTTTTCTGCTTGCCCTCTACCCTTCCAAAAAAGGGTGTAATTGTTTTCCCTGAGTGACCCTGCCTCAGCGAGGCGAGTCTCCTGCAGGCCAGCAATATCAATGTTAAGATGATTGAGTTCGGCATCAATCACAGCTGTTTTTCTCACATCGTCAATATTCGTCATGTCAGTGGAAAATCCTGGACACATGGTTCTCACGTTCCAGGTTGCAAGCCGTAGCTTGAGGTTTCTATTTTTATTTTTATTAGTACCTGGTGAATTGGTTTTACAACCTGCGATTCAAATTTTGTCCTAGCCCCAAGCACCCACTGAAGCAGGCAGGTTGGTTGTGGCGGATCAGCACCCAATTGGCTGGGGGGCTGCCCAGCTTGAGGCGGGCGGTAGCTGATCAGTGACACCCGCAGGTGTCTCCCACCGTCAGATGCAACCCGTGGCGCCCCATGTCTACGCCAATTGACAAGGACTTATAAACTGTAAATGTTACCTCTCGCTTTGATTCTGAGACCGGTTAAGACCAGGGATGGAGTTATTGCCTCTCCATAGCACAAAGCCTGGGCTAAAATTTAGAGACCATGTGTTGCCCATGCAGCATGATCCCTTTCTTGGCCTGCCTAATTCACTCCAGAGGAAAGGTAACACCCATAGATCTGGAACAAGACAAGCTGCAGAAGCTGCCGGATCAGCAAAGCAATGCTCTAACTGTCCGCATGTCGGAGCTACGATCCTAGACCAGCTGCCAACCAAGGCTTAGGGCCTGGTCTGCCCTGCCATGACATTTTGTCTTTAGGGTGCATTTACTCACACCAGAATAAGGCTTGTACCCTCTCAATTGCGCTCTTCCGCACAATGAGGGGTGTCGGGTTTGGTAAGCGCCGCCCAACATTCAGCACTAACAGACAGCAGGTAGAACTGTCTACTGTCATACAGTAGCTCAGTCATATCTGACTAAGACCAGACAAGAAACTGACCTGACAGCCTGCAGGTATAACATAACCAGTAATGATCTGAATCTTAAAAACAAGAAGTCAAAGAATACCAACCAAGGGCAGAAAGAAATAGGCAGCCAGAACGAAAACTGCAAAACAAAGTGATAAATAACTGGATTTGATTTGAAACAAGACATAATTGCGGAAGTAGCACAAACCTCATTTGAGACTGGTGATTGTGTAGGAAAGCAAACCATGACTGATCAAACTTATGAGCATTGTTCACGATTGTTTAGATTACAATCACTAAATCGGCTTCTTAGGTTGCTTGCTTTTTTTACATTACTTTGCCATTAACATTTTTTTTCTAACAATACGTGTTCTTCCTGTATTTAGCAGACTTTTGCTCTATCCCAAACCAGTGGCTTCCAGTAAGTATGACAAATATCTCTAAAGAGTCAGTCTTTGGGAATAGACTGGTCACGCTTTTGGGAATAGACTGGTACACAGAGAATGAAGGAAAATGTGTATATGTGTACATAGGGAGTAGTTCTCAAGTTTTATTATTGTCATTATAGAGTTACTTTCTTTTTAGTTTAAAATCATTGCATTTATAAGTAGTTCCAATTTTGTTCATTTCTTCATCTATAGTAAATTGAGTAAATAATTTATTACATCCCACTGCTGTTATTTTTATCACCTCTCGTGTTTTATCATCTTGCATTTTGTCCTATGCACAATATTATCAAATTTATTTATATTAAATTTGAGCATTTGAAAAGTTCAATGTAATCCCATAACTGATAGTTGATCATTTTATTTTTCATTAACTATTCAAGAAAAGAAATAAAGTAGGTAAGGTACGTTTGTGGCATACCTAATTTTTTTATGCATTATTTATTAACCAGTACATATACTAACACTAGATTGTTACAGAGAAGATTAGCATGGTTATTTGTGCAAAACTGAAGCATTCAATAAAGCTTTATTTTTAAATTCTTATTTGATTTATGGAGGAAGAATAGGTTGAACATAACATTTATTTTCTAAAACAAATACACTTAAATATGGAACAATTGTTACAAGATGATAGATTGTTCCAGCTGCTACTACCAGATGACAGCTGTTGCTGCTGCTACTACCATTACTACCAGTGCCAGTGCTACTTTGACTACCACTAATACTAACGCTATTGTTACTTTTTTAAATCCCCTTCTTCACTGTCTTCCTCTTCTGCTTGTTCACTCTCACATAACTATGTCTATCACTCATAAAATGTGAAAGTATTCTCTCGTCACAATGCAGATGTCCCCTGAATTGAATTGGAGAAATCTAAATCACCAATATGTATCTCTCGTGACTTGAAGGACATGCTTCACTATCTGTTTGTCACACGCAATGTTAATTTGTCTAACCAAGGTCAGTGAGATGCTTCATCAGCAGTCAAACTTTACTTCTATTGTAAAATGCAAATGTTTCACCTAAAATAACTGTCCCCAACAATTGCAAAGTTTATGTAGCTGGGTCAACTTCAGAGCAGCACAGATCAGAAAAAGAGAATATTGACACTGCTGGAAGTTATTATAATCTTAATATATTGAATACAAGAATGAGAATGAATCAAATATCAAACTACAGTCACAGTTAGCATAACATGAAGAAAACGTGGCAAACAGGCTGGCAGACCCGTCAGAAATGAGACAGCTGATTGTCTCCGAGCACAGTTTGCTAGTGCATGTTCCCATGTCTGGACATGAGGCCACTAAAAACATGAGTAATACATTCATAGGTATTGATTAGCACTCAGAGTAAGAAAAGTAGAGATCAGAGGCCACACTGGACAATATAAAAACAAAGTTACAGGCACCCTCAGATACAAGCCTACCATCTCCAGATGAGGACAGTGCCTTTGCTGAAGGAACAAGTGCACTTCAATGGCTGGCTAACTAGACAGACACCTTAGACAGGTCTCATTTTTAGCCAGGTCTATAATTCACCTGACCCTACAACTATGAAATATAAACAGAACTTATTTTATGGTGCAACAGGTTTCAGAAATGTTTATAACCAGTGCTCCCATAGCTTTTTTATGTTTATATTGTCTAGTGTGCACTCTGATCTCCATATTTTTCCTGTTCTCGCTTTAAGTGCTTATCAATATCTGTGAATTTATTTATGAACTACTAAGAACAGTAACTAAGTGACAGTACAGTAATTAAGCAGCACTTACCCAGGAGCAGAAGTTTCAGTTCCTTCCTTGCATTGCTTTTGTCTTTTCTAAGCTGTTTTTCAATCTCTTGATTAATCCGTTTTTGTTCCTTCAGATCGTCTGACAAGCAGCAAGCCATTGTTTTGTGATTAGTAAGTATAAGATTGACGCATGTTGTTCACACAGAAATATGAGCTCATGTGTACACTGATTGTTGGTTGATGTTTACCTACACATGCACTGCTCTGTTCACACAGAAATATGAGCTCATGTGTACACTGATTGTTGTTGATGTTTACCTACACATGCACTGCTCTGTTCACACAGAAATATGAGCTCATGTGTACACTGATTGTTGGTTGATGTTTACCTACACATGCACTGCTCTGTTCACACAGAAATATGAGCTCATGTGTACAATTATTGTTGTTTGATGTTTACTTACACATGCACTGCTCACATGGAAGATAGAAAGTATTGCTGTGTCAGTTGATATTATCCTGCAGGAAGTTTCCTGTCCCCCACAGCCTGAAATCTAACTAGCACTTTGCTACTACAAATGTTTTGTTTCTACACACAGGTGCTTTAATAATTAGGTCACCAGTTAAATGGAAAAAGGTCACCTAGATGGAATGCGCACCACCAAGTTACAGAAGTGTGGAAAATACTTGCTCCAGATGAAAAGAACACTCACTGCAACAGTGACAGTTAAAAAACATAATTGCTAATAATAACAACTGTGTAAAACTGCACAAAAATGACACATAGGTAACTTAATTTTTACCAAGTGCTATCATGAGAACAAGAAAATATGAACTAATCACCTAAATTATAACTATGGCTGTTCAAACAAATTGAAGAAAGACAGACCACCAACCAATTAGACAGTATCACCAATGAAAGAATGGAATATAAAATCCTTTCACAATCATATCTACTGTGTTGTTGTAATGTTTGCATAGTAGATTCATAGCCATTTGTGTTAATGAAAGCAGTGTTATATTTGGGAAAACTTTAAGAGCTGTGGTTTGACTTAAATTACTTAGACTTAGCCTGAAGAGGATCTGGCAAAAAACTGTAAAGTATCACATACTACAGCAGACAACAAAAATAATTTATGTCCCTCACCATGATATTGTCAGAATGATTTGTATGTGTTTGTTATCACTAGCTAAAAGAATGGAATCTTTAAAGACCTTATTTTGTTTTAACTGCCCACTGCCATACACAATACAGGCAGACATAGACTATCATAGACTAGACAATGGAAGGACATACTTCCTCTAACAAATGCTGATGGGAAGGAAAGTCCAAACACTGTCACCCACTGTGTTGGTTTATAAACTGAAGTATACTAATCGGAATCATCAGCATAGAGGCGAGGAAATGAACATTAAACATGTACTGTCGCTAAAAATGCTAAGTTTCATCTGATCATAACCAAATATCACCCCGTGATAACGCTGACACCATGATAACGCAATGAAAATAGATGGCCTGGCCAGCACGGCCCTGACTTGAGTGCTAACCTAACTGGGTGTGGCTACCTCACTCTGCAGGGCGTTCCCTGTCGGCTTGTTCAATATATTAACAATACAGAGGCAGCAATGGCGTAAGAATAGATCGCACACATCACGCGAAACAAAATAAATACGCACATAAGCACAGGGGGTGCTCACAATTTGTCAGGCAACATATGTGCTTATTATCAGTCACGAATGCCACTTTAGCCAGAGCTATCTTAACATAAAGCAGCTTATCGACCTGTTCTGCTGTGAAAAAAGCAGGGTGTATTTTATTTACAAACCACATTCCTCACGAAACTGAGCGACATCCCGGTACAGTAGATTATTACTACACACTACACTACTTTAATAATAAACGTAGTTCTAAGCACAGGCACACATGTTGTTTACTATAGTGTTATACTACATCAAAGTTGTGCAGGCGACACAAGTAGAGTGGATGTGCTGCTGGCTACACGTGCTGGTTGCACAAGCCAGGCCTTGTCTCCTGTAGCGCACGATTTCTCCACTGTAATGAGATCAAGTTTACATTAACCACAAAGAGGCTGTCACTCGTGTGTGTTGCAGACGTGGTCAATAATTTGAATTATTTCACATGAAACTCTTGCAGATAAACAGCTGTAGTTTGTTTGGTCTAGACTTTGATTTCCGATTTCATTGTGGCCGAGAATTTACAGACATAATGTTTACAGTCCTGAATTAATTATTGAGTGGATTTGAATGAACCATTGCCGGTGTTGAAACAATTTGTTCTCACTAACAAAAAAGTCCGTGTTTTAATGTGTACAGTATATCATATCAATATTTTAATTTGACAGCTCTTTTTCGTATGGTCAGTGCTATGTGGTGTTGGTGATCATGTCTGTTCGTAGCCTTCTGTATCGCGTAATGCAAATAATTTCTGATAATGATGTTCCTCCGTGCCATGACGTCAAACTGTCCAGCATTTCCTCTCTTGGCCTCCCCTCTTAACTCTTCCCCTCCAACTTTCTCGTTGTGGTGACATACTCCTGCTCCTATCTTCTGACTTGTCCAAAGAGTGTGGACTTTCTTCTTAGATAAAGAGGCAAACAAGTAAACTAATACTGTTTAGAACAGAGTGGGACAACGAAATTTACCTCAATGTTGCAGCATCGTTAGTGATAAAGATTGATGCATTGGTCTGTTTATGTTTACCTAAAGGCAATGGTTGTTTCATCGCAGATATTACCATTGTGGTTTCACCTTGACGGAGAGATCAACTGCTTTCAGATTGGAAGTTAGGCATCACAACCAATTCCCAAATGACCTGGTCGGTCCCAGTTTTCCCACTGTCACTTGTATTATTTAAGATCTGCACAATAGAACTAGCAAAGATTTAATCCATTGAAGCTGGATGGATTCTGATATTCCTGAATGACATTCTCATTGACGTGTATAGACACGCGGAGAGACATTCTGAAGGCATAGCAAACGATCTGCCAGTGGTGTGATGGAACGTGTTCCAAAGGTAATTCTGACAAGGATTGTGTAATGTGATGTTCCCTGAATATCTCTATAGCAACAGCTGGTGTACCTGACATCTTTCTAACTGGACACGCATTGACAGACCATTAAGGTAGAAGCACAGGCTGAAATAATGTGGAGTAAAACGCTTGATCCGAGAGAGGTTCTGCATATTCTAGGCCATGGCATAATGAGGAGGTGGGGTTGACAGTCTCCTTCCATGCCGTCTCTCCATCTCCCCTTCCCCCCCCCCCATTAATTCCCAGAACATTCTGGAAATTATATGAATCTGGGTCGACCCCAAAGCTGAACTGGTCGGCAAAATTAAACCTGCTACTACTAAGAATTGAAGCACGGCCACTGTCTTGGTAGGCAGGCATCTTAATAACTATGCAATAGGTCAGCGTGGCCGAATGGATAAAAACGCGTGTTCTGAAACATCCAGTGGGCTGATGCCGAAATAAGGGGTTCAAACCCTACACCGGCAGTTGGACTAAAAACGTTGACCTATCGTCCTTGACTTTGGGACGTAAATTACAAGTACCTCTGAAGTCAGAGTGGGTTCGCCTGATGGCGAGGGACACTATTAATAGGGAAAGCTATTCCACAAGCAAAATTCAGTCCAGTACTACTAAAAGTAGTGTTATGGATTACGCTTGAGTTCAATGCCGAAGAGGCCGTGCATAGATAGCCTACAAGCTCAGTTTGTTGGTATTATAAACAATGGCCGCCGCACAGCTGGCGCAAGGATGGTTGATCATGTCGTACAATCAATGGGCCCTGTATACACTATCGAACCCCTTGAGTGGGTAACTGGGGGGGGGGGGCATTCAGGATGAAGGGATGTGAATCGTCTTGGGGTGCACAACGAGTATCTCCCATAACGATAAAGAAGTTAATGCTTGAAGCCAATCACCAGCCCTGGCCAAACGTCGACGCACTGTGTGGTTTTTTGTTTTTGTTTTAGCTACCATTTATTTTCCAATGGAAACAACTCAGCTAAACAGTTCCATTTTTGCCATCTTTTGCATCTCCCTCTGTGTTGTCACAATATACTTTATCAATAACTCTAATTCTATTCCCGGCGTATGTTTAAGATCGCCTTGTATTTCCTTTGCCTGTGGGTCCAGTGAAAGGACTTTCCAATTCTATTCCAATTCCAATTTCTGGTACAAGTACCCCCTTTCAGCCTTCGAATTGTCGACTTAGCTATGTAGGGGTGTTTATGGTGTAGCTTGAAGTTTGTCTTTCGTACTTTGGGCTGCTTGTTGTCAGTTTCCCGGCTTCTGATGGGTTGATTGCGTTCGTTACTTTCTTGATGAGGTTTTTCATGTCTGGACCGAGTCGCGCACTTGTTGAGGCCTGGAGTAATTGGGTACCCATCCCGTCATATGGTGCTGTTTCCTTCAGGGAATTTCACCAGTTGTCGTCTCTCCTGGTGTTCCTCCTATTTCCTCGTCGTGAGTTGCCTTTGAATCTTCTCGGCGTTCGCCAGTCGGATCTTGGTGATGAGCGATATCGTTCTTCCTCTGTTGCTTCTTCTTCTGTTTGTGCCCTTGTACCCTCTGGTTCGGGTGTGGCTGTCTGGATCCTGAGCAGTTCAAGTATCTTAAAGTGTCTTCTGTGTTTCGTTTCACATCATGTACGTTAGATAGCTGTTCGTCCGTCTCAGTCTTTACGGCAGCCATTCGAGCGACATCTTGTTCTATCTTCTGCTGAACTTGCTTCATTTAGTCGAGGATGCGCTGAACGGCCGTTATCTGTTTTTCTTGCTTCTTGTGTTTTTCCTCCTTCCTGCTTGATAGCCTTTCTTCTGCCTCAGCCTGTATAGCAGCCATTCGAGCGACATCCTGCTCAATTTTCTGCTGGACTTGCTTCGTTTCGTCCAGGATGCGCTGAGCGGCTGTTATCTGTGTTTCTTGCGTCTTGAGTTTTCCTTCCTCCATGGTTTTGAACTGTGTTCTCAGGTCCTTCAGTTGGCCTTCCAGTTGCGCTTTGTCATTTTTGGTGAGTCGGTTGGTCGCCTCGTACTGCCTCCTGGCTTCCTTATATGGTAGGTTAGACTTGATGGCGATTTTCATGGCTTCTGTGCTGTCTTTTTGACAGGGGCAGCCGAGGTACCAGGTGCCGTGGTTGCCGAGGCAGTTGGCGCATTTTCTGTTATTGTTAGGCCTCCTGAAGTCCTTGTCGATCTTTGCATGCTGGCACTGACTGTATGGATGAGGTCCAGAGCAGTATCTGCAAACCTCAACCTCACTCTTGCAGGTGGCACGGGTATGCCAAAACTTCTGGCACTTAGAGCACTGCAACACTCTCGGTATGTAGTGCTCTGGAACTTGGTCTCTCTTGCCCCATCTGATGTATTGAGGGATCACTCGGTCCTCCGATGTTACTATGACGACTGTGGAGGAGATGTTGTTCTTTCCGATGATCCTCTCGGCACTGGTGATCTTGAGTTTCTTGTTCTCCCTTGTGGTCTTTGGTGAGATGGGTCTTGACTCGTTTAATGACCCATCTTTTCATCATCGGGCGGCTTCCAATACTATGTCGTGGTGAAGCTGTATGGTGGCTTTCTCCTCTTGTGTTATCTTCTAGATAAGTGCTGTGGTTTTGGGGTTTTTATTGATGGAGACCACTACTCCATCAGGTGTCTTGCGCTGCTAGTTGATGCTGTGTCTTCCCAGCTCGTTTTCCAACAGACTGATTATCTTATCTGTTGGTAGCGCCGACAGTTTAGCTTCTCCCACGCTTGTCTGTTTGAGCAGTATTCTGCCGGTGAAGTCCTCACATGGTGCTGTTGTTTCCTCCTGTGTGGAGATCACTGGAAGATTAGGCTGCATCGTCTTGGAGCTGGTTGGAACTTCCCGGTTGCTGCTGGATTGAGTTGTTGTTTCTTCATCAACTGGGACGGCTTCAGCTGGTGTAGGAGCCGGACTGCTGCTCGTAGATATAGGTTCAGCAGTCGTAGCGGCCTTCCTCGCCTCTACCTTCTTCTTCCCGGCTGCATATAGCGCATGTCTCTGCGCGGCACTTTTAACGCGAGGCATCCTCTGCGTTATCCGATAAGGCGACTTGATCTCGATAGCGCGTCTAGTCGTGTGTGATGTGGATTATGTGAAGAAAGGACTTTCTATTTATACTACCAATATATATTTCGAGTGGGTATGATTGCCAAAGCTAGCGTCTTGTCCTCATCTCTTGATTGACTGAACTTATTCTGTCTACTATCTTCGGGTTAGAGATTATGTCATACTTCTTCTTCTGCGTTCATCCGGACTTTTTTTTTCGGACGTGATTGCGTTGTGCCTGTTTACAGCAGAGCTGCGTTCTTGCGCCATTAGGCCGACACATCCGACTTCTGCGGGCAATTGTTGACCGGGTTAACCTTCCCGGGGGATTCTGTCATACCATATTAGTCATATACTTTGGTATGAGGTTTGAGTCTGTGGCTTAGGGCGACTCTATTAAACGCAATTTCACAATCCCGACAGATCGGGTTCGAGATGAGCACATGCGATTTGGGAGCAGATCTCTTTGCATTAATTTTCACAACGGTATGGGCGTCGGCTATTCAGAAATCAATGACAAAAGACTGAACGTTAAATTGCCTTTAAAAATCACAAACAGTTAATAAATGTTGGAGTTGACTGCGACGTTCTGTAAAATAAAATATTCAGCTTTTAAAACATTCTGCGCATGTGCCAGTTAATGCATGCTTGTAGTTTACATTGTTTAAGTGCTACAGCGTGCTACGGATAAGTTGTTAGAAGATCTCAGCCAGGGAGAACCCCACAGAGCTGAGCTGAGACAATTCAAGTCGATGTTCCCTGAGACGCACCCGAGCAACATTCAGATAGTCTCAGAGTGAAGATCAAGAAGGCACCATAGGCGCGACTAGATGAGACGTTGCCCCAAGTGTTAGAGATGAGTTAAATCACACGTCACTAGAAGAGAAAGTGCAAAGGTTATGAGAGATTGTATACCTCCACTCACTGCGTCAGTTTGGTAGCAGCGAGAGAAAGAAGGCAGCTAGCCAGCAGAAGTCAAGGCGGCAGAAGCTGCTAGCTAGAAGAGGTAAGAGCGCACAAGAGAGCCGCGCGGAAACGGTATAGAGCCGCAGCTGAGAATGAGAAGGAGGGCTTGCACCAGGTGTGACAACATCTGGAAGCCAGGAACAATGCTCTCTATCGAGCGGAGAGGTTTTGGGGGAACAGGTAGAAAACCGGGAAGGCACGGGAGAAATTCTTCCTGGAACCATACCAGTTTACTAGAAACTTGTTCGAGCAGCCACGATCTGGAAGCCTCAGTGTCAGCAAAGAGGAGCTGGAAGAATACCCAGTAAAGACGTATTCAGATGTCCGGCGGGAAGCTCCACTCGGAGAGATTGTGGGGCTTAAAAAGCCGGAGAAATCAACTGTGGGTTTCAACGCCAAGCCTCCGTTGTGGAGGTCGTGGCAGTGATTAAGAAAGCACGTTGAAAGTCTGCATTGAGGCCCAAAGGTGTGCATTACACAGTATACAAGAGGTCTCCGAATGTTCTTAAGAAACTCCACCGGATACTGAGATCCACGTGGAAAAACAAACACGTCAGCACGGAGTGGAAGAAAGCCAACGGAATCTATATTCCCAAAGAGCAAAACTCGCCCAGCAGGTCGACCCAGTTCAGTACGATCTCTCCACTGAACGTCGAGGGGAAAATATTCCTCTCAATCATGGCCAGCCGAATGACGACGAACTTGATGAGGGAAGTTCTACTATACGTAGCTTTGCCCCCTTAAAATACGGATCCAGATCAGGAATATTTCCTTATGCAGCTATATGTGACGTCACACCGATCCGGTGAAAATGGACCCGGTTTATTTCCTTAGATAGCTCTATGTGACGTCAATTTTCCAGGGATATAACTCATGAATAACTGATTTTTTGCAATCTTACAGCCCTTTATGTATTTTATTTTCTTATTTAAATGAATTTATTAATATGGCGGATATTATTGGTTGTAGTAGCCGGCGATTGGGTGGTGGCTGGTGGCGACGTGGTGTGCGCGCAGTGGTTCGAACCCACCGAGTTTAAGAGTCCTCTAACCTGTTACGCTATATTGATCATGAAGTACAGACCGACTTGACCTTGCCACAACCTCATGCTAAATGGTCAGCGCGTGATACCAATAGTGACGCACATAAAATCTCCCTACGTCATACACCGAGTCGACTTGCCGTAACTGTCTCATGTTACATGGTCAGAAACGTGTCGGGGTTAGATAGCGGTGACTGCTTTGCGTCACGACCTTGCGAAATAATACGACCTTGCCGCAATATAGCTCATGTAACACAGTCAGACACGTTTAAGGGTAAGATAGTGGTGACTGATATGCATCACTACCTTGCGACGTTCTACGGCCTGTCAGGTATGTTCAGATATTTTCCAGTGCATGACGTACTTTGCTTAAATGACAAGGTTAAATGTTAAGTCAGCATGATGGGCGCATGACATTTAAGCCTTATCAGGGGGACAAATCAACACATTAGTACTGAGTGTCCTCTGGGCTGTTTTCTGTAGCAACCCTATCAAGGTTGCGGTGACTTGGCATATGTCTAAAAATGTTACCAGCATACTGCTGATACGACATGAAAGTTGTAAAAGTACCGCATGCGCCGCTGTGATAATTTATTCTACTCCAACTCAAGACTCAGGTGAGGTCGATGATGTGATGTGCTGGGCCTTCGTTTCAAGTTGATTTCTTCTTGTGACTGTATATTTTCTCTAAACAGTTTGCTTCTTTTTTTCTGTCTGGTCTTGGTATTATTTTTCTTGCTATGTAGTACTTCAACACTCTAGTTGCAATGGGCAGTTTGTATTTTGATGGTTTCCATTTTGTGTCATTCTGGTGATTCTTATTCTAATCTCTCAAGACAGCATATGATTGTTCAGCTTCAGGTGTTTAAGAATGTTCCCGTGTACTTGTTTGTTACATTGTGGTATTTCCTTGTGATAATTAATACCACAGGTGCATTAATGTAATATTTATTAGCACCGTCTACCTTTGTGCTCATAACCACACCTTCTAAAAAGTTTTTTTTTTAAATTTAAGTTAAAACGAAATTCAAAAATATTGTTAAAGCTTTAAAACATCAGAAAGTTACAGTCGAAGAAGTAACAAGTGTCAAAAGTTCCAAAAATGTAAAAAAAAAATTAAAATTTAAAACTATAAAAAATTCACTAAGTTAAGGAAGTATCTAGTGTTAAAAGTTTTAAACACTTAAGATTTTAACATGTTTTAAAAAAAAATTTTAAACTTAAATTTGTTTTTAAAGTTTGAAGCAGTGTCAAAAAGTCAGAAATTAAATCAGTAACAATGGTTCCCCTTATTTTGATCACTAAAGTATTCTGATTTGTCTCTACAGATTAAAGCAAGCTGTGCTAACACGGGAAAGCTCGACACAACTGGTATTTTGTCACTCACTCTCGTCACAAGTATACGTTGTCACAGACATACAGGTTTGTTGATTATCTTATTCTGTCATATCAACACATCCCTGCCTCGTCGAAGCATGTTTAAGTGTTACATATGTCTAATGAAACATTAGTGTTGTATCATAAACATGTTTGATCACTAAAATGTCTTATTTCTACAGCTATATATTATTTACTTTCGGTTCACTAAAGTATTTTGATTTGTTTCTACAGATTGAAACTTTGCTACCACGGGAAGAAGCCGCTTGAGCCTTGTTCAGATTATCAAGCTGTATGACACCTGGGAAATCTTGATAAAAGTGGTATTTTGTCACTCACTCTCGGCACAAGTGGCCATTGTCACAAATATTGGTACGTGTGATAGATAATTTTCTCATTGCTCTGTGTTCACCATGTGCTTAATGTATTACACAAAACATCTGTATGTCATTAATTAAATCAGTAACAATGGTTTCCCTTATTTTGATCACTAAAGTATTCTGATTTGTCTCTACAGATTAAAGCAAGCTGTGCTAACACAGGAAAGCTCGACACAACTGGTATTTTGTCACTCACTCTCGTCACAAGTATACGTTGTCACAGACATACAGGTTTGTTGATTATCTTATTCTGTCATATCAACACATCCCTGCCTCGTCGAAGCATGTTTAAGTGTTACATATGTCTAATGAAACATTAGTGTTGTATCATAAACATGTTTGATCACTAAAATGTCTTATTTCTACAGCTATATATTATTTACTTTCGGTTCACTAAAGTATTTTGATTTGTTTCTACAGATTGAAACTTTGCTACCACGGGAAGAAGCCGCTTGAGCTGTGTTCAGATTATCAAGCTGTGTGACACCTGGGAAATCTTGATAAAAGTGGTATTTTGTCACTCACTCTCGGCACAAGTGGCCATTGTCACAAATATTGGTACGTGTGATAGATAATTTTCTCATTGCTCTGTGTTCACCATGTGCTTAATGTATTACACAAAACATCTGTATGTCATTAATTATACAATATCAGTTGTCCTGTCTGCTGTCTATATGTCTTCACACTGTGTCAGTCATTGTATGTATTATACCAATTTACCTATGGTGCCACTGGCTTAATCTTCCTTAATGTTATATCTCTTACACACACACACACACACACTCTCTCTCTCTCTCTCTCTCTCTCTCTCTCTCTCTCTCTCTCTCTCTCACACACAGTCCCTTCTTCTTCTTGATATCACGTGGAAAGTTGTTTGTTAATTTCAACAGACTGTCGGGCTCTAACAATGACCTACATCTACCAGTATGGAGAGAAAACAGTGCAACAAGTGGACACGTTGTCATCACAAAGTGGGTCCACAGTACAAATAATGTAGTTCTTTATTATATTGTCTCTCTAAATTATATATGTATGCATATCAATTAGAGGACTTTGCAGTCAACATCAACATTTTTCAGCTGCTGTTAATGAACTAGGCAAAATTACACCCAGTAGTTTGCCATTGCTTTCTGGTTGACTGGCTCACATACACTGTAAGTTACCTATGCGGTGAGAAGCACTACCAATTCTCTCGCAGGTTACCTTACGCACGAGAATATATGGGATAATGGAGAAATACGTTAACTCACAGGCCATGGAGACCGGCTATATATATATATATATATATATATATATATATATATATATATATATATATATATATATATATATATATATATATATATATAATATGATTTAACTTTACTGTTATACATCTTTAAACAAGCAGTTGTGAAAGTCCAATAATCTTATATTTTCTGTTATATATATATATATATCAGAAAATATAAGATTATTGGACTTTCACAACTGCTTGTTTAAAGATGTATAACAGTAAAGTTAAATCATTAAAATCTTAAGAAAATTTAACGATGTAAATACTGAGCATTAAACAAAATATAAAAGTAGCATTTAAATATTCCAAAATAAAAAATACAATGTAAATATCGATCACTAGAAGTGTAAGATAATGAACACTGAACATTAAAACATAAAATATAAAAGTAACATTTAAATATTGAATATTTAAAAAATACCATGTTAATATTGAACACTAAAATATTTAAGATGTAAACAATGCACATTAAAACATGCATATATTGAACATTAAAAAAAGTGACATGTAAAAATATTGTTGTCTTTTTTTTTTCTCTTACAGATACGTGCATGTCGTATTCAGAACTGTGGTAAAACAATGTTCATCAACCATGAAAGATGACTTCATCAAGAACAGACATGGTCAGAACACATAAAGAAATTATCTTTCACTTGGTGTGTAGCCACAGGCTGGCTGCTGATCTCCTGTTTGTCTGGCTGACATGTGGGTATTGTAGTTAACGGGTTGCGTCAGACATCTGGCTGTCGGGAACATCAAACATCTGGTTGTTGTAGTGTGTTTGAACGACTGGGACAGCACACGGTACATTGTTGATAACTGGAATGGGTTGAATATCTTGAATACAGTTAGTGACTTAGTTTGGTTGTTTGGTTTGGTTAACTTGACTGAGTCTATCAAAGTCATCTAAGTCAGTCAGATCAGTCTTATCAGTCAGATAATATCACTCTTCATAGCTATCAACTGCTCATATTCTTGACGACTGATTGTCATGTCCATCTTGGTTGGAAATTTATTCTCGGACTCACCAAAGAAGCGCCGGATATGTAACGTGGTCGTTCCTCTATAGGATGATATAAACACTGTCTTTCCACCAGCGCCCACGGGTCTTGAGGTCGGTAGTCATCTTCGGAATGAATAACTGTTACCGACCTCGGGTTTACATACTAGTGCTTGAGTGTAAACCGGTTTCAGCTAGTTTTTAGGTAAAGCGTCTTACATTAAGGTCACATTGTTTTACGTATGGCGTCACTAAGCGATCTACTAGCAGATAGTTGACCCGCTGTATGTTTGAAAAGGGTTGGAAAATGCGGGTCATGCTCACCCCACGGCCATTCATCATGATGAAATAGAAAGCGTAGAGGCCACAGGCGTTACCTAATGCGTCTTGTAAGACATGCGTGTTATACATAAGCGGTCTGTCTGAGTGGTGGTCTATAAACTTGAGGAGGTTGATGTGTAAGGGCGGCAGACCAAACGAATCAAAGTACTCACATTTGCCTGATCCATCAAAATATTTGGCGAACCAGTGGGAACCAGGTTTATCGCTGGGGTCAGTGTTTATGACAAAAACGGCTGCTGTAGTTCTATCTAGGTGTCTAGGTAACTGATCTCGAGCACACACGCTGACCTGTAACTGGCGCACATAGGTATTCTGGTAATTTGCTTTGTGACCATTATGAGTCGGAGTCTGTTAGCTCTTGTCTGGTCTTGGAGATTTCAATTATTCTGTCGTGCTCGGCGTAGACAACGAATTGTAATGACTCTGGGGTGGGTGTGTTGAATTTAAATTCCAGTGTTAAAGGCCCAGTCATATGCATCTCAAACTGGTCTCCGTCCAGTAAAGTGGGACTCAGATCAAAGGCATGCAACGTATAGCTATACTTAAATTGATTATAGTCAATTGAGTTGCCGGCACCTTTGCCCACCAGACCCATAGCTAGATTAGTACCGAAATAGGCCGTACCGGCGGTGTCAACATAGTCAACATGTCAATACAGCGGTATTCGCTGTTCAAATATCCACCAGAACAAAGTTTTTTCCCCGTCTGGGTTATTTTGTGGGCGCAATACGCAGGTTTCCACGGTTTCTTCCACTAGTCCCGGTATCTGGTTAGGTCTGAAATCCAACTGTTTAATGACGCATTATACACGAACCACTTCACTAAATACTCTTTATCACCACCACCATTCCTGGGCCTTTCTTGTAAGATTGTTTCGACCTGATACACTTGTTTATCTTCAACTGCTTGGATCTCTTCTCGGTAGAATGACCCATGAAGTTCTTCCCCCGAATCGTCTTTTAGCACATATGTCACCGGACTGGTCTGGTTTATGTGACTGACGGTAAAAAGTTCTTCTGTCCACGAGGGCATATATCTTTTTTTCAAAGGTTGTTTGGGTTGAGAAAAGCTGACCCTGTCCCCTTCTGTAAAATGGACTTTTCTTGATGCGACTGTCTTAAGGTGCATATTATTCCACACCTCTTCTTAATTGCTGTATTTGACTTGCACGGGAGCCATGCGAATACTTCTGTAATACGAAAAATTGTAGTTGCGGTTCGGTTTATCTATCACGTCAACGTAGCAAAGTGTATTATTGGTTGTGGTGAAATACCACTATCTTTCCACTGTCGCGGCTTTTACGTCTTCATTCTTGGTCATAAAGAAATGCCCACCTTGGTTTTTCAGAAATTTTAAGAAGGTCCGGTTGACAAATTCCGATCATTTGACGGTCTGACAATTTACCGGTTGTCTATCGGCAAAAATTTTACTCACAGCCTCCACTAGCTCTTCTTCTTCTTTTTTTCGTTAGCTTGAAATATGTCTATAACTGCAATGTTGTCTCTGATATGAATTTAACTGTCTTTTTTTAGTTCACTTTGCGGTCCATAGAGTTTATCATCCACATTTGTTTCTCTAGGCCAAATGGTTTGCCTAGATATGTTGTATTTTGGGCAGTCTTGGAGTATGTGCTTTGCTGTCTGCGACGCCAATCCATAAGTGCACATGGCTGATTCACCAATCTTGAATTTTGCATACATGTGGTTGCGTAATCTATTGTGTCCTATTCTGAGACGCAGAATAATGACTTGTTCTGGTCTGTCCATAACGTGGTAGTCGTCTTCTTCTTGATCGGACGGCCCAAGCATATATACTAAAAACATCGAGACACGTCACTAGGTACGACACCCCAAAAGTTATGTCTTTGTAATAGTCTCATATCTAACAAGTATCAGCTTGAAAATGTTGATTTAGACCACCGGTTATGGTCTGGCGTCTCTGAAAACGACGACGGATCGGTTTATGTAGAGTATACGTATCCTCGTGTCGTAGCCAATCCTCTATTTTCTTCAATTTAGTGTTTCGTGTTAAGCAGCGGCCCCACCATAGGTACCAGGTTTCTGCGGGTCTTAAGTATACTTTCTTATTTGCATGGCCATTTTCCCCACTTGGGCGTGGGTAACTTACTCTTCTTCTTGTGTCACCTTAGTCTGTATGTCGTGTTGTCTCGATTATCTTGGGCTCGACTATTTGACTCTTGAATAGTTGTTGATTGAGTGAGTGTCTCGACTACTGGTGTCGGTAAAATGCTGACGTCGGGTTTTTGTACCGGAGGTTCCTTGATATCCACTGTGTCTAAGGGTTTGTGTCTGTACTGATCGAGTCGATTCAGATACAACTGCAAGGTTTACTGATACACTCGGGCTTTGTTCCAAGGTGGTAGATCTTTGGTTTCCAGTACTTGTTGCATTTGATGATCCAGGTCACGCAGGTTATCAGTTAATGTATCGGGTGGTACATAGGGTTTTTCCAGCAGCCGATGGTCGACCAGGATCATTTTCTTCATTACAAACACACGACGCCTTTCAACACGTTTAGAATGGGACCGAGCACGACACCTATAAATCCACCTTGTTGCTGAATCTGTTTCCTTTTCTTGAAAGACAGTTTCTTGTTGGTGAGAGCTCTCACACTGTTTTTTTGCCACTGTTGTCGCCTCTTCTGAACTGGTGTCAGTGGAACATTACCTTTTAATACATTGTGACAGCATTCGCAAATTGATTGGACGAGGTCCGGGACGCTGTTTTAATTACAGCTTTTACAGCAGGCGGTTTTGCCTCGCCCAGGAAGCGCAGCATGGCCCCTTGACGTTTTACCCGGTTGGGCATACTATTTGGGAACGTAGACAACTTGACGCTGATCGGGAAAAATACTGCTTCATAAGCGGAGCTGATCTGGCGTTTTATATGTCCTTAAAACGCTCTTGGACATATAACACGCGTCTTGTGTACATCTGTTTGGCCAGATTGGTAATCTGCGACCCGTCTCGATGGTTCTTAAATACCACTAGGTAATGCGAATTAAAGCTGATTGTTCTTTGTTCTTTATTCTTACCAAAAGATTTTCTGGACCATTTACATAACGCTGAGGATGCGATGATGACTACTCTTAGTAAATAGTTTAGTCACACTATCATCTGTTTCGGACATTAAGTCATCTATTACCACTAACTGATTGTTCTGTGTTCTTTATTCTTACCAAAGAGGTTCTGGACTATATACATAACGCTGAGGTTGCGATGATGACTACCGTTAGTAAATAGTTTAGTCACTCTATCATCTTTTTCGGACATTTGGTCATCTATTACCACTAACCGGTGTCTATCCCCTGTCCATTTTCCATATCCGACAGACCTTCATTAAACTGGACACCATTCATAGTTTCATACATGGGTTGCCATTCCACATAGCACCATAAACTTCCTCTGGAATCGGGTCGAACATGTCTGGAAGATGGGCCAGGAACTTTTGCACAAAGACAGAATTTCCACTCCGTTTTGGCCCCGCAATCAAAGCCGTGAAAGGATGTTCCTACCTAGGATCCATGACTAATAATAAACACCGACCTATCTACGTCACATATTTTATTGGTTTGAACCCACGCCCGCCACGCATTGGCTGCCCTACACTAGCCCCGCCCGCACCGCCGTCCGCCATTCGGCACCGCCCGGTCACCGGTTACTACAACCAATAATATCCGCCATATTAATAAATTCAATATTTAAATAAGAAAATAAAATAAAGGTTTGTAAGATTGCCACACACATAAAAAAAAATCAGTTTTTCATGAGTTATATCCCTGGAAAAGGGATATCACATAGAGCTATATAAGGAAATATTCCTGATCCATTTTCACATGATTGGTGTGTCGTCACATAGAGCTACATAAGGAAATATTCCGGATCTGGATCTGCATTTTTAAGGGGGCAAACCTAAGTATAGTACTACTGAGGAATAAGTACGCAGACACAACGGCTCATAAAAGGGGGTATCCCGGGAGTCCCCGGATGCTTAGAACACGGCACTATGATCTGGGAATCCATCCAGAGAGCAAAGATGAAGAAGAAAGACCTTCACGTGAAATTATTGGATCTGGTCAACGCGAACGGGTCAGTCCCCCACCAGATGTTGTGGCATGTCCTCAAGAAGTATCACGTGTCCGAGGAGATAAGAACAATGCTTAT
This sequence comes from Cepaea hortensis, assembly GCA_963921405.1. Taxonomy (NCBI): domain Eukaryota; kingdom Metazoa; phylum Mollusca; class Gastropoda; order Stylommatophora; family Helicidae; genus Cepaea; species Cepaea hortensis. The sequence continues at coordinate 48,645,100 of OY992891.1, forward strand.
GCTTATGCAGCACTTATCTGGCTTCTCTCTCCGTTTCTCAACCATGATGTTAACGACTAGATGGATCGACCTGCATGTGGGTATTGCAATGGGACTTACGATTTCGATGTCATGGCCGTGCAGGTGATCCTGGATGCGGCATCCAGCAAAGTACACCACCCAAGACTAAGCGAGGAACGAAGCATGTCGCCACTGAACTCTTTCATGGACGAGACGACGATCCTGACATCGAAGGAGAGCGATGGCCGCAGCAACCTCCTCAGGCTAGATGATTGATTCGCTGGTGCGGGATGAGTTTCAAATTGAAGAAATCAAACAGCGTGTCAGCCATGAAGAGTAGAGTGTGGGAACGGCTGTTCATCGTTGCCGGCCAGTCAATTCTCACTGTGGCAAAAGAACTGGTAAAGAGTCTTGGCCGTGTGTTCAGTGTCCTGACGGGAAGGAACGCGGTGATAGAAATATATGACACAGCGGTGAACGGCCTGCGTAGCATTGAGAAAAGCAGATTCGTAAGTAGTAAGGTATGTTGTAACTACGTATCATTTGGGGGCCATCGTGGGGGGCCGGAAGTCGTATTTCCCTATATGAATGTTATACCTCCCATACTGCCCCCCCCCCCCGTGAAAACGGCCCGCAAATGACCCAGATATTTGAACTTGGCGGTTATTTTCTTGGGTTTGGATGACTACTTCCGGGTGGCACTTCCGGTACCGAGGGGTGGGGCGGCGGCGGTGGCGGCGGTGGGGGGGGGGCGGGCGGGGCGGACAACGAGACAAGCCCCGGGTTTGTGGAATACTTATATAAGTAGACCAAATAGTTGCCGGGTTCGAGTCCCAGTGTGTGTGTGTGTGCGTGCGTGTGCGGTGCGGTGTGCGCGACCTCCAGTCATATCGATCCGCTTCGATGAGGGAGACCGAAGTCAATATGACAGAAAATGATTTAGTCTATCTCTCGAGCTAACCCGTGTACGTCAAATAATGACCGCATGAATAAACTTGTGTACGCTTTAGCAGAAGTCCCGACCCCATGTATATCCTTTACGGGTTTGGTGAAAATCTGGTTTAGGAATATTCTAACTACCCAATCAATTTTATTAAAAATTTACTCTACAATACATTATAACACCTAAATTTCTTGTATGTATATTGGCGAGTAGGAACGTCAATAAAAAAAAACTCTAGTCCTCCTTTAAAATAAGCCATAACTTCCCGAGATATACATTAAAATATATAAATAAACAACACAAATAACGGCCCTTTTTTACAAACATTAATAGAAATAAACCAAGGGAGCTGATTCGCTTCTATTGTCGCCCCTTTTACACACTAAACTCCCCTGACCGCCAACTGTTACCTGCGCCACCAGGTAAAGATCACACAATAACTCATTACGCCCCGCGAGAAATTCAACGACCAGCGACTGCGAGATTTTCCGATACCACTCAACCATAACGCTTCACCGACCACGAGCCGAGCGATATGACAATAGCCGCGGCCAATGGTTACAGATAACCGGTAGATAAAGCATGACGATAATTACCTTTGATGACTAGTCGAGTTGTGGTCAAATATGCAGTGGTCAGGCATGCAAGAATTCAGTGCAAATATGTATTTTCTATTTGCTGTAAATCTCTCTCTCTCTCTCTCACTCTCTCTCTCATTCTATCTCCTTCTCTCCTTCTACCTCTACCTCTCTAGCTCTCTCTCAACCTCGGTATCTCCCTCCCTACCTCTTTCTCCCTCTCTACCGCTCTCTCTCTCTCTCGTCACTCTTCCTCTCTTTTCTTTAATCAATTACAGGACGTCGCATGCAGCCCCAACATTGATTGGTTGGTCGTGTGCCACCATGCTTTACCGTGTTATTACATGACCAAAGCGTGGGTGTACTGTCGTGTGAGCGTGTGTGTGTGTGTGTGTGTGCTATCAATTATAGGACGTCGCATTCAGACCCAACATTGTTTGGCTGGTTGTGTGCCAGCATGATTTACCGTGTTATCTCACGACCAAAGCGTGGGTGAACTATCGTGTGAGCGTGTGGGTGTGTGTCTGTGCGCGCGCGTGTCCTATCAATTACAGGACGTCGCAGTCAACCCCAACATTGTTTATGCAATGCATTTACAGGACGTTGCAGACAGCCCCAACATTGATTGGTACGCGTGTAACATCAGGACATCTGTGCGCATGTGTGCGCGCATGTAGGCATGTGTGCGTGCGTGGGTGTGCTAGCAATTACATGACGGCACAGTCAACCTCATCATTCTATGGAGTGTCAACCGGCCTGGGGCAAGTTTGCGATTCTCATTTTGAATGAACACCAACCAGGTCAGGGGCGTATGAAGAGGATGTATCAACAGCTAGTTGTCTATCTATTACAGGACGTCGCAGTCAGTCCCAACATTGTTTATACAATGCATTTACAGGACGTTGCAGACAGCCCCAACATTGATTGATGTATGTGTACCATCAGGACAGCTGTGTTTGTGTGTGTTTGTGCGCATCCGTGCGTGAGTGTTTGTGTGCGCGCGCATGTGCGCGATCATAGGAAAACTTCAATATTTGGGGAGTGGCTGTGGAGTGGGTGTAGAAGAGGTTTTCTGGTAGTAAAAAGATGTGTGGGTCAAGAGGCGAAGGGGTTGAAATGCGTGCGTGAGATTTGTGCTTGCGTGCGCGCGCATGTGCACGCTCATAGGAAACTTCAATATTGGGTGTCATCTCACAACCAAAGCTATCACTCGTACTATAGTTGTGTCTATCTATTACATACTACAGTCAAGTTGTAATGGATTGCATTTACAGGACGTCGCAGTCAGCCCCATCATTAATGCTTCTTGGGCAAGCTTGTCGATGTCTTTCTGACCATCCGGTACCTATGATCGTCTGTAGTGTCTGTCACCAGGATTACCATCATCAGCATCACCCACCGCCACCAACAAAATCATCATCATCATCATCATCATCATCATCAAGAGCAGCATCGTCATCAGCTGAAGGTGACCGATCGGGTGACTCACCACAGGGCTATGTCGACGGAGTGAACATCCGCTGGCTGCGACACCAATCAACACCTGCACATGGCTGATCCATCAACCCTGCATACGGAAAGTAGTGTCCTTAGTACCGGCAATGTCCCACAAGGAGCGCCTCGAGCACTGATTTTTGCATTTGCCAACAGCAACTAATGATACAACCGAGACACGAGTGTAACGACCCAATAGGTTAAAAAACAGTGGTAATGGAAGAAACCATCGTGGAAACTAACACACAAAATACCCCAGAGGGTGAAAGAAATTCGTTCTGGTGCATGTGTGGTCGGCGAGTACCGCGACTAGAGATTGTCTTCTTCTGTCAACTGGTCGTTATATACACAGTCATTGGCATATCACTATTTAATCTGTCTCGAGACGGCGTCGATGCGGTCTAGGGCAAGTTGTGGATCGCTCTTCTAAGCAGCTGTCTGGGTTACATGCTACAAAACCCTAAAATATGAGCTTCTACCTGACATTACCGAGTAATGCTTCGCCGAACATATTTCCCAAGAACTCACCAGGTCACTATTTCGTCAAGTTACCGCAGACTATAGAGGTGAGTTAATATTTTGAAGTGGATCTGGCCGAAATTCAATTCCCCAACTACTACTGTAATGTGTTAGAGAATGAAGTATGGCTAAGATACATACCACCCAATGGTAGAGTGATAAGAAAGGTGCGTACCTCAGGCCTGTACAGTTCACCAGACGCGTTTATAGCTGCACTGAACCGCATAATGAAAGATCGGAAGGTGGACGATCAAGTCTGTGTTCTATTCCATTTCGACAATGCATCAAAGAAAGTACTCGAACCCGGGGCCACTATTACATTTAGTGAGAAGTTACAAGAGATACTAGATACAATTGAAGGTGACGGGTCGATAGACCTGAATAATGACCTGCGAAATGTCTACGTATACTGCGATCTCATTGCGGCAAGACCAGTTGGAGACGTCATGGTCCCACTACTAAGGACGGTTCCTATCATGAAGCAGCGATCGACCTCAGTGTTTCACGCCTACGATAAACCTCACTACATACCGCTGATTCGTTACTCCTTTGACACGGTGGAAATACTTCTAACCATGATACGGGCACAAAGGTCGCATTCACTACCGGGACTTCAGTGCTGACGTTACATTTTCGAGTTCGGAAAAGATCAGACCTAGAATAATGGTGAAATACGGGGTGGTACATCGAAAATCCCAGACTGTCCGAAGACATGATGTGCCCGACACTCAGATGATTGATGCCTCGGGTATCTACAAGACTCAGATATCAACCCACCAAGCAGGAGACCAGTTTAATGATTACATGCTAAGTGTCATGTACATACCAGGCTACCAACCGAAAAAACCAACCTACTCAGACAATGGCGTGTAGAAATCTAGAAACAACAGACAATGTGTATAGCTTAGTATGTGAAAATAAAACTGTGTGATGATACTATGTATACCACCTCATATCACATCATCCGTTTCGTATAATGACATTATACATTTTTTTTAATTCTTGAAAAATGTACTGAAATACTGTAAAATGTACTTGAAATATTGTAAAATAAACAGAGATATATTATAATTACGTCTTGGTTGTTGAATTTTTGCTAGTGTTTACGGTGTACATAGTTGTCATGTGATGAGAGAATGATACATATTGGTGACAAATTTCAAGAAATATTTCAACAAAACTAAGGAAACGGGTTAACCAAAGTAGAAAAAACGGTCGACCATAGTCTGAAATACCTCAATCAACATTATGAAAAGTAGGAAACTTTGCAAAACATAAGAAAATATGTTACCCAAAAGGGAAAAATATTTGGCCACATTTCAATCAAATTTATGAAAAGTAGGAAAACTTGTTAACCGAATGACAAAAACTCTTGGTCAAGTAAGAAAATTTGTTAACCAAATGTGAAAAGGTTAGCCGAAGTTCAAACCAAACTTATAAAAAATCTCAGTGAAACATTTGAAAAGTAGGAAAAATTTGTTAACCAAACGTGAAAAGTTTGGCCAACTGTCACCCAAACTTGTGAAAAGTGGGAAATTTTGTTGTCCAGATGTGAAAAGTTCGACCACATTTCACCCGACCCTATGAAAAGTAGGAAAACTTGTTAACCAAATGACAAAAAATCTTGGTCAAGTGAGAAAATTTGTTAACCAAATGTGAAAAGGTTAGCCGAAGTTCAAACCAAACTTATAAAAAATCTCAGTCAAACATATGAAAGGTAGGAAAAATTTGTTAACCAAACTTGAAAAGTTTGGCCAACTGTCACCCAAACTTGTGAAAAGTGGGAAATTTTGTTGTCCAGATGTTAAAAATTTGACCACATTTCACCCGAACCTATGAAAAGTAGGAAAACTTGTTAATCAAATGACAAAAAATCTTGGTCAAGTGAGAAAATTTGTTAACCAAATGTGACAAGGTTAGCCGAATGTCAAACCAAACTTATAAAAAATCTCAGTCAAACATATGAAAAGTAGGAAAATTGGTCAATCAAAATAAAAAATTTTGGTCACATTTCAACCAAACTTATAAAAATCTCAGTCAAACTTATGCAAAGTAGGAACATTTGTTAACCAAAGGTGAAAAAGTTAGCCGAATGTCAAACCAAACGTATAAACAGCTCAGTCAAACACATGAAAAGTAGGAAAATTTGTTAACCAATCATGAAAACTTTGGTCAACTTTCACCCAAACTTATGAAAAGTAGGAAACTTTGTTAACCAAATGGCAAAAACCTTGGCCAAGTAAGAAAATGTGTTAATCAAATGTGAAAAGATTAATCAAAGTTCAAACCAAACTTATAAAAAATCTCAGTCAAACATATGAAAAGTAGGAACATTTGTTAACCAAATGGGGAAAGTTTGGCCAACTGTCACATAAGCTTATGAAAAGTGGGAAATTTTGTTGTCCAGGCGTAAAAAGTGTGACCAAATTTCACCCAAACTTATGAAAAGTAGGAAACTTTGTTAACCAAAGGGCCAAAAGATAAAAAATCTTGACCAAGTAATAAAATTTGTTAGTTAAAGGGGAAAAATTTTGGCTACATTTCAACCAGACTTATAAAAAGTGCACCCAATCTTATAAAAAGTAGGAACATTTGTTAACCAAATGTGAAAAGGTTAGCCAAATTTCAAACCAAACTTATAAAAATCTCAGTCACACATAGGAAAAGTAGGAACATTTGTTAACCAAACGTGAAAAGTTTGGTCAACTGTCACCCAAACTTATGAAAAGTGGGAGATTTTGTTGTCCAGATGTGAAAAGTTTGACCACACTTCACCCGAACTTCTGAAAAGTAGGAAACTTTGTTAACCAAAGCGCAAAAATCTTGGCCAAGTAAGAAAATGTGTTAACCAAATGTGAAAAGGTTAACCAAATTTCAAACCAAACATATACAAATCTCAGTCAAACATATGAAAAATAGGAAGAATTTGTTAACCAAACTTGAAAAGTTTGGCCAACTTTCACCCAAACTTATGAAAAGTGGGCGATTTTGTTGTCCAGATGTGAAAAGTGTGACCAAATTTCACCCATACTTATGAAAAGTAGGAAACTTTGTTAACCAAATGGTAAAAAAAAAAACCTTGGCCAAGTAAGAAAATGTGTTAACCAAAGGTGAAAATTTTTGGACAAGTTTGACCAAATTTCAAACAAAACTCATTTTAAAAAAACTAGGAAACTTTGTTAACCAAATGTGAAAAGTTTGACCAAAGTTCATCGAAACTTATAAGATATTTGCCTGTCCCCTATGCAAACAACAGTTGTATTTCAGAAAATTAAACGTATCTTATGTAATAAGTCACTATAATTGAAGGAACAAAATAAAATTTCAACAATAAAATTGTACAAAAAATTAACAATTAAATTTCTCTTTATGTTTCCAACTTGAATGTTTCATGTTAACAAAGTTTCCTACTTTTCATAAGTTCGGGTGAAGTGTGGTCAAACTTTTCACATCTGGACAACAAAATCTCCCACTTTTCATAAGTTTGGCTGACAGTTGGCCAAACTTTTCACGTTTGGTTAACAAATTTTCCTACTTTTCATATGTTTGACTGAGATTTTTATAAGTTTGGTTTGAAATTCGGCTAGCCTTTTCACATTTGGTTAACGAATTTTCCTACTTTTCATAAGATTGGGTGAGCTTTTTATAAGTCTGGTTGAAATGTAGCCAAAATTTTCACCCTCGGGCTAACAAATTTTATCACTTGGCCAAGATGTTTTGCCATTTGGTTAACAAAGTTTCCTACTTTTTATGAATTTGTTTGAACTTTGGCAAACCTTTTTACTTTCGTTAACAAATTTTCCTACTTGTTGATGCTTGTGGTTGAACTTTGACCAAACTTTTCACCTTTGGTTACCAAATTGTCCCACTTTTCATAAGTTTGGATGAAATTTGGCCAAAATTTTCATCTTTTGATTAACAAATGTTCCTACTTTTCATAAGTTTGACTGTGTTATTTATAAGTTTGGATGAAATTTGACCAAAACTTTTCACATTTGGTTAACAAAGTTTCCTACTTTTCATGAGTTTGGGTGAGTTTTTTTTATAAGTCTGGTTGAAATATAGCCAAAAAAAATTCCCATTTGGCTAACAAATTTTATTACTTGATTGAGATTTTTGCCCTTCATTCTCTCATCGCATGACAACTATATACACCGTAAACACTAAATATTCAACAACCAAACTGTAATTATAATCTATATACCTGTTTATTTTACAGTATTTCAGTGCATTTTACAGTGTTTCAGTACATTTTACAAGAATAATAAAAAACAAAATTCATAATGTCATTACACGAAACGGATGATGTGCTATGAGCTGGTATACATAGTATCATCACAGCATTTTATTTTCACATACAGAGCTATACACATTGTATGTTGTTTCTGGGTTTCTTCACACCATTGTTGGTCTGTAGTCATAAGGCTGGTCTCCTGATTGGTGGGCTGACATCTGAGTATTGTAGACAACAGGGCCATCAATCATCTGACTGTCGGGCACATCAAACATCTGGCTATTGGGCGCTTCACATAGCTGGTTGCTGGGGTCATCACACATCTGACTGTAGTTGGGTTGATAACTGGTGGTAAAGTATGCGTCTACTTGGTTGGTTCGTTTAGTACCCTGTTTGACTTGGGTACTGTCTTGAGTGTGTTGGACTTGATTGCTTCGGTTGGTGTCTTGTTGCACATCAAACAGCTGGCTATTGGGTTCATCACACATCTGATTGCTGGGTTCATCACACATCTGACTGTAGCTGGGTTGAAAACTGGCGGTATAGTATGCGTCTACTTGGTGGTTTCGGTTAGTTCCTTGTTTAACTTGAGCATTGACTTGAGTGTTTTGGACTTGATGGCTTCTGGTAGTGCGTTGTTTGACATGAGCACTGCCTTGAATGTTTTGGTTACTAAATTGCTTGTCTCTGTTAGTACCTCGATTGATTTCGTTACTGGCTTGGTTAACTTGGTTGAGTCTGTCAAAGTCAGCTAGGATCTCGAGATGCATGGCGCTCATCTGTTCATATTCTTGTCGAGTAAGTGTCATACCCATCTTAGTCGGAAATTTCTGGTCGGCTTCACCGTAAAATCTTCGGATGTGTAACGTCGTCGTTCCTCTGTAGGATGAGACATACACGGCCTTATCACCACCGCCCACTGGTCTAATAGTCTCACCACTACGAGTCATGTAGACCCAGTTAGCAGGCACAGTCTTGAGGTCTGTAGTCATCTTCGGATCACAATGCTTGACTGTTACCACCCTCGGGTTTATATACTAGTTTTCGAGCCACGCGTAAAACCGGTTTCAGCCAGTTTCTTAGGTCAATCGGATCAGATTACGCTGATGCGGCTGTTCGTATGGCGCGACTAGTCGTTCTACTACCCGCTCGTTGACCTGTTGTATGTTTGAGCTGGGTTGGGGAATGCGGATCATGCTTGCTACATGACCTCTAGTCATGATGAAATAGATAGCATAGAGGGCGCCGTGTTACTTGCGTTGTAGTCTCTGTGAGCTATAGTCTGCGAAGTCAGAATACCAGTGCTATCCATATACAGTCTCCTCACACCCCTTGTAGTTTTCTTCGTCTTGAGGCCTGGTCAGGTATTAAAGACAAGCCTGTAAGTATATTACAACCCTTTTGTTTTTATGTAGGTGTTTTAATACTCATCCACTAGTGTGGATTGACTAAAGGTTAAGGATGCCGGTGATAATGTTCGCTCGACATTCGGTGAGGCTGGATTTGGAGTATCATGTTGTCGATTATAGTCGAGGATGCACTCCTCGATTCTATTCAGGCTTAATGTGATTATTTCTTGTTTGGTGAAGTTCAGTTGTAGTACATCCCGCAGTCGAATCGTTACTAGGTCTGCAAAACTACCACCCTCACCATAATCACAAGAATGACTGAATGGATTCTCAGCTTCTTGAATTTGTGGGACATTAAGACACGCCATGCAGTAGCTGTATGGTTCAGCTATTAGTATGCTCCACAGTTTGCTAATTAGGTATTCATGGGTCTCGGAATCTGTAAAACAGATAAGAATAGGGTACTTTATAAGCGTTATAGACATGGATATTACAGATAATAGCTATGGATCTGACATGTACTTTCTGTTACACAGGTCATATATTTCTATCGATAATGGGTATGTGGACACCGCAGTACACTTTCACCTTCCCCTACGACTACACATTACTACCTATATTATTACGGTACCACCATAGTGCTGTATTCAAGGGTTCGAGTACTAGCGCTATTCCATGTCGACCCAGCCTACAATACTATAGGAAGAAATTGTTTGTCTCTTCATATATAGGCGTCTAGCATCATATATCCCTTGTATTATACTAGTATTGTTAGGTTATCATACGCCTACTTGGAGAACCACAACGAAAATGTGAAAGCTTTATCACAAAACCAACTTACCATTAGCGAGTTGTAACATTGTGAGCTGGTTGCTGTTCACTGAGATCGGTACTTCTATTCGCCGAATGCTGGTCGTCTTATACACGGTATTTGCTGACGTAGAATGATTCAGCAGAATATTGTCTGGCCATGTGACCGGATACGACTCCATCTTTGACCAGTAGTCACGTGTTTCGGATGTATCCCATAAGACACGTGACCGGCTACAGCGCCATCTTTGATCGGTTTTAGTCACGCTGTTGTACACTTACACATGTGCTCGATTGCGACGCCATCTTTACCGGTTTTAGTATGAGACCGGTACTTCTATTCGCCGAATGCTGGTCGTCTTATACACGGTATTTGCCGACGCAGAATGATTAAGCAGAATATTGTCTGATACTGTGACCGGATGTGACTCCATCTTTGACCATTAGTCACGTGTTTCGGATGTATCCCATACGACACGTGACCGGCTACAGCGCCATCTTTGATCGGTTTTAGTCACGCGGTTGTATGTACCAGGTAGGGAAAACTACTCAGGTGTGTAGTGTTATGAATTAATACAACCTAGAGGTTCTCGGGACCGGCTCCGTGGCCGAGGGGTTAGCAGCTTTCTCCGCTAGCTCCGAATACTCTCGTCACGTGACGCGACGAGAATTAGCAGTGGTTCGAATCGCAAAAGTGACTTATGAGAGTATGGAGCCGGTCGCTCAGAAAGTCGTGGCGTGCTGATGAGCGTAATCTAGCCTAGGAATCAACATACAGCTGAAAGATGCTGGTGTTGACCGCAATATCCTGAAACAGGATGGAAACGCGAAAAAAAAAAAAAAAAAGAGGTTCTCGGGGTTAGCGAGTGCAGATGGACTGACTCAGGTAAGACGTTTCTCAACTGTGAACAAAGACACATAATTTATTCAGGAAGAACGGACAACCATCATTCGAACGGAGTCGCTATCATCACGTCAAAAAGTGCAGAAAGATCACTGATCAGCTGGGAACCAGTAAATGATAGAATCATAACAGCGCGTTACCAAATAAAATAGTTCAAGCTAACACTCATGCAGCAAAGAACCTCAATGGCTCGGAACGCTGAAGAAGAAGAAGAAGAAGAAGAAGAAGAAGAAGAAGAAGAAGAAGAAGAAGAACACTCATGCAGTGCTACGCACCTACCAACGACGATACCGACATCAACAAAGATAATTTCTATGAACAACTAATTGGTGTCATCAACTCATCGCCCAATCACGACATTGTTGTTGTAATGGGTGATTTCAACTCCAAGATAGGGTCTGACAATACCGGTGTTGAGAAATATATGGGAATTCACGGCCTAGGGGACATGAACCAAAACGGAGAGAGACTGCTAGAATTCTGTGAAATAGCAAACCTGATAGTAGCAAACTCTTTATTTCCGCACAAAAATATACACAAAATCGCGTGGAACTCGCCTGACAGTATCACAAAAAATCAGATAGGCCATATTTGCATTAGTGCCAAATTCCGTTCATCAGTACAAGACGTCAGATCCTACACAGGAGCAGATGTTGGCAGCGATCACAATCTCTGCATAGCCAAGCTAAAAATAAAGCTTAAGACTGCACAAAACACCCAGAATTAAGAAAATAAACTCACAGTCCCTACTGACTAAAGAACACCAACTCGCGTTCAACTCAGAGGTACAAAACATCTATGCTAACAAAGAAAGTATAGAGATAAATGCAAATATTAAAAACAACATTGAAGAAAATTTAAATTTCCTTAAAAATACCTTGATAAATGCTGCAATAAACACAGTCGGCTACGTACAAAGACAGAAGAAGAAGTGGCTAAGCGATAACACCTGGACGAAGATACAAGAAAGAAAACAAGCGTGGCTTCTGTTGGTTTGTTTTGAGATAGTTCCCTTTCGGCTTTCAGTAATTCTCTATCTGTCTTGACTGCCTGTAGGATTTTTTCATTTCCCTTTTTCATCTGTGCCATGCGCTCCATCTCTAATTAGATGCTGTGCTGGATTTCTTTCATGTCAGCCAGCAGTTGTTAGTTGTCGCTGGTCGGAGTCAGCGTCAGTAGTGCCTTGACTTGCTTCTTCAGCTAGTCCATCTGGTTTTGTAGTTGTGGTTTTTCTGTTATTGCGGTTTTTAAGACATCTCTATGTCTTTGGAGGGACGGACAGCCCAGGTATCTTGCTACATGCTTGTCAAGACAGTTGGCAGACTTTCTGTTGTCGTTGGGGTTTCGGAAATCCTTGTCCTGTTTAGCCAGAGGACATTCCTTGAATGCATGGTGTTCGGCGCAATATCGGCAGATCTCTGTCTTGCTGCCGCGTGTTGTTCTGCTGTGGCCGGCTCTCTGGCACCTTGAGCATTGGGTGATTATCGGGATGAATCTTTCGCGTTGCTGAGCTTTCTTGTTCATAGATACCGTAATTGGCATCTCGCTCCCCTCTGTTGTTACCACCGCTAGAGTAGTAGGGATCTTAAAGTACGCCAGCAGCCGCTCTGCCTTCAAGATTCGGATATGAAGATTTTCCTGCTGTAGCTGCTTCAGTATCTGCTCATCAGTTAGCTCCACGTGGATACTACGCTTGGTAATCCATCTGATCATCTGTGAGTCTTTCACTCAACACTTTCCCTACCGCCTTTAACTCACCACTTCATACACCCATTCACCCAGCTTTCATTTATTAAATTATTCAATGTTTATATTTTGCTTCGATGTCCGCCCATGTACAGTAATCAGCATTCAGATCGTGTACAAGTTCAGTAGTAGAGCTGTAGGAGAATGGGCAACTGCCAGAAAGTCAGCCTCATCCTGGCATGGTGCTTCTTGCGGGCGCTCTCCGTGATCGTAGAGCACCACCCGGTCCTGGAAGGCTCCAGTACCACTTTGGTATGCGTGGGAAATGTGGCCGGTGACAGGTAACTTCAGTCTCATGTTTCTGTATGTTGTTAAACATTGATATACCTCATGAATATAACGTTTATGTACAAGAAGGTATTAATTCTGCAGAACTTGCTATATAAGTGAGAGACATTCCCATTTCATAGTCATAAACATATTTCCTAAAATTAAGTACAGAATGCAGGGGTATCACTCACTGGCACTTTGTCGTCTTGACAGACGATAGTTTGTTATATTGTGCTTTAAAAAAAATCATAAGGGATGGAGTTATACCTTTACATAACACAAAGCCTGGTTTGAACTGAAGAGACCATGAGTTGACTTGCAGCATAATCCCTCTCTCGGCCTGATTGTGTCCTGCAATGTGAGATTTTGTCACACAGGAAGCAAGCCGGGGTAGAAGAACTTTCTGAGTTGACTGTGGCAGCATGTAGTATGTGTCCTGTAATGTGAGGTGTTGTCACCCAGGAAGACATTACTATGAAACCTAACTGTAGCACTGGGCACGACAGTCTATTGGGAGTTGCGGTAGCGTAGTGGCTAGCATGGGTACCAAAATATCTTCTGGGAAGCAAAGTCGACATGCGTGAAATTGACATCACTCATTGAGTGTCGATTGATCTCTAAAAATGGTATGGCTAGCAACAAATACCAAATACGCCTCATGGCATGAACAAGTACACTTTACATATGACCATATATGCACCAGGCCTCACGGAGTGAAAAAGTACACTTTACATGTGACCATATATGCACCAGGCCTCACGGAATGAAAAAGTGTACTTTACATGTGACCATATATGCACCAGGCCTCACGGAGTGAAAAAGTACACTTTACATGTGACCATATATGCACCAGGCCTCACGGAGTGAAAAAGTACACTTTACATGTGACCATATATGCACCAGGCCTCACGGAGTGAAAAAGTGTACTTTACATGTGACCATATATGCACAACGTCTGAAAATATAAAGTGAGTATTTATATAATAAGATCAACAGTCATCGCAGGTGTGTAAAGTGTGTCTTTATAAATGCATTCTTAAGGGTGAACTTGAATCCCCCGCGGCTGTATTGTAAAGGACGTCAAAACCTACGATAAATATTAAGTACTAGCTGACCCTGCCCGGCTTCGCCCAGACCCTGGTGGGGAGCATCTCATTTAATTCATATAAGTAGTCATATAAGTTCTCGTTCCCGTTACCGACTGTCTGTCTGTCTGTCTGTCTGTCTGTCTGTCTGACCCGGCCCGGCATTTCCCAGCTCCTGATGTGGAGCATCTCATTTAATTCATATAAGTAGTCATATAAGTTCCCGTTCCCGACTGTCTATCTGTCTGTCTATCTGTCTGCCTGACCCTGTCCGGCTTCATTAAATTCATACAACAAAAAAAGTAACTTAAAAGAACGTTCTTCTACACACCATCCATTATTTTTAATGAAAACTCTTTCTAATCACCTGCATGACTACAGTAACTTCTTAAGCAAAAAAAAGATGAGTTACAATGTTATGCATTGTGCATCATTTTTATGAAAACTTTGAAAATGCCTTACAGATTGTATCATTATTTATTATAACTCATATGCCGGTACATAACTATGGACAAAGAGTTTATAAATCTTTGAAAACGATGCCACAATATGACTATAAGTTATACAGAAAAGTTATGCCCCTTGAAATAACTTTTACAGAGTTAGGTCCCCTGAAATATATGAAATTATGATGAAAAATGAAAAATGAAATAATACTGAGTAAGCAGGCGATTTCACACTAACAAAATATCACAGTTGTCAGCTCTGGAATGAAAGGAAGGCGTGTAGAAAATTTCATCTCAATCGGATGGGCCGTTCGCGAACAAATAAAGGCCATACGGACAGAGATACATAAATACATACAGAGATACATACGCACAAGTCTTTTTTATATATAAGACTAGCTGACACGGCACAGCTTCGCCCAGTCACTGGTGGGGAGCATCTCATTTAATTCATATAAGTAGTCATATAAGTTCTCGTTCCCGTTACCGACTATCTGTCTGTCTGTCTGTCTGTCTGTCTGCCTGTCTGTCTGTCTGTCTGTCTGTCTGACCCGGCCCGGCATCGCCTGGCTCCTGGTGTGCAGCATCTCATTTAATTCATATAAGTAGTCATATAAGTTTCCGTTCCCGTCTGTCTGTCTGTCTGTCCCTCCCTATCTGTCTGTCTGTCTGTCTGTCTGCTTGTCTGTCTAATCATTTATTGGTTGCAGTTAGAACAACCTTAGATAAACGAAGACCAACTTACAAAAAGCATTAGAAAGAGCACTTGAAAGATCTTTACAACTTCCCTAACTATTAACTTGGGTAAATGGAGCGGCGGAAGCAGCAGCAGCAGCAGAAGAAGAAAAAGGAGGAGTAGGAGCTGGGAGGAGGAGGAGGGAGGTGGAGGAGGGAGGAGGAGGGAGGAAGAGATAGGCGGAGAGAGGAGCAGGAGGGAAGAGGAGGGAGGAGAAAGGAGGAGGATGAGTAGGGAGGAATAGGAGGGAGGAGGAGGGATTAGGAGGAGGAGAGAGGAGGGAGGAGGAGGAGGTAGGAGAAGGAGGAGGAGGGAGGAGGAGGAGGAGGAGGGAGGAGGAGGAGGAGGGAGGAGAAGAACGCAGGAGGAGAAGGGGAGGAGGAGAGGGAGATGGAGGAGGAGGGAGGAGGAAGAGAGAGGAGGAGGAGGAGGGAGGAGGCGGAGGGAGAAGGAGGAGGAGGATGGAGGAGGAGGAAGAGGGAGGAGGAGGGATGTGGAGGAAGGAGGAGGGAGGAGGTAGAGGAGGGAGGAGGAGGGATGAGGAGGAGGGAGGAGGAGGAGGAGGAGGGAGGAAGAAGGAGGAGGAGGGATGAGGGGGAGGACGTAGGAGGAGGAGGGAGTAGGAGGAGAAGGGAGGAGGAAGGAAGAGGAGTGATTAGGAGGAGGGAGGAGGAAGAGGAGGTAGGAGGAGGAAGAGGGAGGAGGAAGGAGGAGGAGGAAGACGGAGGAGGGGAAGAGGAAGAGGGTAGGAGGAGGAAGAGGAGGAGGAGGAGGATTATAACGCATATGCCTGTAGATAACTGCAGTGAAAAGGTGGGTCTGTCTATCTATCTGACCCGGCGTGGCTTCGCCCAGTTCCTGGCGGGTAGCGTCTAATTAAATTCATACAACAACAAAAAGTAACGGAGGAGGAAGAAGAGAGGAGTAGAAGGGAGGAGGAGGGAGGAAGGAGGAGGGAGGAGGGGAGGAGGAGTAGGGAGGAGGAGGAAGAGGGATGAAGAGGGAGGAGGAGGGAGGAGGAAGAGTGAGGAGGAAGGAGAAGGAGGAGGGAGCATGAGGGAGGAGAAGAACGCAGGATGAGGGGTAGGAGGAGGAGGGAGGAGGAGAGGGAGAAGGAGGGAGATAGAGGAGGAGGGAGGAGGAGGGAGGAGGAGGAGGGAGGAGGCGGAGGTAGGAGGGAGGAGGAGGGAGGAGGTAGAGGGAGGAGGAGGAGGGAGGAGAAGGAGGGAGGATGAGGAGGGAGGAGGAGGAAGAGGGAGGAGGAGGAGGGATGTGGAGGGAGGAGGAGGAGGGAGGAGGTAGAGGGAGGAGGAGGGAGGAGGAGAGAGGATGAGGAGGGAGGAGGAGAGGGATGAGGAGGGAGGAGGAGGGAGGAGTAAGAAGAGGAGGAGGAGATAGGTGGAGGAGGGAGACAAAGGGAGGAGAAGGAGGAGGAGGGAGGAGGAGGGATGAGGGGGAGGACGTAGGAGGAGGAGGGAGGAGGAAGGAAGCGGAGTGATTAGGAGGAGGGAGGAGGGCGAGGAGGTAGGAGGAGGAAGAGGGAGGAGGAGGAGGAGGAGGAAGGAGGAGGAAGGAGAAGGAGGAGAAGGAGGGAGGAGAAGAACGCAGGAGGAGGAGGGAGAGGGGGAGGAGGGAGGAGGAGGAAGAGGGAGGAGGAGGAGGGATATGGAGGGAGGAGGAGGGAGGAGGTAGACGGAGGAGGGAGGAGGAGAGAGGATGAGGAGGGAGGAGGAGAAGGGAGGAGGAGGGATGAGGAGGAGGAGAGGGTGGAGGAGGGGGAGGAGGAGGAGGGAGGAGGGATGAGGGGGAGGACGTAGAATTAGAAGGAGGGAGGAGGAGAGAGTGGGAGGAGAGGGGAGGAGAAGGGAGGATGAAGGAAGAGGAGTGATTAGGAGGAGGGCGAGGAGGTAGGAGGAAGAGGGAGGAGGAGGAGGAGGAAGGAGGAGGAGAAAGAGGGAGGAGGAGGAGGGGGAGGGGAAGAGGAAGAGGGTAGAAGGAGGAGGAGGGGAGAGGAGGAGGAGGATTTTAACGCATATGCATGTACATAACTGCAGCAAAAAGGTGGGTCTGTCTATCTATCTGACCCGGCGTGGCTTCGCCCAGCTCCAGGCGGGTAGCGTCTCATTAAATTCATACAACAAAACTAACTTAAAAGAATGTCCTTCCACACACCATCCATTATTTTTAATGAAAACGACTACAGTAACTTCTTAAGCATAAAAAGATGAGTTACAATGTTATGCATTGTGCATTATTTTTATGAAAACTTTGAAAATGCCTTAAAGATTGTATCATTATTTATTATAACTCATATGCCGGTATATAACTATGGACAAAGAGTTTATAAATCTTTGAAAACGATGCAACAATATGACTATAAGTTATACAGAAAAGTTATTAAAAGTTATGCCCCTTGAAATAACTTTTACAGAGTTAGGTCCCCTCGCTGTATATAAATTATAATGAAAATTGGAAAATTAAATAATATTCAGTAAGCAGCCGATTTCACACTAAAAAAATATGACAGTTGGCTGCGCTGGAATGAAAGGAAGACGTGTAGAAAATTTCATCTCAATCGGATGGGTGGTTCGCGAGCGCATAAAGGACATACGGACATACAGACGGAGATTCTATTTTATATATAAGACTAGCTGACCCTGCCCGGCTTCGCCCAGACCCTGGTGGGGAGCATCTCATTTAATTCATATAAGTAGTCATATAAGTTCTCGTTCCCGTTACCGACTATCTGTCTGTCTGTCTGTCTGTCTGTCTGTCTGTCTATCTGTCTGTCTGTCTGACCCGGCCCGTCTTCGCCCAGACCCTGATGGGGAGCATCTCATTTAATTCATATAAGTAGTCATATAAGTTCTCGTTCCCGTTACCGACTATCTGTCTGTCTGTCTGTCTGTCTGTCTATCTGTCTGTCTGTCTGTCTGACCCGGCCCGTCTTCGCCCAGACCCTGATGGGGAGCATCTCATTTAATTCATATAAGTAGTCATATAAGTTCCCGTTCCGACTATCTATCTGTCTGTCTGTCTGACCCGGCCCGGCATCGCCCAACTCCTGGTGGGGAGCATCTAATTTAATTCATATAAGTAGTCATATAAGTTCCCGTTCCCGACTGTCTGTCTGTCTGTCTGCCTGTCTGTCTGTCTGTCTGTCTGTCTGTCTGTCTGTCTGTCTGTCTATCTATCTGTCTGTCTGTCTGACCCGGCCCAGCCCATGGTGGAGAGCATCTCATTTAAATTATATAAGTAGTCATATAAGATCCCGTTCCCGACTATCTGTCTGACTGTCTGTCTGTCTTGGGTAAATGGAGGAGGGAGGAGGAAGAGGGAGGTGGAGGAGGGAAGAGGAGGGAGGAGGAGGGAGGAGACAGGAGGAGGGGGAGGAGGGAGGAGGAGGAGGTAGGAAGGGAGGAGGAAGAGGGAGGTGGAGGAGGGAAGAGGAGGGAGGAGGAGGGAGGAGACAGGAGGAGTAGGGAGGAATAGGAGGGAGGAGTAGGGTGGAGGAGGGAGGAGGAAGAGGGAGGAGGAGGGAGAAAGAGGGAGGAGGAGAAAGCAGGAGGAGAAGGGAGCAGGAGGAGGAGAGGGAGGAGGAGGAGAGAGTAGGAGGAGGGAGGAGGCGGAGGGAGAAGGAAGAGGGAGGAGGAAGAGGGAGAAGAAGGAGGGGGAGGAGGAGGTAGAGGGAGGAGGAGGAGGGAGGAGGAGGAGTGAGGAGGAGGAAGGAGGAGGGGGAGGAGGGAGGAGGAGGGAGGAAGAAGGAGGAGGAGGGATGAGGAGGAGGAGGAAGAGGGAGGAGGAGGAATGTGAAGGGAGGAGGAGGTAGAGGGAGGAGGTAGAGGGAGGAGGAGAAGGGAGGAGGAGGGATGAGGAGGAGGGAGGAGGAGGAGGAGGGAGGAGGAGGAAGAGGGAGGAGGAGGAATGTGAAGGGAGGAGGAGGGAGGAGGTAGAGGGAGGAGGAGGGAGGAGGAGGAGAGGAAGGAGGAGGGGGAGGGGGGAGGAGGAGGAGGGAGGAAGAAGGAGGAGGAGGGAGGAAGAGGGAGGAGGAGGAATGTGAAGGGAGGAGGAGGGATAGGGAGGAGGGTGAGGGGAAGAGGAAGAGGGTAGGAGGAAGAGTGGAGAGGAGGAGGGAGGAGGTAGAGAGAGGAGGAGGAGGGAGGAAAAGGGAGGAGGGAGGAGGAGAGAGGAGGAGGTAGGAGGAGGAGGAGGAAGAGGGAGGAGAAGGAAGGAGGAGGAAGAAGGAGGAGGAGGATGGAGGAGGGAGAGGGAGGAAGAGGGAGGAGGAGGAAGGAGGAGGAAGAGGGAGGAGGAGGAGGAAGAGGGAGGAGGAGGATGGAGGAGGGAGGAGGGAGAGGGAGGAGTGGAAGAGGAAGAGGGTAGGAGGAGGAGGAGGGGAGAGGAGGAGAAGAAGGGAGAAGGAGGGAGGAGGAGGTGGAGGGGAGAGGAGGAGGGAGGAGGCAGAGGGAGAAGAAGGAAGGAGGAGGAGGAAGGAGGATTCTGTGTAGTCACGTCATTTTCTTCCCTTTCCCTAGCGTTTTGGTTCGGGGATTCTTTCATCATCATCATCATATATTTACGTACGTATTTTGGGAATGGGAGGAGGGAGGAGGAGGAAGAAGAAAAAAAAATACGACAGTTGGCAGCGCTGGAATGAAAGGAAGGCGTGTAGAAAATTTCATCTCAATCGGATGGGCCGTTCGCGAACGTATAAAGGACATACATACATACATACATACATACATACATACATACATACATACATACATACATACATACATACATACATACATACAGATGGACGGAGATTGCCTTTTATATATAAGACTAGCTGGCACGGCCCGGCTTCGCCCAGTCACTGATGGGAAGCATCTCATTTAATTCATATAAGTAGTCATATAAGCTGCCATTCCCGTTCCTGTCTGTTTGTCTGTCTGTCTGTCTATCTGTCTGTCTGTCTGTCTGTCTGTCTGACCCTGCCCGGCATCGCCTGGCTCCTGGTGTGGAGCATCTCAATTAATTCATATAAGTAGTCATATAAGTTTCCGTTCCCGCCTGTCTGTCTGTCTGTCTGTCTGTCTGCCTGTCTGTCTAATCATTTATTGGTTGCAGTTAGAACAACCTAGATAAACGAAGATCAACTTACAAAAAGCATTAGAAAGAGCACTTGAAAGGTCTTTACATCTTCCCCAACAATTAACTTGGGTAAATGGAGTGGCGGCAGCAGCAGCAGCAGAAGAAGAAAAAGGAGGAGTAGAAGCTGGGAGGAGGAAGAGGGAGGAGGAGGGAGGAAGAGATAGGCGGAGAGAGGAGGAGGAGGGAAGAGGAGGGAGGAGTAGGAGTAGGGAGGAATAGGAGGGAGGAGGAGGGATTAAGAGGAGGAGGGAGGAGGAGGGAGGAGGAGGAAGGAGAAGGGAGGAGGAGGGAGGAGGTAGAGGGAGGAGGAGGAGGAGAGAGGAGGAGGAGAGAAGAAGAGGAGGGAAGAGAAGGATGGAGGAGGAGGAGGGAGGAGGAGGGAGGAGGGGGAGAAGGGAGGAGGAGGAGGGAGGATGATGGAGGAGGAGGTGGGAAGGATGGAGGAGGGAGGAGGAGGAAGAAGAGAGGAGTAGAAGGGAGGAGGAGGGAGGAGGAGGGAGGAAGGAGGAGGGAGGAGGGGAGGAGGAGTAGGGAGGAGGAGGAAGAGGGATGAAGAGGAAGGAGGAGGGAGGAGGAAGAGTGAGAAGGAAGGAGAAGGAGGAGGGAGCATGAGGGAGGAGAAGAACGCAGGATGAGGGGTAGGAGGAGGAGGGAGGAGGAGAGGGAGAAGGAGGGAGATAGAGGAGGAGGGAGGAGGAGGAGGGAGGAGGCGGAGGCAGGAGGAGGAGGGAGGAGGTAGAGGGAGGAGGAGGAGGAGGGAGGAGGAGAGAGGAGAAGGAGGAGGGAGGATGAGGAGGGAGGAGGAAGAGGGAGGAGGAGGAGGGATGTGGAGGGAGGAGGAGGAAGGAGGAGGAGGGAGAAGGTAGAGGGAGGAGGAGGGAGGAGGAGAGAGGATGAGGAGGGAGGAGGACAAGGGATGAGGAGGGAGGAGGAGAGGGATGAGGAGGGAGGAGGAGGGAGGAGTAAGAGGAGGAGGAGGTAGGTGGAGGAGGGAGACAAAGGGAGGAGAAGAAGGAGGAGGGATGAGGGGGAGGACGTAGGAGGAGGAGGGAGGAGGAGGAGAAGGGAGGAGGAAGGAAACGGAGTGATTAGGAGGAGGGAGGAGGGTGAGGAGGTAGGAGGAGGAAGAGGGAGGAAAAGGAGGAAGGAGGAGGAAGGACAAGGAGGAGAAGGAGGGAGGAGAAGAACGCAGGAGGAGGAGGGGAGGGGGAAGAGGAAGAGGGAGGAGGAGGAGGGATGTGGAGGGAGGAGGTAGACGGAGGAGGAGAGGATGAGGAGGGAGGAGGAGAAGGGAGTAGGAGGGATGAGGAGGAGGGAGGAGGAGAGGGTGGAGGAGGGGGAGGAGGGAGGGAGGAGGGGGAGGAGGGAGGGAGGAAGGGGAGGAGGGAGGAGGAGGGATGAGGGGGAGGACTAGAATTAGAAGGAGGGAGGAGGAGAGAGTGGGAGGAGATAGGAGGAGAAGGGAGGAGGAAGGAAGAGGAGTGATTAGGAGGAGGGCGAGGAGGTAGGAGGAAGAGGGAGGAGGAGTAGGAGGAGGAAGGAGGAGGAGGAGAAAGAGGGAGGAGGAGGAGGGGGAGGGGAAGAGGAAGATGGTAGAAGGAGGAGGAGGGGAGAGGAGGAGGAGGATTTTAACGCATATGCATGTACATAACTGCAGCGAAAAGGTGGGTCTGTCTAACTATCTGACCCGGCGTGGCTTCGCCCAGCTGCAGGCGGGTAGCGTCTCATTAAATTCATACAACAAAAAAAGTAACTTAAAAGAATGTCCTTCCACACACCATCCATTATTTTTAATGAAAACTCTTTCTAATCACCTGCATGACTACATTAACTTCTTAAGCATAAAAAGATGAGTTACAATGTTATGCATTGTGCATTATTTTTATAAAAACTTTGAAAATGCCTTAAAGATTGTATCATTATTTATTATAACTCACATGCCGGTACATAACTATGGACAAAGAGTTTATAAATCTTTGAAAACGATGCCACAATATGACTATAAGTTATACAGAAAAGTTATTAAAAGTTATGCCCCTTGAAATAACTTTTACAGAGTTAGGTCCCCTCGCTGTATATAAATTATAATTAAAAATGGAAAATTAAATAATATTCAGTAAGCAGCCGATTTCACACGATAAAATATGACAGTTGGCTGCGCTGGAATGAAAGGAAGACGTGTGGAAAATTTCATCTCAATCGGATGGGCCGTTCGCGAGCGCATAAAGGACATACGGACATACAGACGGAGATTCTATTTTATATATAAGACTAGCTGACACGGCCCGGCTTCGCCCAGTCACTGTTGGGAAGCATCTCATTTAATTCATATAAGTAGTCATATAAGTTCCCGTTCCCGTTACCGACTATCTGTCTGTCTGTCTGTCTGTCTGTCTGTCTGTCTGTCTGTCTGTCTGTCTGTCTGTCTGTCTGTCTAATCATTTATTGGTTGCAGTTAGAACAACCTTAGATAAACGAAGACCAACTTACAAAAAGCATTAGAAAGAGCACTTGAAAGATCTTTACATCTTCCCCAACAATTAACTTGGGTAAATGGAGCAGCGGCAGCAGCAGCAGAAGAAGAAGAAAAAGGAGGAGTAGGAGCTGGGAGGAGGAAGAGGGAGGTGGAGGAGGGAGAAAGAGGGAGGAGTAGGAGGGAGGAAGAGATAGGCGGAGAGAGAAGGAGGAGGGAAGAGGAGGAAGGAGGAGGAGTAGTAGGGAGGAGGAGGGATTAGGAGGAGGAGAGAGGAGGAGGAGGGAGGAGGAGGAAGGAGGAGGAGGGAGGAGGAGGAGGCAGGAGGAGGGGAGGAGGAGGGGAGGAGGAAGAGGGAGGAGGGGAGGAGGAAGAGGGAGGAGGGGGAGGAGGGAGGAGGAAGAGGGAGGAGGAAGGAGAAGGTGGAGGAGGAGGGAGAAGGAGGGAGGAGAAGAACGCAGGAGGAGGAGGGAGATGGAGGAGGAGGGAGGAGGAGGAGGGAGGAGGAGGGAGATGGAGGAGGAGGAGGGAGGAGGCGAGAGGAGGAGGAGGGAGGAGGCGGAGGGAGAAGGAAGAGGGAGGAAGAGGGAGAAGGAGGAGGGAGAAGGAGGAGGGACGAGAAGGAGGGGGAGGAGGAGGAGGGAGGAGGAGGAAGAGGGAGGAGGAGGAGGGAGGAGGAGGAGGGAGGAGGAGGAAGGAGGTAGAGAGAGGAGGAGAGAGGATGAGGAGGGAGGAGGAGAAGGGAGGAGGGATGAGGAGGAGGGAGGAGGAGGGGGGAGGAGGGAGGAAGAGGGAGGAGAAGGAGGAGGATGGAGGAATAGGGATGAGGAGGGAGGAGGGGGAGGACGTAGGAGGAGGAGGAGGGAGGAGGAGGGAGTAGGAGGAGAGAGGAGGAGAAGGGAGGAGGAAGGAAGAGGAGTGATTAGGAGGAGGGAGGAGGGCGAGGAGGAAGAGGGAGGAGGAGGAAAGAGGAGGAGGAAGGAGGAGGAAGAGGGAGGAGGAGGAGAAAGAGGGAAGAGGAGGATGGAGGAGGGAGAGGGAGGAGGGGAAGAGGAAGAGGGTAGGAGGTGGAGGAGGGGAGAGGAGGAGGAGGAGGAATATAACGCATATGCCTGTAGATTTAATAATGGCTGAAGTTGTTCCATGTCTTCTTAGAGTTGGCGACAGTGTAAAGAAATATAAAATCTTCAAACTTGATAGAGATAAGGTAACTATTATTTATTTATTCTTTAAGCATAAAAAGATGAGTTACAATGTTATGCATTATGCATTATTTTTATGAAAACTTTGAAAATGCCTTAAAGATTGTATCACTATTTATTATAACTCATATGCCGGTATATAACTATGGACTAAGAGTTTATAAATCTTTGAAAACGATGCAACAATATGACTATAAGTTATACAGACAAGTTATGCCCCTTGAAATAACTTTTACAGAGTTAAGTCCCCTCGCTGTATAGAAATTACAATGAAAAATGGAAAATTAAATAATATTGGGTAAGCAGCCGATTTCACACTAAAAAAATATCACAGTGGGCTGCGCTGGAATGAAAGGAAGACGTGTAGAAAATTTCATCTCAATCGGATGGGCCGTTCGCGAGCGCATAAAGGACATACGGACATACAGACAGACGGAGATCGCCTTTTATATATAAGAAGAAGACTAGCAGACCCTACCCGGCTTCGCCCAGTCCCTGGTGGAGAGCATCTCATTTAATTCATATAAGTAGTCATATAAATAACAAATAATAATGAAGGACCAGCAATTTTGAAGATGGAGGTTCAGAATGCTCTTAACCATATGAAATCTGGCAAGACAGCGTCACAACAGAAATGATTAATGCTTTAGAAGAATTTGGAATAGATCAAGTTACCAGTCTGCTTAATACAATATATGATACTGGAAATATACCTCAGGAGTTATGTAATTCTGTATTTATTGCAATCCCAAAGAAATCAGGAGCCTTGGAATGTGATCAACATCGAACAATTAGTATAATGAGTCACATCACGAAGATTTTGCTAAGAATTATCATGCAAAGAGTTAGGAGGAAAATACAACCAGAAATAGGAGAAGAACAATGTGGGTTTGTGGAAGGCAAGGGTACAGTAAATGCTGTGTATATACTGAGAAACATAATCGAACGTTCTATAGAAGTAAACAAAGATCTACACCTTTGCTTTGTTGACTACACAAAGGCTTTTGATAAAGTGAGACATGTCAACATGATAAGGATGCTTGAAGATCTACAAATTGATGGAAAAGATCTTAGACTTGTAAAAAACATATATTGGAAACAACAAGCTGCCATAAGAGTTGATAATGAAGTAAGCCAATATCAGCCTATTAAAAGGGGTGTGAGACAGGGATGTGTAATGTCTCCAGATCTGTTTTCCCTGTACAGTGAAAGTATTTTCAGAAATATTGAAGATATGGAAGGAATCAACATTGGGGGACGATGCATCAATAACATTAGATATGCAGATGATACAGTCTTGATTGCAGACAATGAACAGGACCTGCAAAATTTAGTAGATGCGATTGTTACACACAGTGAACAACTAGGGTTAGAATTAAATTGTAAAAAGACACAGATTATGGTCGTCACTAGGAAGGACGAAATACCATGTAATATACAAGTAAATGGGTATATTCTTCAACAAGTGAGCAGGTACAATTATCTCGGAACAGTAATAACATCTGATGGGAGATGCCTTGAAGAGATTAGAACAAGAATCGCCATGGCAAAAGTAGCCTTTAGCAAGATGAAAAACATATTGACCAATAAAAAGATGTCAATTGAAACGAGAAAAAGAGTGTTGAGATGCTACATTGAACCTGTACTTTTGTATGGATGTGAAGCGTGGACAATGAGCAGTCAGGCTGAGAAACATCTGATGTCTGTAGAGATGTGGTTT
This sequence comes from Cepaea hortensis, assembly GCA_963921405.1. Classification (NCBI taxonomy): domain Eukaryota; kingdom Metazoa; phylum Mollusca; class Gastropoda; order Stylommatophora; family Helicidae; genus Cepaea; species Cepaea hortensis. The sequence goes on from OY992891.1 coordinate 48,670,745, forward strand.
CTGAGGAAAATGCAAAGAATACCATGGACAGCCAGAAAGACCAATGAACAAGTCCTTCAAGAAACAAATGAAGATCGTAAATTGATTAGAGAAATTAGACGTAGACAGTCAAAATTTTTTGGGCATGTTATGAGAAGAAATGGATTGGAGAATTTGGTGACAACTGGTAAGATCGAGGGGAACAGACCAAGGGGAAGACCTAGAAGCAAGTACATGGATGGCTTGGCCTTGTGGCATGGTCGAGACAGAAACACGGAGCTGATCCACGACTCTGGTGATCGGGTGAGATGGCAGAACATGACCGCCCACGCTTACCGGCATGGCACATGATGGATGGATGGATGGAGTCATATAAGTTCTCGTTTACGTTACCGACTATCTGTCTGTCTGTCTGTATGTCTGTCTGCCTGTCTGTTTGTCTGTCTGTCTGACCCGGCCCGGCATCACCCAGGTCCTGGTGTGGGGCATCTCATTTAATTCATATAAGTAGTCATATAAGCTCCCGTTCCCGTTCCCGACTATCTATCTGTCTGTCTGTCTGTCTATCTGTCTGTCTGTCTGTCTGTATGTCTGTCTGTCTGTCTGATCCGGCCCGGCTTCGCTCAGCCCCTGATGGGGAGCATCTCATTTAATTCATATAAGTAGTTATATAAGTTCCCGTTCCCGACTGTCTGTCTGTCTGTCTGTCTGTCTGTCTGTCTGTCTGTCCCTCCCTCCCTCTCTGTCTGTCTGTCTGTTTGTCTGTTTGTCTGTCTGTCTGTGTAATCATTTATTGGTTGCAGTTAGAACAACCTTAGATAAACGAAGACCAACTTACAAAAAGCATTAGAAAGAGCACTTGAAAGATCTTTACATCTTCCCCAACAATTAACTTGGGTAAATGGAGCGGCGGCAGCAGCAGCAGCAGAAGAAGAAAAAGGAGGAGTAGAAGCTGGGAGGATGAAGAGGGAGGTGGAGGAGGGAGGAAGAGATAGGCGGAGAGAGGAGGAGGAAGGAAGAGGAGGGAGGAGTAGGAGTAGGGAGGAAGAAGGAGGGATTAGGAGGAGGAGAGAAGAGGAGGAGGGAGGAGGAGGAAGGAGGTAGAGGGAGGAGGAGGAGAGAGGAGGAGGAGAGAGGAGGAGGAGAGAAGAGGAGGAGGGAGGAGTAGGAGGAGGGAGGAGGGGGATAAGGGAGGAGGAGGGGGAGGATGAGGGGGGAAGGAGGGAGGAGGGAGGAGGAATAAGAAGAGAGGAGGAGAAGGGAGGAGGAGTGATAAGGATGAGGAGGGAGGAGGAGAGCAAGGAGGAGGGGGAGGAGGAAGAGGGAGGAGGAGTAGGGAGGAGGAGGAAGAGGAAGGAGGAGGGAGGAGGAGGAGGGAGGATGAGGGAGGAGAAGAACGCAGGAGGAGGAGGAGGGAGGAGGAAAGGGAGATGGAGGAGGAGGAGGCGGAGGAGGGAGGAGGTAGAGGGAGGAGGAGGGATGTTGAGGGAGGAGGAGGGAGGAGGTAGAGGGAGGAGGAGGAGGAGGTAGGAGGAGAGGGAGGAGTAAGGGGAGGAGGAGGAGGAGGGAGAAAAAGGGAGGAGAAGGAGGAGGAGGGATAAGGGGGAGTGACGTAGGAGGAGGAGGAGGGAGTAGAAGGAGAGAGGAGGAGAAGGGAGGAGGAAGGAAGAGGAGTGATTAGGAGGAGGGAGGAGGGCTAGGAGGGGGAGGAGGGAGGAGGAGAAAGAGGGAGGAGGAGGAAGGAGAGGGGGAGGGGAAGAGGAAGAGGGTAGGAGGAGGAGGGGGGAGAGGAGGAGGAGGATTATAACTCATATGCCTGTTGATAACTGCAGCGAAAAGGTGGGTCTGTCTGTCTATCTGACCCGGCGTGGCTTCGCCCAGCTCCTGGTGGGTAGCGTCTCATTAAATTCATACAACAAAATAAAGTAACTTAAAAGAATGTCCTTCCACACACCATCCATTATTTCTAATGAAAACCGTTTCTAATCACCTGCATGACTGTAGATAACTTTGTAAGCATAAAAAGATGAGTTACAATGTTATGCATTATGCATTATTTTTATGAAAACTTTGAAAATGCCTTAAAGATTGTATCATTATTTATTATAATTCATATGCCGGTACATAACTACAGACAAAGAGTTTATAAATCTTTGAAAACGATGCAACAATATGACTATTGGTTATATAGCAATGTTATTAAAAGTTATGCCCCTTGAAATAACTTTTCTAGAGTTAAGTTCCCTCGCTGTATATAAATTACAATGTAAAATGAAAAATTAAATAATATTAAGTAAACAGCCGATTTCACACTAAAAAAATATCACAGTTGGCTGCGCTGGAATTAAAGGAAGACGTGTAGAAAATTTCATCTCAATCGGATGGGCCGTTCGCGAACGCATAAAGGACATACACACCCACATCCTTTTTTATATATAAGACAAGATTACTTTATCAGCGTGGTCAGGATGGTGCGTATATCCGGGAATTTCCTGTTGTTGAGGGTCTCCACTGCAATAAGCAACATTTATCACAGCCCAATGTTGTCCAGTTGTACTATTGCATAAACCTGTCCTGCACGTCGTCCAACGAGCAACAATCAACACTACCCCCGAAGCTCTCAACCAGAGATTCAGTACAGAAAATTAGAATTTCTATCATGGCTTCACGCCAGGCATAATCTGATGGCAGAATTTCTCGATTCCAACCTGTACCCAGTCTTCATCTATTTTACAATATAGAGTTGTCGATTCCTGACTGTAGCCAGCCATAATCTATTTCACCAAATATATTTCTCGACCGTGGTTGAATCTAGGCAACATCTAATTAATGAAAAGTGAAGAGTGTCTCTATTTCAACAAATATACCACCACACTGGATGTGTGAGTTTAAACGTTGATCCTAAATATCAGTGCAGACCTTCATAGCAATAGAATATAGTCCCATACATCAGCCACGTTCTATCTAAGAGGGACGGTAGACCCAGTTATAACAGCTGAGCTACCTCATTTGTACGACAACAGCATCCAGCGCCGACTGCTACCTGTGTCAGCGTGTGAAAGCATCATAAACCATCAGCATCAAGCATGTGAAACTAAATCAAGCGTCAATGGGGACGGATCCTGAACAGATAAGTCAACTTTCTTCAATAGCGATTACCTCTGGGTTCTGTAGTTTGTGCGCCATGTATTTGTCGTTTGCTTTTGCTATTATTTGGAATCAACGAGGTATTTGCTCCATAATGTAGGAAGTCGGGCTAGTTTTGTGTGTACAAACTTTTTCGTCAACACAAGGACATGCCGCGTTTAGCTAAGTCAGGGGTCACGATATATTGCTGATATGATGATATTAGGATAAAGATATGATGCCGATAGAATAAAGATAGCGAACTCCATGGAAAGATGAACATAGACTACTATTACAAATCCAGACAAAAGTGAGAGGATATTTGACAAGGAAGAACAGAACAGTGTGCAGCGCAGAACAGCCACTCTCCGCTTCCTTGATGAAGAATACCCACAGGACCTCTAGATCCGAGATGGATCAGCACAAAATGCTGTTTGAAATGGAGGAGCGAGAGTGTACATAGAATACCCAAATAATACTAGGGACACAGCCAGAGTACCGACAGGAAAGTACTGCCATAACTATGATGCTGAAATTGAGGCAATCAAGATAGCAACAGAGAAATTACTAAATACCAGCCATGGTACACAACCTGTGGTGCTATTGACAGATGCAAAATCAGTACTCGAGGCGCTCCTGTCTGGGAAATTACCAGTACTAAGGACACTACTTTCTGAACTTAGCAGTCAGCATAAGGTCACCATACGGTGGATACCATTCCACTGTGGAGTACCCGGGAACGACAGAGCTGATCAATTGGCTAAGGAAGGAGCCAAAGAAGAACAGCTTGATGTGCCCGTTTGTGGTATACAAATACGTCTATACTAACATCCGTCTAGTGACGCTTTAAAAATACCAATCCCTAACAATTACTGTTTAAGTATCTTACTTAATGTAGGAGAAGAAAAGAAAACAGAGCCTAATTTATTTGGCATTAGTTTAAAAGTTGGCCTTAGTTTGGTTCACGTACCTGGCCAACCGTCGTCGATTTTTTGAAACAAAGGCACTAGAGCAGTGTTTCCCAACCTTTTTTGTACCATGCCCCACTTAAGCCTTTCTAAAATTCATATTGCCCCCCTCCCCCGCCCCATGCCCCCCCCCCCTCAACATATACATTATTTTTAATATTCAAAAATTGAAATGTTCGCTAAAGAAACTTGAATGATAGGTTTTAGGAAGAAATCACTAGGTAATTATTGAGCAAACACAGTAAGTAAATTTTCAAAACATATAATGTAGAACTGAAATTCAAGTACAAAATAATTTTAATGAAAGATTTTTCTATATTATTTTAATTATTAGTAATTATTTATTATTTAAATTTAGTGAGATCCTTGCGCTTGATGCTTGCTGCAAAGAGATCTTATGTCAGGTTCCAATTTAGTTAACTTCAGTCTCAAGTCTCCCCGTTTTGTTATATTCAGCCGATTTCTTCCATTTTCGAATTGCCCCCCTTAACAGTCAAATTGCCCCCCTGTGGGGCGTGGGCCCCACGTTGGGAAACACTGCACTAGAGTGTCCATTTTGGTTCAGGAGAGCACAAAAGAAAGACGTCGGCCTTTCCCTTCGGGGATAGGCAATTTTAGCCCTAAAATATGTCATTCTCTGCAACAATGGTACGTTAAATCTACATTATTAATATGTATTCATGTATTTTTATAAGGTACAAATACCATTGTGTTTAATTAAGAATTGGTTAAAAGATTAAATCAACAATTCTTGTAAACTAGAGTCTGATTGATTTTTAGTACTGAGCACATGTGTGTGCCACGCTGTAATTTTTCCTATGCTTTCACAATTTCAAATCCCTATGTTAAAATCTCTTATAGGCATTGTGAACTTATATCTAATTAGCAGTGCTTATAACCTATAAATATTATGTATACTGTAGAGTATCAAACTCATGTCAGAAACACATTCTAGAAACTTTTCTCAATGGGGCAGGAGACTCCTGATTCATACTTTACAGTAGAGAACTCGTTTCTGCCAATTTCATATTCCTATGGATAAATAACTTCTATGCATTGTGAACTATATCTCACTATCTATGCTTAGAAATCTGCAAATAATCTATGTACTATAGAGTATTGAACTCTAAAGAACATTTTCAAAGAAACAATTTCCCCATGTGGAAACAGACTACTGAGCACACATCTTATAAATGTACATTTATGTTGGAGAAATGGTTTTCCTAATTCCTAATCTGTAACTTGAAACTATCGTGCTAAATCTTAGTACAAACTTCTTGTTAATATATTAGTAACCACTCAATATGGGTGATAGACATGTAATATTTTCATAAAGACGCTAGGAAATTGCCATTCGGAAATTGCCATGTTTGAGAATATAAATTCAAGAACAAAGAAAGTAAACGCATGATATAACCAAGCCTTGAGTCACACCGCACCAAGGGTGATGGACACCAGGAATAATATTATAGGTTCCGAACACGTATCAGACTGCATAAATCATTTTTAATAGATAAGAAATTCTCTTAAAAAATAGCAGCACTTGGCAAAATATATCACAGCGTTCACTAACCTCATGCTGCTGTAAGCAGTGGGGGAAAACAATTTATGTTTTAGTTTATGGATTAACCCATGAGGAAATCCAAAAACATAGGCCCCTTGCATCATCATTATGATTCATTATTATGTATGATTATCATGTACTTAATATCAGAGAAAATTTACATGTTGGGTTTCTCTGTTAGGAGATTCACTTATTTATATTCTGTCATGATTGTTACTTTGCTGTTGGGATTATACATATTAATGTTACCCTTGGGGACATGAGGATGTTGATATAAGAATCCTTGTGCATGTCAGTAAATAAGAAGAAACTGTTGAATAGTCCTGGCCTAATGCTGATTATAGTGAAGGAAAGGAAACAAAATAGCCTATGGATGGATTATTCTCTTCAAGTACGAGAGAGGCAATATCAACATGTTTGGATGGACAGAATGGCTTCACTCATCAAATAGTTCCCATTAACAATCGCAGAACAAAACATAGAGTAAAAAAGATACCTCACTCACTATCAGAGCTAGGAAAGCTCTACAACAAGCGACGAGGGACAGGGAACTTGGAAACCCACTCCTATCTCCTTCCCCTTTTTTGTTTGTAATTGTGTTGTGAAATGTTAACACATCACAGTAGGTTAATGCTCGGTTGTATTCTTTGTCATCCTTTTCTATAGCGAGTGGTGGATTTTGTGGGACTGCATTGCATCACTATCAACTGGAAACTGGGTAAAAAGCCAGGAGAAAGTGAAAATGGCAACCTGTCACAAAGGCTGGACCAATACCTCAATGTTTACTGCTGCACTCACTATCTACAAAAGCCAGCAATAGACAATTTCGAAGACTGCGTGATTGATGAAGTCCTACTTCAGTAGGAATATCCAGGATGGACTTCAGGATCTAAAAATCTACAAAGATGAAGATCAACAGAGTAGCTGACAACTTCTGAGAAGTACCACCTATAGCCTCATCATTCAACCAAATCAATGAAACTATGGGACAATCCTACAAGTTACTAAAACTAGCAACAGTGAGAACCCTTCAACTGTCGGTTGGATTACCAAGTTGATATCCAACAATGGATAAGTCTTCGAAAGAAAGTCTCACAGCAGCAAAAGTCAAACATAAGGTTTCAGACACTCAACACCAAGTTCTAGATACTAACACCAACTCAAACAAATGGGAAGAGACACTGAAACAACATAAGCCAGTACAACCAAGGTACCAACTTAAGATCCTCTGAAACATAACTGCGACACCAGATTACCTCAAGGTTCCAAAATCTGAAACACCCTGAAAAGAGGCAAGATCCACTTGAGATCTCAGACCTGATCACCATCAAAAAGTCCATATGAAAGCAGCTAAATGCCTCTACGTCTGCAACAAAAGGAATCATCTGATTGTTTGCAACCCTGTTTCTGTGCTGGAATTATTCATCTTCTGATCCATGTATGTGCAGATCAATTCTGGACATAGTCACAGATACTACCAAGGAATGCCTTTCAGCCATATAAGTTCCTACACTGGACTAGATAACAACGACTAACTCCTTGCTGGCCCAATGTCAACCTAAATGCCATGGGTTAAATACTCGCGACTTGGTGGGTGTAACATCTTTGTGAACATTGGGATTCTGATATCGGAAGCAGAGCAGCTGAATGGCCGTCTACTTGGCACCGTGTATGGTGAGATGGGAAAGTACCATCTGCAGAGCTTAAGTGGAAATTCCTGAAAGTAAGACCAACCAAGGCCTCAATTTCACAAAAGGCACCGAGCCTACTGCAACAGAGTATTTGAAAATTCTAGCTCCACGGAGGAGATATATGGTGTGTGATATTTCAATTCCTGGAGTATGGATTATAAAATATTCACAAGCCAATTACCAGTGGATACATATTAGGAACACAACTGAGTGCATTATTTCGGTACCCAGATAATGGGAAGAGGATCTAATCTAACATTAGAGATGAACACTTAACCGCACACAAGGAGATAAAGGACTCTATTAATTAGTTTAAGAGTACCAACTGATTTTTATATGTGTTTTTTTCTATGCCTTGGATTTATAAGGTCAGTGGTGTTTTTTTTTTTTTTTTTTGGTAATGAGGTATAACCAAAGGGTGGTTATGGTAAAGTTGAGTATTTTGACACTATCTCATTATTTTTAAATATGAGAATTGTAAAGGGTGTCAGAAACAACTGTTTTATATGTTGGGTTCTATGTACTTAGATCATTGCTTGCCTTAATTATGTAAGGTGGGTCAAGGATAGTAGAACCAATTTGTGGTTGTTGTGTGGTTTGTAATAACAGCGTGTTTTTAATGGGGTTAATATGTTTTGATAATGCAAATCATTCCCATGCCTGTGCTGAAAATGCATTGTGGTCATTACAAATATATATGTTACTACAGATCTTGATTTAATACCTGAACTGTTTGTCCAAAATTGTTGATGTGTACATCAAGTAAATGTGATGTCTGTTCAACAGTGGTTGTTTATATGTTGTGAACAATCAATCTCTTCTAGCACTCTATAAACTTTATAAGGTGATAAGTGGGACTGGAGATGTACTCATGAATACAGTTATAAACAGGAGTGAAGTATGTTCCTTCTGGTGTTTATGTTAGAGTTCCAGGATCACCTCAAGTGGCTAAAATAATAGAGAATCAAATTAAATCCCCTAGACAACTTAACATAATATTCTCATAAATTAAAATCCACATCCCACACCGTTACATACCACCAAAAGAAAAGAATGATCAGATCAGTCAGAAAGCCACCAAAACCTGCTCAAGATGACTACCACATTGTGGACAGACCAGAAGAAGTCATTATTCTGCGCCTCAGAACAGGACACAATAGATTACACAACCACATGTATACACAATTCAAGATTGGTGAAGCAGTCATGTACGCATATGGATTGGCGTCGCAGACAGCAGAGCACATACTCCAAGACTGCCCAAAATATAACATATCTAGGCAAACCTTCTGGCCTAGAGAGACGACAGTGGAAGATAAACTCTATGGACCGCTGTGTGGACTAAAAAAGACAGTTAAAATCATACAATAGACATATTTCAAGCGAAGGAAAGAAGAAGAAGAAGGATAAAGATATGATGCATCTAGGATGCTGATAGGATAACGAAATGATGCTGATATGATGATGATAGGTTAAAGATATGATGCTGATAGGATCCATCCATCCATCATGTGCCATGCCGGTAAGCGTGGGCGGTCATGTTCTGCCATCTCACTCGATCAACAGAGTCGTGGATCAGTTCCGTGTTTTTGTCTCGACCATGCCACAAGGCCAAGCCATCCAGATACTTGTTTCTAGGTCTTCCCCTTGGTCTGTTCCCCTCGATCTTACCAGTTGTCACCAAGTTCTCCAAATCATTTCTTCTCATAACATGCCCAAAAAATTGTGACTGTCTACGTCTAATGTCTCTGATCAGTTTACGATCTTCATTTGTTTCTTGAAGGACTTGTTCATTGGTCTTTCTGGCTGTCCATGGTATTCTTTGCATTTTCCTCAGAAACCACATTTCTACAGCCATCAGATATTTTTCAGCCTGGCTGCTCATTGTCCAAGCTTCACATCCATATAAAAGTACAGGTTCTATGTAGCATCTCAACACTCTTTTTCTCGTTTCAATTGACATCTTTTTATTGGTCAGTATGTTTTTCATCTTGCTAAAGGCTACTTTTGCCATGGCGATTCTTGTTCTAATCTCTTCAAGGCATCTCCCATCAGATGTTATTACTGTTCCGAGGTAATTGTACCTATTCACTTGTTGAAGAGTATTCCCATTTACTTGTATATTACACTGTGGTATTTCGTTCTTCTTAGTGACGACCATAATCTGTGTCTTTTTACAATTTAATTCTAACCCTTGTTGTTCACTATGTGTAACAACCGCATCTACTAAATTTTGCAGGTCCTGTTCATTGTCTGCAATCAAGACTGTATCATCTGCATATCTAATGTTATTGATGCATCGTCCCCCAATGTTGATTCCTTCCATATTTTCAATATTTCTGAAAATATTTTCACTGTACAGGGAAAACAGATCTGGAGACATTACACATCCCTGTCTCACACCTCTCTTAATAGGCTGATATTGGCTTACTTCATTATCAACTCTTATGGCAGCTTGTTGTTTCCAATATATGTTTTTTACAAGTCTAAGGTCTTTCCCATCAATTTGTAGATCTTCAAGCATCCTTATCATGTTGACATGTCTCACTTTATCAAAAGCCTTTGTGTAGTCAATGAAGCAAAGGTGTAGATCTTTGCTGATAGGATGCTGACATGATAATGATAGGGTAGGATAGGATGCTGACAGGATGATCATAGCATGCCCAATGGTCTATTAACGTTCGATATTCATACTTTTTATGTACATTATTATTATTATATTTTATTACAATTTTCCAATTAGAAGCTAGCTAAGTGGAGTGTGATAAATTTGGAGCTATTGCTTATCTTCTTTAGAAATATCTTAAGCTCACAAATACACATATTGAAAAGTTATATGCGACCCGTTTTTCTATATTGATGCGAATGTTGGACAATGTGTAAATAACGTGGAGAAGAAACTGAAGGCAGTGATGTGTGATTTTGTAGAATGTCGAGAATGTGTCGAACATAGGATATAACTAACGCTAAGATGTGGACAGTTGTGGGCGTTAAATCATCGCTTTTCAAAAATACAAGATCATCATTATCATCATCATACAGAAAGTTCTTTGCAGAAGACGATTCTCATCATGACCTGCCGAAGCATGTCTCGATGTCTTGCGGTCATCACTCGTGCCTGATACATTCCCTTGACCCAGGTGTCTGTAATGTCTTGTGTTCATCTCCGTGTTGGTCACCACCCTGCCTCGTCTTCAAGGAAGTCATGCCTTCCAGCATTGTTTTTTCCTAGACACCGTGACAAGAACAAGGCACATGAGATGTATGGGGAGTAGTCTTTTGTCGTTAAATTACTAGGAAGGAGAGGGGAATGAAGCCAGAGAAAAGCGTGTATGAAAAGGTCAAACAGCCGTGGAGGAAATAATACTATAAGCATATTCAACTTTATTGAACTGATTCAGTGCCAGACAATTAGTAGATTTGGTCCAAATATGGTACATAATTAAATGAGCAAGTATTGTAATGTCAGTTTCCGTTCACTGAACATTGAAATTGTGAAAGAAACCGTGAAACAAACAAATAACATGATGACCCTAGTATGGCGATATATCGTCCTTCTGTCCAAATGGGAGGTCACATTTGGCAATATAGTATTATTCGACATTGTGTCAGTTAAATATCAGATGGCAGGCAAGATTGTAGAGTCATGATCACCGATGTTTCCTCCAGATTAAAAACAAAAGTTATTAGTAATAGGATTATGCAGTCAACCCCAGAATTTTTTGACTGTGTGATTTCTTGACAAGTTTACGTCCGGTAGTTTGCATTGATTTCTGAACGACCGGCTCTCATACTATGGTATAAAAACCAGCATGAGACTGTTTACAAATCGCCCGCAGCTGTTTCGAACGCGGTATACGGGATTACGAATTACCTTGGTAACTGGATCGCCACAGTGATCGCCACAATGATCGCCACAGTGTGTAGCAGTTGTATCTCTCAGGACACTGGTAGGAGTCTGCTGACAAGGAAGTGCATAAACCAAGTGATGGACACACGACTAATTCAAGCCTAATCTCAGCTATAATACTATAAGCATATTCAACTTCCAGTATGACAGTACAGGGCAAGATGTGGTGAGTGTAATAAGGCGCGAGAAGCGCAGAAAGCTTCAGGGTAGGAAAAAAAGCTGGAGGCAGCCACCTTGGTGGAATTGTGAGGTAGAGAAGGCCTGGATGGATAAGCGTAGTGCTGTAAGGAAATGGCAAACCGCCAAGAAGAACAGAGTTGTCCAGCCCAGTCCCTGCATGCACTTAGAAAGAGAGATGAGCGCAAAAGTAAGATATTTTAAAAAACTGGTTAAGGTGGTTCTTCTTCTTCTTCTTCTTCAGCGTTCCGAGCCATTGAGGTTCTTTGCTGCAGATACAATCCGTCTCCATTCGTCTCTCTGGTGGACCTTTTCTTGCCAGTCGTTGATTCCAAGTGCTTGTAGGTCTGTATATGTATTATCTCTCCACCGCCTTCTTAGTCTACCTCGGGGTCTACGGTCATTTATTTCCTGAGTGTAAGCGAGTTTTGTTTCCCTATTATCTTCCATTCTTTCTATATGCCCCAGCAATTGTAGTCTATTAGCCTTCATGATACCAGTGATTAGCGGGGACTTAAACAGATCATAAATGTCTTTGTTACTTCTTCTTTTCCACTCTCCACTTTGTGTATCCCTAATGGGTCCAAAGATGCGTCTTAAAATTTTTTTCTCAAAGGTTTGTAACAAGGCTTCGTCTCCTTTCGTTGTACTCCAGGTTTCAGAGCCATACAGCACAACTGGTCTGATCATTGTTTTGTATATTGTGATTTTGGTGTTACGAGATAGCGCCTTTGATTTTAGTAGATGTTGTAGTGCATAGTATATCTTATTTCCAGAGTTGATTCTAGTTTGTATTTCTTCCCTTATGATGTTGGAGCAGTTGAAGATTGTACCCAGGTATATGTATGTTTCCGTTCTTTTAATGGTCATATTATCTATTTGTATGTGGCCAGAGTTTTTAGCCATTCCGTCTCTTGAAATTACCATATATTCTGTCTTATCTTGGTTGATAACCAGCCCCATCTGTTGGGCTTGGTTAAAAGTGAAAAATGGGCAGAGGTATGTCAAAGAGTAAGCACAGACAAGTCACTGAAATTGTTCTGGCGACTACATAAAAGCATGAGCGGGGTAGTCAAGAATAAGAGAATTTCTGACTTCCAAGATGCTGACCTCATCTGGCAGAGGACTGACGAGAACAAAGACAAAGCCCTATTCGAACGCTATCTACAGCAGAGCAACCATACAGACATGAGAGGCCGAAATCTTGCCAAGGAGGTCACTTCAGACAGGTGCAATATTGTGTCTTTCGATTGTGTCTTTTAGATGAAGACACAGTGACAGTGAAAGAAATCAAGGCTGTGCTTCGACGATACAAAAACAGCGCTCCAGTGCCAGATGGCATAAGATACGACGACATCAGTAGGTGTACCGACAACGAGCTAGAAAAACTAGCAGACATATACAACAACAGTATAGGGAGTGCTATCATCAAGGAGGAGTGGTTACACAGCTATCTGATTCCCTTGCCGAAGCCTGGCAAAGACCACACAAAAATTCAGGGATATCGAGTAATAACCATGCAGAATACAATAGGCAAGCCGCTGGAGAAGTTAATTGCCAGAAAAATATCAAGCCAGCTAGAGAGGCAAGGAGTTTTCCCACCTACCCTGGGAGGGTACCGTCCAAAAAGAGAAACCTGGACCAATGTAGCAGTTTTTGCCCATGACGTCTATGAAGGTTTCTACTCAGGCATTGAAACCTTTGCGGCAGCGATTGATCTTGAGGACGCGTACAACAGAGTATCATTGGATTTTTTTAATGCTTCAGCTTCTTGAACGCAAGATCCTGAGTTGGATCGCTGCAGCCCTCTTCCAACGGAAAGTAGTTTTTATATGTAGCAAGTTGGACTTCAGAACCAACAACAATATATCCTGGCCTACCACAGAGATCACCATTATCTCCAGTGCTGTTCAACGCCTACACTGTGAGAATCACCAGCGAGCAGATAAATGGACCAGGGAGGACACTGTCATATGCCGATGATGCTTTAGTGTATCGTCAGGGTAAGGATAGAGATAAGGCTGCTGCAGAACTATAAACCGAACTCAATCGCATAAGTACTTGGCGTGTTGAAGCTGGGACAATGGTCAACCCAACAAAGGCAACAGTGACATGGTTCTCTTTGAATAATTATATTGTCAACACTCCAACACCAACTGTAAAGCTGTGTACAGAGACTGTGGAAAGAACGCAGGCAATGAACTACCTGGGGATACGTTTTGATCGAAGCCTTGCTTATAACGAGCACAAAGACCAGGTGATAACAAAGGCCAAGCGGGGTTTGGCTGCGATGCGGGTGATGGCGGCAGCAAACTGTGAGCAGCGCCATCTATGTCTTCTGTACGAAGGGCTGGTCATGTCTGTTTTTGAGTATGGCGATCCTACTCTCAGCCGTAAGCAGATAGAAAGGATGGAAAGGATACAGAACGAAGCCATGCGCATTATTCTTGGATGTTCAAGAGATACAGCATGCAGGGCAATGCGCTACCTTTTTGATCTTCCAACCATTGAAGACAGAATACAAATTTGGAGAGCACGTGCCTACTTCAGAGTTAACGCAAATACACAACATCCACTGCATAGTGAAATTAGGAAGGTGAAGGGCAGCAGGTTAAAAAGAGGAAGGTCGTGGATGGGTCAAACCGAGGACATTCTTCAACAGGTATGTTCACTTGAGGACTTAGAACCTGGTGAGGAGTGGGTACAAGTGCCAACAGATTTATGTACGTCTCTTTCAGTCTGCATCCAATTAGACAGAAAATGCAGACAAGAAAATCCGGCTGCTGTGGGGGCGGTATTACAAGCTTTAATTTTCGAGAATTCGTTAGACGGTGATGCTGTCATATACACAGATGGGTCGGTCGTCCGACATGTGAGAAGCTCATGGGCTTTTACGGCAGGCAGGAGGGAGAATTGTGAAGGATGACTGGTGCTTTTGCTGAGACTACAAGTAGCATGACTATGAAAGTCATGGCAGTAAGTAAAGCAATAACATGGCGCGAGACACAGGCATTCACTAGAGCATATGTCCTTAGCGACTCAATGAACATGCTCAAGAGGATAGAGATGGGGTGGATCCCAAGAGAGTGGTTTCTGTCTCTGGAGCGGTCTCGGCTGGAAAACATTAGTTTCATCTTCGTGCCAGGGCATGCGGGAGTACAAGGAAATGAGCGGGCTGACAAGCTCGCAGGTAAGGCTTCTGTAGAGGGCGGACGCGCCATGGACCAGGCTGACATTCTGAATGCTCTACGAGAAATAAGACTGTTGCGAGAACCAAGTGATGACTGTGAATCTACAACCATGGTCAGACTGCGATAACAGCAAATTAAAAGAGGTGTGGCCAAACAAGAACACTACGCGGGAAGCCAAAGAAGATTGATAAACCAACACAGAACTGGTGTCGTGAGCCGCTACACGCTGCGGGATTTGCTGAGGAGGGGATCCGAGCACTTATGGACTGAATGGTTTGATGTGCAATGAGGATGATCTGTCGACTAACTAACTAACTAACTAACTAACTATCTAACTAACTAATTAACTAACTAACTAACTAACTAACTAATCTCAGCAAGTCTTACTTGCTGTGCTGCATTATGACCCGGTTACATTATAATCAGTAAAACTGCAGATGTGAAGTTCCAATACCGGTCTTGCACACCCCACTAGCTTCTGAGATCGGAGAGTTCTGCGTCACAATCCAAGTGGATAATATACTTTTGCTCTGAATGTGAAGAAAAGTTTCTAAACCAGGCTTTCCTAGCGCTCGGACGTATCCAATCATTGGACATAACAGAGACCGTTTTGCCTTCCAGGGAATTTACAAACCAACCAGTCAACCAACCAACCAACAAGCCAACCAACCATATAACTACACAACCAACCAGCCAACCAACAAACCAGTCAACTAACCAACCAACTACTCAACCAACCAACAACCAACCTACTTATCAACCAACCAACTTATCAACCAACCAACCAACTTATCAACCAACCAACCAACCCACAACCAACTCATCAACCAGCCAACTAATCCACAACCAATCAACCAGAAGCAAACAACCAACGAGCATTTGAAGTATCTGTCGTAGTAAGACTTAAGTCGCTTCCTTTCATTTATTTACAGTCACTTTATACCCACTAGTAGACGTCTGTATCCATAATGTAATAAATAAATATTAAAAGCAATCTTAGTGGCATTTAATATCAAACATTATTACAACTGCGAATAAGCTCGGAATATCTCCAGAAAACAGATGGCGGCCCCATTTCCTGTCGCGGACCATTGGTTAGGAACCACTGAAAAAGTCACTAGTAATAGGTCTTCAAAAGAAAATCAGCTATAGAACTTAGTGACAGGGTTTATATTGAAAATAGATACATGCTGGTCTTAAATAGGAAATCAGTTTTGGAATTTAATGATGGGGGTCTATATTAAAGAGAGAGATGCTGTTTTTCTTTGTTCCGTAGAGTTTGTTTTTATTCTCTTCCACATTCAGCAAGAGCCTGTACTGGCAAGCCGAGGAGCAGAATAAACGCAAGTATGACGTGGCACAATGTCAAATATCCACCTCCAATTGTTACAGTCATTTTGAAAGGAAATATTCCCCTGAGATGCTCTCTTCCGGAGGCAAGTTCAGGTCTCAGCTTACAATCAACAATCTGACTTTAAGCGAGAAAGATACCGTTTTAATATGTTCTGTCCTTGGATCGTCCAGCACATGGCAGTCTTGGAGGCTGTCACAGTTCCTAGTCATCCCGAAATCCCCCACATGCCAGGCTCACACAAACGATAATCGTGTGGTAAATATTTCCTGCCACACGCCCAGAGTATACCCCGAGCTCAAATGTGAGGTGGCAATTGCTGACAAAGATGTTCCCATGGACACCATAAAGAAATTTGAAAGCAATCTTTCATATTACTCAGCGACATGCTCTCACTTAGTGGAGGAAACTCCACCGGGAGTCCGATCATTCAAAATCACAATGTTTCCTGGGTTTAGGGTTGTAGAAAATACAAATGCAGCAGTTGTTATGGACACGAACAAGGTAAACATATCAAGCGATCCGTTCTTAAAACTGACAATACATAAACTGAAGACATGCACCGAAGCAAATATCGTCACGGCGTGCAGCGCCTTTTGGTTTCCAGTGGCGCCAAACGTCAGTTTGTATTTAGATAATACGTCTATAATAGCCGTTCGTACTATGAATGCTTCATTCCTTGTTGAAAATACCACATATAAAAAGTTTGTTTGGATCTATCACGTTTCAAAGTCATCATTTACTTACAGGCGTAATCTGAAATGTCTCGCAGTCTACAGCGAGGTGAACAGCAACATATCTAAGCAATTCATTGATGAGAATCAAAGTTTACACAAATACTTACTCCCCGCCCCACCTATATTCAAGTATAAAAACGGACTGGAACTGCAAGAAAACAAGGTAATCTTCGACAGTAAGAAGAATATAGTGATTGTATGTGTAGCTGAAGAAATGGACCCACAAGATACGTCAACTACTATAATATGCCAGGCTCTATCGGCACAAAGGATATTTAACTCGAGCGGATCCAGTGTGATGGTCAATGTTTCATTTCAGGAGTCACCAGTGTGGCATTGCTCTTGCTTGGCTGAGGACAAGAGTCGGTGTTATAGACTAGGGACTAACCTGACATTTCACACATCTAACCGATACCGATTGTTACAGAGAAATGAGAATACTAACGAACAAATCATACTTATTAGTTTCTTTACAGGAATTAGCATCCTTGTTGTAATCATGGTCGTGGCATTTCTTATACATTTTACGAGAAAGTAGAAAATATATTGCTTTGAAATTCCGGCATGGTGAAGACATCCTGAATATAAATTTTGCCAAAGAAATTACAGGAAGAACGGCACAAAGTTGATCTGGTGTAAGGGGAAACAGCCAGACTTAGAAGATCAGAAGTGTGTGGCAGTGTTGCCAACAGACGGGTGACTAAGGAGATGGTCGACATCAGGCATGACTTCAGTGAGAGCACAGCAGACGTCCAGATTCGCGTTCATGGGATCTCATCAGACGTTAGACAAAATGTCAGTGTGAACACAGAAAACGTCAGACATGGTAATCTGAACACAGCAGATGTCAAATATGAGCTCCCTGTCAACACGGTGGATGCTAATCGTGTCTCATATCTGAACTCATTTTTAACAACAAATGTGGTCGACGTGCCACCTCCCTTAAAACCTTCTTCCATCTGCGACACTGTGGAAAATATATCCCCCACAGACACTTGCCAAATAGTCAGACTAGAAACCACAAGACATTCTGAAGAAATTTGTCCAAAGACAGGAGTCATTGACGACCGAGAATATCTTCCACCTCCGCCGTTATCTAACTGACTGGCACCTTGCCGACTTGACAGACGATAATATGTAAAATGGAGTTATACCTCTCTATAACACAATGCCTGGGCTGAATTTAGAGACCATGTGTTGCTCGTGCAACATTATCCCTCTCTCGGCCTGTCTAGCGTACTCCAGAGGAAAGGTAACACCAATACGTCTGGAACAAGACAAGCTGCAGAAGCTGCCGGATCAGCAAAGCAATGCTCTAACTGTCCGCCTATCGGAGCTTCGATCCTAGACCAGTTGCCAACCAAGGCTTAGGGCCTGGTCTGTCCTACCATGACATTTAGTCTTTAGGTTGCATTTCCTCGCACTAGAATAAGGCTTGTACCCTCCAAATTGTGCTTCTCCGCCCGAAGCCGTTGGCACAATGTGGGGTGTCGGGTTTGGTCAGTGTCTCCCAACATTCGGGACTAACAGAAGCAGGTAGTACTGTCTACTGTTATACGGTAGCTCAGTTATAGGAGTCCCCGGAAACGACAGAGCTGATCGATTGGCTAAGGAAGGAGCAAAAGAAGAACAACCTGATGTGCCCATTACATACCACCAAAATAAAAGAATGATCAAATCAGTCAGAAGGCCACCAAACCTTACTCAAGACGACTACCACGTTATGGACAGACCAGAACAGGTAATTCTTCTGCGCCTCAGAACAGGACACAATAGATTACGCAACCACGTGTATACAAAATTCAAGATTGGTGACTCAGCCATGTGCACATGTGGTTTGGCGTCGCAGTCAGCAAAGCACATACTCCAGGATTTCCCAAACTACAACATATCCAGGCGAACTTTCTGGCCAAGAGAGACAACAGTGGAAGATAAACTCTATAGACCGCTGAGTGAACTAAAAAAGACTGTTAGATTCATACAAGAGACAACATTGCAGTTATAAACATATTTCAGGCGAACGAAAGAAGAAGATTATCTAATTAGGCCCTGATAATTACCACACAGTATGAAAACCGCCGTATCCTTAAACAAGATTGATTGACTGATTGATTGATTGATTCAGGAACCGACATCACAGCCTTCGGGACATTCCCATAAGCGCCCCGTCCCCATCCTCAGCAGCCAGCGAAGAGTTCCAACACTAATTCTTCCAGTAGCAATCTGATTATATGTCCGTCTCGCCTTTCCTCTGAGCGCCGAGCATCGGCCAGATCCCCTCGTCACACCTCGCTGCCTCATTTTTACCAGACTATGGTGTTCCATTTGCTCCTCCGAGGTGTACACGTGCTCCCACAAGGCCGCAACCACGTCTGTCTTGTCATGCATCAATACCCCACCAAGTTTTGCGGAGCCAGCCAATCTGTCCGCCTGTTCATTCCCCAGTACACCGGCATGCCCCGGAGAAAAGATCCAGGTGATGCTTGCTACCCGTGACCTCCGAAGCGAAGCAAGCCACTCTGCACGAAGCCTGCCTGTCCTCACCCTCCTCAGCATGCTTTCTGAGTCAGTTACAATCACAATGTGTTTTTGTATCGTGTTCTCTATCCAGCAGAAAACTGCATTGACCGCCTCCACCTCCATTCTTAAGCTAGATGTTGTGTCATCATACGCCAGGCTCTCCTGACCAAACGTCGACCATTAGCTTTTGCTAAGAATCCCCAGGCACTTCTACCTCTCAACACCGAACCATCCGTGTAGATAATCACATCACCCGGGCGAGAATTATCCTGAATTAGTTGCTGAACCTTAAACAAGATGACCTCAACAACACACCAGACACAAACGAACAGAGATGGCATCCATTACTGGACACTACCTTCTTGGGGACCCAGCCCAAAACCTTGTCGAGCTAACAGCGAAAATCAAATCGGTTCTTTCTTAGGGCGCATTCCAGAATCACCTGTACAGGAAGTGCCCTGTGAGAAATTAACAGAATCATTGTCAAATAGCAGTGTTTCACAGAAAGATAGACAAGATGCCCATGAGAGCGACATACCGCTTCAGACATTATCATCTATAGTGACAGTGCTAGCACAGATCTACCAGAGATCCCGCCATGAGCTGAGCTTCATATGCCGAGGAGAACCGTTAGGTCTCTAGAAATGTTGAGTTGCAGGTGTTGGTATTGAAGGCCAGAAAGACAGCTGTGGACTGACATAGAGGGAAAGGCATGGCCGTGAGGTTGTCCACCTCAGGCTCAGAACTTATTGGATTGAAACCCTCAACATAAAGCGGGACATGTTTTGTTTTGTTTCTTTAATTACAAGAACGATTATTTGAAGTAATATCACACGTTTCCACAATCTCTTGGGCAGTGAGATCAGATATCTAACCTCAGATAAGGCAGAAAAACTGGAAGTTCGCGCACACGATGCGGACATTAAAATACCCAGGGCGGTTGGAAATGGCAAAAAGTAGGCTGTAAGACCTGACAAAACTGGTAGGAAAGCAAACCTTGCCATGCGTAAATATTGACAGTCACCTGACATGGAATCTGTCTAGAGGAAGTTTCACGCTCTGACCTCAGAGCTAGCCAGAACTAGGCGTGACGCAATACCCTCGATAGATCAACAAATAAGCACGGCACAGACATACAATACTGAAACATTCTGGCCCTAATATCTAGTCGTTGTTCAGACATGGATATTATCTTTAAATGTATTTATAGCGCATATTATGACGTGGCAATGTCATGTGAAAGATCATCTTCATCGTGTTGCAGATCCTTTGCAGAAGATTGCTCCCATTACTGCACGCCGAGAAGATTCTCAATCCATTGTCACATCTTTGCTTCATGCATTTTCATGCCAAAGTGTCTATAATGTCAGACCTTTGCCTCATGCATTTGCATGCCAAAGTGTCTGCAATATCAGATCTTTGCCTCATACATGTTCACGCCAAAGTGTCTGCAATATCAGATCTTTGCCCCATGCATGTTCATGCCAAAGTGTCTGCAATATCAGATCTTTGCCTCATGCATGTTCATGCCAAAGTGTCTGCAATATCAAATCTTTGCCTCATGCATGTTCGCAGCAAGTTAACTGTCTCCGGATATCTGTGTTCACCTACGCCGCCCTGTCCCGTCGTGGCGAGTTTACCATCCTCAGATATCTGTGTTCACTGACACCGCTCCAAGTTGTAGTACTCGTATAAACTCCTCTGTGAGAAGGGTTGCCAGACGTCCGGCAAAGAGAGGACATATCCTCCTTTTTAGCCTCGTGTCCTCCGTCCGGCAGGCAAAGCTAAAAACCGTTAAAATGTCCGGCTTTTTAAATATTTTTTGTTATCTTTTTTATGTATTGTTGTTAAAACTTACAATGTATCTGCATTCTACCGTGTGTTTACATTCTTTATTAAAATCCATCGCATAATAATATTTATTTAATTTTCCTATTTATACCAAATGTGAAACACCAATTATTTGTATAATTTGAATCTAACTGTTGCTCTATTCGGCAACACTAACAATGCTGTAGTCTCTATGGTCAAAATGTTAATGTTATTTCCGGTTCCGGTAGCAGAGACGCCACTTAAAATTGTTTTTTTAATTTGTAATATTTGCCGTCTGTGTTCAGTACTTTGACTGGAAAGCAGGTGGAATCCAAACTAAGATTCTCGAGTTAGACAACACAGTAAATTAGACCTCAGAAACAATATCACAGTATATTTTGAGAACAGTCCAGAAACTTGATTAGTACTCCAAATGTGTTGCTTTTGCTGGTGACAATGCCAATGTGAATTTTGGAGGCATTAGCAGAAGAGAGGGTAGAAATGTATTCTCGCATTTGAAGGAAGCCTTGAGCAAGCCATTATTAGTAGGCGTTGGATGTTCTGCTCATGTTCTGCACAACTGCATCCAACACGGCGCAGATTTAATGCAGATTGACGTTGAATCTATTGTCTTGAAGATAATCAATTACTTTTCTATATACACTGTCAAATCAGAAACTTTAAAGGATTTTTGTATGTCAACATTAACTATCAGCAACTACTCTATCACTCTAAAACTAGATGGCTCAGTTTGTTTCCAGATGTTGAGAGGCTGTTTACTGCGTTGAAAGAATATTTTCTTTCTGTAAACCAACCACCTGCTATGATTTTTTTTTTAAAATTTGAGAACGATTTTTCAGAAGTTTACCTTTGGTTTGGGCATTCTTTGGTGTCTGTCTTCCAAGTCTATATTTCGGTCTTTGAAAAAGAAGAAACATCAGTGTCAGAGGTTATGAGCCTTCTTTACACAACCTTGGACGTTTTAACAGGCAGATTGAAGAAGACATTTATTTCACTGAAAGTCAGGGAGATGTCGAGAAGACGTAAGGAAAGTGGTCGAGAAGAAGAGTGTAATAGTTTCATGTCAGACGTTAGGTTGGTGTATGAAGCATGCATTAGTTAGAAAAGTGGTTGAAACCTATTGATGAATTTCAGTGCTTTGGTTGGTACTTAAATAAAATCAAAGACTGTACATTTGATGACCTTTTGACAAGTATATTGTACTTGAAAGAGAAGGGTATTATTGTAGATGTGCAATTATTTTACCAATACTGCAATCTTAAATCATTTGTGCAAGACAAGAATGAACAGTTTTTTTTAAAGACTCTCGCATGAACAGTGGATTTTATTTTTCCAAAGTTGCCCAAATGCATGTTGCTTTTCAGAGTTACTTAAAATGTGTGAAGTATTCTTCTGTATCCCTGGCCACAATGGCAATGTGGAAAGAGTGTTCTCCTTGATTAATGCTCAATGGACAAAGGAAAGGAACAGACTCTTACTCGACTCTGTAAAGGGCATCATTCTCACAAAGTACAATTTGAAGAATCTTACCAGTGAACAGTTTTATGCATATGTCATTGCTAACGAGAATCTTCTACGAAAAGTTGGCTCCTCCGAGAAATAAGTTTGGCACCTTGTAGTCTTGACAGACCAAAGTATGTGAGTTGGAATGTGGCCAAAATTCCATCACAATGCCTGGGCAGAGCTTCAGAGAACCATGTGATGCCCAAACGACATGTCCCCTCTCTCGACCTAATTCTTGTGTATTCCAGAGGAATGGATAACCAATACGTCTGGCACAAGATAGGTTGCAGACGCTGGCGGCACAGCGTCAAATCCTCCAGGACCTCGCCACCACGAGCAGGTGGCGAGATGGCCAGACCCTGACACCCAAGGGACCCGGTTTAGAGGCGTTCAGCCAAGTCCCACAGGTGAGGGCCTCGTACGTGCCCAGACCGTAAGGGCGCGTACATCTGTCAAACACAAGTGTCCGGACCTCTGTAAAGCGTGCACTATCGTCAAACTCTCCACCTGACTTAGCGGACCCCGCGACCAGCGGGAATAGGCCCACCAGAGCTACCGCAGGAGACATTACTTGTCTATTGTGAGCAATGTCTCCCATCCTTCCACGATGGACTGAATAAGTAAAGAAACGATAAAAGTAGTGGTATTTCAATTGCGTTTGCGCTCCCACCTATGCTACACCCTTCATGTGTCTTCACAAAGTCGGACTAGAGTCAAGCTCAACAGGGTCTTCTTTCCCCGCTGATTCTACCAAGCCCGTTCCCTTGGCTGTGGTTTCGCTAGATAGTAGATAGGGACAGTGGGAATCTCGTTAATCCATTCATGCGCGTCACTATAGTATGTCCACATTTGGTTGCCTTCATTCACGATCAATTATTTTGAAAACTGTCTGTTGCATCGTTATGAAATTTTTCCAGCTGTCTTATATTTACCCCCACCCAAGGAATATGTCTTTGAAAGGTCCAAAAACAACTTAAATCATTGAAAGCGGCGACATTCCTTTGATCTTTTGCTGAACAACTAGTGATTTCTCGCTAACGAAGTTATTTTTACGGTAATGTAAGACATGTCAATTCTGTTGACACGCAAAGGCGTATCCGGATTCGTATGAGAGTGGGTGCAATGAAAGAATTAGCTTAAAATCGACAGGGTCGGTTGCATTGCACCGGGTATTTATCCCATATGGCTCAGTTTCTTTCCGCAGCGCGGATAGCGTCGCACAAAGCACGAACTCCGTAGCTCCAGCGACGACCCTCGGAAGTCACCGAAAAAATGCACTCGTGAAATGAAGAAATCGAACATACAACCTTCGGAGCCCGAGTCAGACGGCTTGACCACTTCACCACGGAGAATCCCGAGAGGGATGCAATGTGTAATATTAGTAAAGACAGAGAATTAACAGAGGCACGGGGTAAATAATTTGTAAATTAAGAGGAAAGTAGAAGGAATAAATTTCTTACCTTATTTTTCATTTCCTTCTTGTTTCTTCAGTTATCAGTTATCAGTTGGGGTGTCTTCATTGCACTCCGGACATGTCCATAGGTGCTCAGATCCTCCCCTCAGCATATGCATCAGCGTCCGGTGGCTAATAGTGCCAGTTCTGTGTTGGTTGACGAGGTGCCTTGTTTTCCCGATGTACCTCTCGCATCTGGCCGTGCCGAATTCTTACTCCCAAGTCTTTCATCCTGGACAGCGATGTGGATTCACTGACGTCAAAGTCCTCTGTTCTCGCCATATCTTTAAGGACGTTAATAACATCGGCACGATCCATGGGCTGGCCATCTACAGGGGGTGCAGAGCCAGCCAGTTTATCAGCTCGTTCATTTCCCTCGACTCCCGCATGTCCCGGGACGAAGATGAAGGTGACTTTACGAACAACAGACTTCTGCAGCGACTCAGTCCACCGTCTACTTACAGATCCAGCTTCGATCTTCTGAATCATGCGCATTGAGTCACTTAGTACACACACGTTGGTATAATGCTGTGATTCCAGCCATATAAAAGCCTGTGTAACTGCCATCACCTCCATCGTCATGCTGCTCGAGGTCATAGAGTGGGCACCACTGGATTCTTGAACGGTTCGGCCCGCTGAATGGGCTGTAAATGCCCACGCACTTCTGTGCTGCTTTACAACAGATCCATCTGTATAGATGATCACTTTGGGGCTATATGAGTGTTCATAGATGAGCGCGTTGACTTCTGCATTGACAGCGACAGGGTTCTGCTCTCTGCAACGTCTGTCGAGTGTGATAATGCAGGAGAAAGTGCACTTAAAAGCTGGAGGTATCGGCACCCATTCCCTGCCGGGGTTGATACTGGTAGGACTGCAGACCTGTCTGACGACATCTTCCGCCCGACCCATCCATGATTTGCCTCTCTTTAGCCTGTCACCCTTTTCTCTGAATATAGCGTCATGCAGAGGTGCTGCTCATCTGCGCTTATTTTTAAGAATGCACGAGCTCTTCAGATCTTGATCCTGTGTTCCATTGTCGGGAAGTCAAGGAGGTATCTCATTGATACACAGCTGGTGTCTTTCGTGCAGCCCAAAATGATGCGCATGGCTTCGTTTTGTACCTTTTCAAGTCTTCCCATCTGTGTAGGGCTGACAGTGAGGATGGCCAGGGCCATCTCTGCTCATAACTCTGCTCAGACCTTAATCTGTGTCGGACGATTCCAGTAGGTTGATGATTGCTCTCGGTTGCATAAAATTCAATCCATCCTTTCTCCAATAGTCCTCTTCCTCTTTCAACACATGGTCCTCACATTTTTTCCAGTAACTTTTATCAATATTTAATAGCGCGGACTGGGTTAGTATCTTGACGTCAGACAATTTGAATGTAGTATTGGCAGCTGCCACTTGTCCTTTAATTTTAGCCCACACAAGTTCTATAGGGTTTAAATGAGAATGATACGGACGGAAGTCTCAAGCACCTATGTCCATGCTCTTCTATCAACTTGTCAATTTGAAATTTCTTGCTTTTTTGCGTCTGTTTTACAAGGGACAACAACTGTAGCTTGAAATATGTTTCTGGAAAAGGTATATTTTCCCTTCGTAGCCATATCTTTATTGCTTCCTTTGTGCTCGATGCCGTAGGTATTTTGTCTTCTTGGGCAACAACATTGTGATATGATGCATTGTCCATGATTAGACAAGACGGTCTATCAAGGGATGGAAGTACTGTATTCTCGAGCCAATCTCTAAATACATTACCATTCATCTCATTATGATAATCCCTATTGTCTGTATGCTTTGATACGAACACGAGCCCAGCATTCTGTAGTAAGCCATTATGAGTACTACCAGCATGGGCTATGACCAAACGCTGTCTTTTACTACTGGGCACATAACGTTTTATCTTTCCATCCATTGATTGCCATTCCTTTTCACTTGTGTGGTGTGCATTGATCCACGTTTCATCCAAATACACTATGTCATAATTTTCTTTGCGCATTTCCCTTATTTCACGTAGTTATCTGCTTCTCATGGCTCCTAAATGCGGTTGCTCGCAAAGGATATTTCTACCTCCCTTGTACTTTCTAAAAGTGAAGCCTAATGTCCTTATAATTTTCCACAAAGTTGTTTTGAATAGCTCTATGTTATTGTCCTTTCTCAACAAAACTCTCAGTTTTCTTACACTCACTGTTTCTTTGGCATCCATCATTTTTATAATAACTCGTCTGATGACATCCTTGTCAAAGCTGTCTACAATTGCCTTTCTATCTACCGTTTGCTTATCACGTGTTGGTTTCGTTCCAGATTCTTGCATCCATCGACGAAACGATCGTTTACTCAAACCTAATGCAGGCACTGTTCTTTTTTCGGGATTTGTAACAGTATGAAACAGCTTCCTGCGATCAGCTTCTTGACAAAAATATGTGTACAACTTCATAGCGATGTTTTGAAGTGTACACAATTTCACTTTTAATCCCATTGAACAGTATTAACACATTCAAATATTAGCTATTAAGATTACGTTAATGGTAAGATTTATTTATATAATCACGTTTCATGAAAGAACCCACAGTTTGACGACGCCTCTGAACTATAACACTCAGTCTGTCCAAAAACGAAAGACCGCCAGACAATTTTAAAAATTGCGCGAATGGGTCTTGCTGAGCTGTAATACTTTAAAAATTAAGGCATTCATGGCGCGGCGGTAAAATATATACCTCATATAAGCAAAAATTGAAATCTGCTGTACAATCTCCAGAACAAAAAAATTTTTGTTGGGTGGATAAGGTTATATACTAAATCTCATTATTTTCCATCAGTTGGTTACTGAGATATTCAATTTTATATTGAGGCAACAAAAAAAAAAAAAAAAAAAACACACACTATAATTAGATGACGAGGCATTTGGCTACCTTTACGTAATTAATAAAGAATATGAGATAATAATTTACAATCGGCTGTTTAAATAATGTTTTTTAGCATTTTGAAAAAGGTATCCATTGAATTTATATTTATTGTTTAACATGATTGTTTCTTGATCGATTCACTAACAGTAAGATACACTTATTGGCAGCTATTGTAATAAAATTGTACTGATTGTGGAACGATTTAAATGAAACATTCAATATGTCCTCCTTTTTGTCTTATTATGTCCTCCTTTTTGTCTTATTGTGTCCTCCTTTTTGTCTTATTATGTCCCCCTTTTGGTGCTCATGTTTCTGGCAACCGTATCTGTGAGGCAAACAAGGCAGGAGGTTTCCGGCCGTCAGAAGTGCCACCCTTCCACGAATGTTTCCGCCTCTTTAAGTTCTTGAGACACTCTTAGGGGACTACGAATTTTAAGACGGAAGGAAAATATCGATTCTATCAGCACACAATACATAATTTACAATCAGTATATCAATAAGAACTGATTTTAATGACAATATGACCAGGTAACATTTATATCAATGTACATGAAATTATTTGTGACGAATCTTGTTATTTAACGACAAGAAACAGAAGGTGACATGGTATTGAGAGATTTTCTGGCTCATTGCCCAGTGAGGACAATAAATCAAAGCATCCACACCCGATGAAATGTGACAGTAGCACCACTTCCATCCGATACAGTGCCAGCAGAAACATGTTCTTGACTATCTAACATTTTACTGATCTAAACTCTATCATACAAAGTATTTGCAGTAACTAACAAACACACAGAGATCTACACAGTTGTAGTTGTGTCACAGCACCACACATTTTTCAGCACAAAAGCTGCCAACAAGCAACATCAAGGTGCAAATAGAACATATACTTGACACAAATCCAGAAATATGGTGGACATAAAATATATAAAATGAACATAAGTGTCAAGAGGTGGGCTGCTTCCTCTCTACAATGATACGAGTTCAGGCTCTATAATGTAGCGAGCTCACCTCAAGCTCTATGTGGCTCTGGGCATCAGGGGTACATGACAGCATATATTGAGGCATTCTGACACAGGACATGGTAACCATCTGAATTCCACAACAACGACTCAACGCATAGACTGATGGAATGAACTGCAATGTATTTCTTACAGCTGATCGTAGACTACGGTAATGAGTGTGGGATTGATGCCGACTTCAGTCATTCTCTCTCTCTCCAGGCACTCCCGCTCTTCAATCAGAAATCATCTCCACAGACTAGTGAAAGTGTTGGGAACAAGGCCAGACGCCTAGTGTATCATGCACATCCGGTATATTGCTCCTACCTTCAACTGGAGCTCACCATACTCGAATTCCAACAGCCAGCGCTGCCTTTAGTGACTTATGAACTTCAGTCACGATTCGACTCCCGAGACTGGTATTGAAAGCACATCCGATCACCTTGTCCGCTGGCACACAAACTAATGCTTAAACCGTTATGGCGTTAGGTGACGTCCTATCATGACGTCTAAATTGCGTTCAATGTTGGTGTCACAATGTTCACCATTTGTGACACCCTTTATCTTCTTCTTTGATGCGCTAACTCATCAATTGCCTGCCTCACTGTCATTTACTACATGACAATAAGACCTGATACAAGAATAAAGATGTACTTATTCCCAACCAGAAGAACCACTAAGTGCATTACAATAAACCATTTTTGTTGAGAAACAACTACAACTATCCTTGGATAGTGTCATTATTCAAACAGATGGATCCCAAGGTAAATAGCCTGAGTTGGAATTTCAAATAAAATAAAATGGAAAACAAGCATCTGTTTTCACTGCAGAAATATCATAGATAAAATTAGTACTAGAAACAATGTGTGCCGGCAAACACCTCCTTTCATTATGCTGCATATGTAAACACCCACTGGTGCTCATTCTGACTCAAACCAGACATTGCTGAAGGGGTTATCTGACCATTGTGTGTGTGTGTGTGTGTGTGTGTGTGTGTGTGTGTGTGTGTGTGTGTGTTCACTCGCTTTGAACTCAAGCGTAGTCCATACATCTGCTACTACTTCTAATGCACTGGACTGATTTTTGCGTGAAGATTAGCTTTCCTTTACCAGTGTCCCTCACCATCAGGCGAACCCACTCCCACTTCTGAGGTACTTGTAATATATATCCTCAAGTTAATGGCGAGAAGTCAACATTTGATTCCAACTGACCAATTTAGGGGTTGAACCTGCTACCTTGACATTAAACATCCGGTTCTTTCATTCACATCAAACGGTAAGCGTTGAAGGCGCATTCGACCAAACCAGGATTCGGATAAGTAACCTTTGTATCTTCATGTAGTGTTTCTCGTGTAGTTAGTTGGTTTTCTATTTGTGTTTGTTTGTTCTGTGCTGACGAAGGCTTTATCCGCAACGTCCATTTTGTTTCTTGTAATCGTATTCTAGTAAAGCTCACAATCTACGTCTCGTTTTTTGGTGATTCATTCATTGCCTTGACATTATAACACTGGGAGTTTAAGAGCAAGTGCTCTTATCCATCCGGCCATGCTGACCTCGTTATGTTAGTTTAGTTTTAATGACCTATATGCAATACAACACAACACTTGCTGAGACCTGCATGCAATACAACACAACACTTGCTGAGAACCACACATGACAGAAGACACAGCATGCAATACAACACAACACTTGCTGAGAACCACACATGACAGAAGACACAGCATGCAATACAACACAACACTTGCTGAGAACGACACTTTACAGAAGAAACCTCATGGCGTCCATGGACAACACACCGGGGAAAGATGTCAACAATCTGAATAAGGTTGACACAATACGAAGCATATGTTCATCTGTTTCTAGCATTGCCAACGGCAAATGTTTGGTTAGGTGATGTTTCTTCTTCAGGCCACTACTGTATGCCTGCACAAGTCACATACCTGGGGTGCATTTGGAGTAGAATTCAGAAATTGATATAGTGCAGTAGGGAGATTATGATTCATCAGCAGCACACCAAGAATCTAGTATAGCAGGATAATCAGTATCGTCATCTGGAAACCAGAATCCAGCGCACGTGAGAGATTAGGATTCTCATCTGTACACCAAGAATCTAGTGCTCGTGAGAGATCAGGATTCTCATCTGTACACCAAGAATCTAGCGCACGTGAGAGATCAGGATTCCCATCTGTACACCAAGAATCTAGTGCTTGAGAGAGATCAGGGTTATTATCTGTACACCAAGAATCTAGAGCATGAGAGAGATCAGGATTATCATCTGTATCCCAAGAATCTAGTGGATGAGAGAGATCAGGATTATCATCTGTACATCATGAATCTAGTGCACGAGAGAGATCAGAATTACCATCTGTATACCCAGAATCATAACTGTATACCAAGAATCCAGTGCATGAGAGAGATCAGGATCATCATCTGCATACCAAGAATCTAGTGCACGTGAGAGATCAGCATCATCAAGAATCTAGTGCATGAGAGAGATCAGGATCCTCATCTGTATACCAAGAATCTGGTGCGTGAGAGAGATCAGAATCATCATATGTATACCAAGAATCTAATGCGCGAGGGAGATCAGGATCATCATCTGTATACCAAGAATCTGGTGCCTGCGAGAGATCATAATCTTTCATCTGTATACCAAGAATCTAGTGCACGAAGGAGATCTGGATTACCATCTGTATAATAAGAATCTAGTACAGCACGGATACAAGAATCATAAGTGTATACCAAGAATCTAGTGCATGAAGGAGATCAGGATCATCATATGTATACCAAGGATCTAGTGCATGAAGGAGGTCAGGATTCTCATATGTATACCAAGAATCTAGTACAGCAGGGAGACAAAGACCATCTGTATACCAAGAATCCAGTGCACGAGAGAGATCAGGATCATCATATGTACACCATGCATCTAGTGCACGAGAGAGATCAGGATTACCATCTGTATACTAAGAATCTAGTACAGCACGGAGACAAGAATCATAAGTGTATACCAAGAATCCAGTGCATGAGAGAGATCAGGATCATCATCTGTATACCAAAAATCTTGTGCACGAGGGAAATTAGGATTCTCATCTGTAAACCAAGAATCTAGTGCACAGGGGCGATCAGGATCATCATCTGTATACCAAGAATCTAGTGCATGAAGGAGATCAGGATCATCATCTGTATACCAAGAATCTAGTGCGTGAGAGAGATCAGGTTCATCATCTGTATACCAAGAATCTAATGCATGAAGGAGATCAGGATCATCATCTGTATACCAAGAATCTAGTGCGTGAGAGAGATCAGGATCATCATCTGTATACCAAGAATCTAGTGCATGAAGGAGATCAGGATTCTCATCTGTATACCAAGAATCTAGTACATCAAGGAGACGAGGATCATTATCTGTATACCAAGAATCTATTGCAGCAGGGAGGTGAGGATTATCTGCATATCAAGAATCTAGTGCAACAGGGAGATGAGGATTAATTGCATACCAATAATCTAGCGCAGTAGTGTGATCAGGATTATCATCAGTACCAAGAAACTAGTGTAGCAGTTTTATCATAATTTTTGTATCTGAATACCAAGGATGAAACCCACTCGTCTGGGTCAAAAGAAAGTACTTTTATGGTGGACACACACATGAGCAGATGAACCTAAATATGATGATAAACACTGTCCACTCAACAAGCACAGAAAATCCAGGGAAACAGACAGAGAGCACATACAAGACAGAAGGCACACAGGCATGCAAGGACACTGGGCTTCATACTCACACTGAGCTGAAGAGAAGTAATGAGAACAGATAGAAGACAATCAGATATTTTCAACACCATTCTTTGAACAGACTAACTTTATTAGGACGATGAATTTAAATTCAGCAACTTTTGTAAATGGTGTCTGCTTGTTTCTAATTTAACAATGTGATAAAACATGTGCAGACAATCAATCAGAAGTGGTAAAGATGTCATTGATATTACAGCTGCCGTTATATCAGGTGTGTCACGTCTCAAGGATAGAACAGGCATAATTTAATATTCAATAAGATAAGAACGATAAACACAGAAGCCTTGACAATCAACTCAAGATGATGAAATGCAAAGTCACAGATATCTAATTATGAGCACTGGAAATTACAAGAGAAAGAAATGTTAGTTGCATATCCTGTACAGGACGTTGCAGCCAACCCCAGCAACTGTTGGCTGTTTGTGATTTCTCGGCAAGTTTACGTTCAGTAGTTTGCCATTGCTTTCTGAACGACCGGCAGTCACACCATGTTATAAAAACCAGCGCAAGGCGGTCTGTTGCCAAATTACCCGCAGATGTGTTTTGAATGCGCTATGCGGGATTATGCTTGCTATGAACTGCGTTCGTAACCCCTTCGCCACAGAGCCAGCAGAAATATAAGAGGACACTGTTAATTCAGGTCAGTGCACAAGAACTAATGACAGTAACACTGTTAATTCAGGTCAGTGCACAAGAATTTATGACAGTAACACTGTTAATTCAAGTCAGTGAACAAGAACTCATGACAGTAACACTGTTAATTCAGTTCAGTGCACAAGAATTCATGACAGTAACACTGTTAATTCAGTTCAGTGCACAAGAACTCATGACAGTAACACTGTTAATTCAGGTCAGTGCACAAGAATTTATGACAGTAACACTGTTAATTCAGGTAAGTGCACAAGAATTTATGACAGTAACACTTTTAATTCAGGTCAGTGCACAAGAACTCATGACAGTAACACTGTTAATTCAGGTCAGTGCACAAGAACTCATGACAGTAACACTGTTAATTCAGGTCAGTGCACAAGAACTCATGACAGTAACACTGTTAATTCAGGTCAGTGCACAAGAACTCATGACAGTAACACTGTTAATTCAGGTCAGTGCACAAGAACTCATGACAGTAACACTGTTAATTCAGGTCAGTGCACAAGAACTCATGACAGTAACACTGTTAATTCAGGTCAGTGCACAAGAACTCATGACAGTAACACTGTTAATTCAGGTCAATGCACAAGAACTCATGACAGTAACACTGTTAATTCAGGTCAGTGCACAAGAACTTATACAGTAACACTATTAATTCAAGTCAGTGCACAAGAAATTATGACAGTAACACTGTTAATTCAGGTAAGTGCACAAGAACTCATGACAGTAACACTGTTAATTCGGGTCAGTGCACAAGAACTCATGACAGTAACACTGTTAATTCAGGTCAGTGCACAAGAACTCATGACAGTAACACTGTTAATTCAGGTCAGTGCACAAGAACTCATGACAGTAATACTGTTAATTCAGGTCAATGCACAAGAACTCATGACAGTAACACTGTTAATTCAGGTCAGTGCACAAGAACTCATGACAGTAACACTGTTAATTCTGTTCAGTGCACAAGAACTCATGACAGTAACACTATTAATTCAGGTCAGTGCACAAGAACTTATACAGTAACACTATTAATTCAGGTCAGTGCACAAGAAATTATGACAGTAACACTGTTAATTCAGGTCAGTGCACAAGAAATTATGACAGTAAGACTGTTAATCAGGTCAGTGCACAAGAACTTATGACAGTAACACTATTAATTCAGGTCAGTGCACAAGAACTTATGACAGTAACACTGTTAATTCAGGTCAGTGCACAAGAACTCATGACAGTAACACTGTTAATTCAGGTCAGTGCACAAGAACTCATGACAGTAACACTGTTAATTCAGGTCAGTGCACAAGAACTCATGACAGTAACACTGTTAATTCAGGTCAGTGCACAAGAACTCATGACAGTAACACTGTTAATTCAGGTCAGTGCACAAGAACTCATGACAGTAACACTGTTAATTCAGGTCAGTGCACAAGAACTCATGACAGTAACACTGTTAATTCAGGTCAATGCACAAGAACTCATGACAGTAACACTGTTAATTCAGGTCAGTGCACAAGAACTTATACAGTAACACTATTAATTCAAGTCAGTGCACAAGAAATTATGACAGTAACACTGTTAATTCAGGTAAGTGCACAAGAACTCATGACAGTAACACTGTTAATTCGGGTCAGTGCACAAGAACTCATGACAGTAACACTGTTAATTCAGGTCAGTGCACAAGAACTCATGACAGTAACACTGTTAATTCAGGTCAGTGCACAAGAACTCATGACAGTAATACTGTTAATTCAGGTCAATGCACAAGAACTCATGACAGTAACACTGTTAATTCAGGTCAGTGCACAAGAACTCATGACAGTAACACTGTTAATTCTGTTCAGTGCACAAGAACTCATGACAGTAACACTATTAATTCAGGTCAGTGCACAAGAACTTATACAGTAACACTATTAATTCAGGTCAGTGCACAAGAAATTATGACAGTAACACTGTTAATTCAGGTCAGTGCACAAGAAATTATGACAGTAAGACTGTTAATCAGGTCAGTGCACAAGAACTTATGACAGTAACACTATTAATTCAGGTCAGTGCACAAGAAATTATGACAGTAACACTGTTAATTCAGGTCAGTGCACAAGAACTTATGACAGTAACACTATTAATTCAGGTCAGTGCACAAGAATTTATGACAGTAACACTGTTACTTCAGGTCAGTGCACAAGAACTTATGACAGTAACACTGTTAATTCAGGTCAGTGCACATGAATTTATGACAGTAACACTGTTAATTCAGGTCAGTGCACAAGAACTTATGACAGTAACACTATTAATTCAGGTCAGTGCACAAGAACTTATGACAGTAACACTATTAATTCAGGTCAGTGCACAAGAAATTATGACAGTAACACTGTTAATTCAGGTCAGTGCATAAGAATTTATGACAGTAACACTATTAATTCAGGTCAGTGCACAAGAAATTATGACAGTAACACTATTAATTCAGGTCAGTGCACAAGAACTTATACAGTAACACTATTAATTCAGGTCAGTGCACAAGAAATTATGACAGTAACACTGTTAATTCAGGTCAGTGCACAAGAACTCATGACAGTAACACTGTTAATTCAGGTCAGTGCACAAGAATTTATGACAGTAACACTGTTAATTCAAGTCAGTGAACAAGAACTCATGACAGTAACACTGTTAATTCAGTTCAGTGCACAAGAATTCATGACAGTAACACTGTTAATTCAGGTCAGTGCACAAGAACTCATGACAGTAACACTGTTAATTCAGGTCATTGAACAAGAATTTATGACAGTAACACTGTTAATTCAGGTAAGTGCACAAGAATTTATGACAGTAACACTTTTAATTCAGGTCAGTGCACAAGAACTCATGACAGTAACACTGTTAATTCAGGTCAGTGCACAAGAACTCATGACAGTAACACTGTTAATTCAGGTCAGTGCACAAGAACTCATGACAGTAACACTGTTAATTCAGGTCAGTGCACAAGAACTCATGACAGTAACACTGTTAATTCAGGTCAGTGCACAAGAACTCATGACAGTAACACTGTTAATTCAGGTCAGTGCACAAGAACTCATGACAGTAACACTGTTAATTCAGGTCAGTGCACAAGAACTCATGACAGTAACACTGTTAATTCAGGTCAATGCACAAGAACTCATGACAGTAACACTGTTAATTCAGGTCAGTGCACAAGAACTCATGACAGTAACACTGTTAATTCTGTTCAGTGCACAAGAACTCATGACTGTAACACTATTAATTCAGGTCAGTGCACAAGAACTTATACAGTAACACTATTAATTCAGGTCAGTGCACAAGAAATTATGACAGTAACACTGTTAATTCAGGTCAGTGCACAAGAACTCATGACAGTAACACTGTTAATTCAGGTCAGTGCACAAGAACTCATGACAGTAACACTGTTAATTCAGGTCAGTGCACAAGAACTCATGACAGTAACACTGTTAATTCAGGTCAGTGCACAAGAACTCATGACAGTAACACTGTTAATTCAGGTCAATGCACAAGAACTCATGACAGTAACACTGTTAATTCAGGTCAGTGCACAAGAACTCATGACAGTAACACTGTTAATTCTGTTCAGTGCACAAGAACTCATGACAGTAACACTATTAATTCAGGTCAGTGCACAAGAACTTATACAGTAACACTATTAATTCAGGTCAGTGCACAAGAAATTATGACAGTAACACTGTTAATTCAGGTCAGTGCACAAGAACTCATGACAGTAAGACTATTAATTCAGGTCAGTGCACAAGAAATTATGACAGTAACACTGTTAATTCAGGTCAGTGCACAAGAACTTATACAGTAACACTATTAATTCAGGTCAATGCACAAGAAATTATGACAGTAACACTGTTAATTCAGGTCAGTGCACAAGAACTTATGACAGTAACACTATTAATTCAGGTCAGTGCACAAGAATTTATGACAGTAACACTGTTACTTCAGGTCAGTGCACAAGAACTTATGACAGTAACACTGTTAATTCAGGTCAGTGCACAAGAATTTATGACAGTAACACTGTTAATTCAGGTCAGTGCACAAGAACGTATGACAGTAACACTATTAATTCAGGTCAGTGCACAAGAACTTATGACAGTAACACTATTAATTCAGGTCAGTGCACAAGAAATTATGACAGTAACACTGTTAATTCAGGTCAGTGCACAAGAATTTATGACAGTAACACTATTAATTCAGGTCAGTGCACAAGAAATTATGACAGTAACACTATTAATTCAAGTCAGTGCACAAGAACTTATACAGTAACACTATTAATTCAGGTCAGTGCACAAGAAATTATGACAGTAACACTGTTAATTCAGGTCAGTGCACAAGAACTCATGACAGTAACACTGTTAATTCAGGTCAGTGCACAAGAACTCATGACAGTAACACTATTAATTCAGGTCAGTGCACAAGAAATTATGACAGTAACACTGTTAATTCAGTTCAGTGCACAAGAACTCATGACAGTAACAATGTTAATTCAGGACAGTGCACAAGAACTCATGACAGTAACACTGTTAATTCAGGTCAGTGCACAAGAACTCATGACAGTAACACTGTTAATTCAGGTCAGTGCACAAGAACTTATGACAGTAACACTATTAATTCAGGTCAGTGCACAAGAAATTATGACAGTAACACTGTTAATTCAGTTCAGTGCACAAGAACTCATGACAGTAACACTGTTAATTCAGGACAGTGCACAAGAACTCATGACAGTAACACTGTTAATTCAGGTCAGTGCACAAGAACTCATGACAGTAACACTGGTAATTCAGGTCAGTGCACAAGAATTTATGACAGTAACACTGTTAATTCAGGTCAGTGCACAAGAACTCATGACAGTAACACTGTTAATTCAGGTCAGTGTACAAGAACACATGATAGTAACAAAGGCTGATCTCTGAAAAAATGGCAAAAAAAAGTGTTTCATATAAAGATCACATCATTGACAATCTTTCTGGGTGGGTTATCAATGATGTACAAAGTAACTGGTTTCATTTCAGATTGTAGGTTTTGAGCAAGTATTCTCTTCATACAGTCATGAGAGTCATGTGTTGCTTCCTATTTCCTGCGGTGTATTCTTGTTATACTTTCCTTACTTATATTCTGTTAACTTATTTACTTCCATTATTCCTGGTTGTGTGCATAGACGAATGATGGAGTTGACTTGATGCGTCCAATACTCTCTATATGTAATGATCTTCTTGCTGTTTGATACTACTTCTACCTGCAGAAGGCAACAGACTTCTTTATAGCAACAGGCTGCAGATATCACATGACCAATGAAGAAGGGAAACTACTTCTAGGAGTATCTGTTCTTATATTTTTTTATTCTTAGAATATGAATTACAAGAAGTACAGGCAGATTTCAGACAGGGCAGAGGAACCAGAGTACATATCTTCAACGTGATAATTATATTTCAGAAATGCAACGAGTACAATGTAGATATCCACCCTTGCTGCATTGTAAGGCCTTTGACTGTTCAACATCAGAAGTTGTGGAACATCATGAGAGATATTGGGTGACAGCACATTTTACCCACATAATTGAATATCATGAACACCAAGCAGCTGTCAGTAGCTGATGGAATACCAAACTGGTTTGAGCTGAAAGTATGCCAGGGCTGCATTCTCTCCGCATACCTATTCAACATATATGCATCAGATGCAATGAGAAATGTAAAAAATGATGAGACCAGAAACATTTAGATATATTCACGACCGGTAGAGATCCAGAACAAAGTCCTCCTCTTAAATAGTGCTAAAGGATTAGAAGGTTGATCCTGTCTGTCAAGAAACACAGTGAAAATCAAAATCTTGTTTCTCAACTTTAACAAAACAAAAATAATGGCAACAGACACAATTACACGCCAACCAAAGATCACAATCAAACATGAGGAAATTGAACATGTCACAGACTGTCACAGACAAAAACTACACGCCAACAAAAGATCACAATCAAACATGAGGATATTGAACATGTCACGGACTGTCACAGACAAAACTGTTGTTTGTCCATCAAGAATGATGATGACCATTCATATCATTCAGTGGGGTTGAAAGTATGGAGCCGTGAGTTCTAAGATGGCCGATAAGTCATATTTTGGCTCGAAATGTTCTTTGACAATGTGGGCAAAGAATGCTTGACGTTCCAGGAGGATGATCTCCTGGAACGTGGTTTTTCTGTCCAGCCTTTTCTTCACAGCTCTTGCAGTCCTGGTTGCTTCACAAGTGACTGCACTCTTATGTAATGATGGACACCACGAATTAGGGTCTTTAGCAGCAGTCTTTCTGGTGTCAAGATGAATTCCAAAAGCTTTCAGTGAGATTATCAGTGTCTTTAAAGCGTTTCCTTTGGCCGCCTTGGGAGCGTTTACCACAACGCAGCTCGCCGTAAAACATTTGTTTAGGGAGCCTGTGATCTGGCATACGAGTTATGTGACCAGCCCAGCTAATTTGATTCTTCATTAGTAGAGTGTGGGTACTGGGCATGGACGCTCTTTCTAGAACTTCAGTGTCAGGGATCTTGTCTTGCCATTTAATCTTCAATAGCTTCCTAAGGGAGACTGTGTGGAAGTGGTTTAATTTCCTAGCATGTCGCTGATAAACAGTCCATGTTTCACAAGCATATACCAGTGTGGATAATACAATTGCTTTATAGACTTTCAGCTTTGTTTGCAGGCTTATTCCATTTCTGCCCCATACATTCTTGTACAGTCTGCCAAAGGCCGTGCATTCACTTCGTCATAAATTGTGGCAGCTTGTGACACAGTGCTGCCAAGATAGGTGCACCTGTCCACAACACTTAGTCTGTGACCGTTCACCTTGATATTCGGCACGGTGTGATTATTCCCTGGAGCTGGCTGGTACATAACTACAGTCTTCTCCAAGTTGATATTGAGCCCAAAGTTGGCACAGGCATATGAGAAAGCTGAAACATTGTGTTGCATGTCTGCTTCTGAGTTGGCATATATAGCACAATCATCAGAAAACAGCAGTTCTCTGACGGTGTCTCTGTTAGTTTTGGTTTTGGCTTTCAGCCTTCTGAGACTGAACAAATTTCCACCCATGCGGTATTTGATGTCTATTCCAATGTCATTGTTCTCGAAGGCATTCGTCAGCATAGCTGAAAACATGAGGCCGAACAGTGTTGGTGCCAGGACACATCCTTGCTTCACTCCATTGGTGACAGGAAAGGGCTAAGACAGTTAACAATTTGCCTGTACTCTTGCCTGCATGCCATCATGAAATAGCCGCACTATTTGGACAAACTTTCGTGGACAGCCATATTTTGCCATAATCTTCCACAGTCCTTCTCTGCTGACTGTATCAAAAGCCTTGGTAAGGTCAATGAAAGTGGAGAACATTTCGCAGTTCTGTTCCTGACATTTCTCTTGCAGCTGCCTTGCAGCGAAAATCACGTCAACAGTCCCTCGTTATTTTCTGAAGCCACATTGACTCTCAGGAAGAAGACCTTGATC
Organism: Cepaea hortensis; assembly: GCA_963921405.1. NCBI lineage: Eukaryota > Metazoa > Mollusca > Gastropoda > Stylommatophora > Helicidae > Cepaea > Cepaea hortensis. Next base: position 48,710,608 of record OY992891.1, read on the forward strand.
GAGATGGGCCGTGAGGCGATTGAGAAGAATTCTGGCGAGTATCTTCCCTGCGATTGAGAGCAAGGAGATGCCTCGGTGGTTGTCACAGGATTGGCGATTTCCTTTGCGTTTGTAAAGGTGGACTATTGACGCGTCCTTAAAATCTTGTGGCATGGTCCCGTTCACCCATATGTTTGTAAAGACTTGGTGAAGCTGCTATATTAGGACCGACCCACCTGCCTTGTGTATCTCTGCTGTGATGGAGCCAGGACCAGGCGCCTTACTGCTAGAAAGATGCTAGATGGCTTTGTTTTTTTCCACTATGGTTGGCAGGTCATCAAGTACATCATTAGTGGCAACTTGAGGAAGGCAGTTGATGGTTTCATCATTGAAGAAGGAAGTTGCATTTAAAATGTTGCTGAAATGCTCTGCCCAGCGTTGAAGGATTTCTTTCTTATCGGTGACCAATGTTCCCCCATCTACACTGAGGAGGGGAACTTTGCCTGGTGATGTAGGACCATATACCACGTTCAGTGAGTCGTAGAAGTTTTTCATATCATGTCTGTCAGAAAAGCCCTGAATTTCATCAGCTTTGTTGCTCAGCCAGGAGTCCCGCGTGTGCCGAAGTTTCTGCTGCACTACTCTCCGAGTGTTATTGAAGGCATCTTTTTTTTAAATGTTGACTTCGGGTCATTCAAATGTGTCTTGAGGAGAAGATGTTTCTCGTCCAGCAATTTGTTTATGTCTTCAGAATTTTCATCAAACCAGTCTTTATGCTTTCGGGGAGCTGGATCCAGGATTTCCATAGCAGTGTTGTAAATTATGTCCTTTAGGGCTCTCCACTCTGTTTCCACATCCTGTTTAGCTGTAGCATTTGGCTTGAGGCGGTCTTCTAGCATGTTTTCAAACGACAGCTGCATTTTTTGCTTCTGTTTAGGCGGATGACATTTAGTTATTTTTGCATTTTTACCCCTTGAGGACGCCGTGGTGGTTTGATGTTTATGTTTATTTTCGAGATAATGAGACGATGGCGTATCCAACATTCGGCACCACACATGGATTTTGTCACCCGAACGTCTTGTCTGTCACTCCCCCTGACGATGACATAGTCAATGAGATGCCAGTGTTTCGAGCGAGAGTGCATCCATGATGTCCTATTTCTAGCGGGAAGACGGAAAATTGTGTTGGTGATCAGGAGATCGTGTTCGGCACAGGTCTGAAAGAGGAGGAGTCCATTGCGGTTACAATTTCCGACTCCGTACTTTCCAACGATGCCACTCCAGGAGGCGGTGTCCTTGCCTACTCTGGCATTGAAGTCCACAAGGAGTATAAGTTTGTCTCCTTTGGGAACCGATGTTAATACGTTGTGCAGGTCTTCATAGAACTTGTTTTTGACGTCATCTTCATTTGTCATGGTTGGTGCGTAGACACTCACGATGGTTGCATGCTTCTTTCCTTTCAGCAGGGGTAACTTAATAGTCATAAGCCTGTCATTTATAACCTTCGGAAATTCAGCTAGTTTGCCAACTAGGGCCGACTTAATGGCAATCCCACACCGGATTGGCGTCTTTCCTCGCTTTTCCTTCCACTCTAGAAGAATGTTTCGCCGGTACCTACTTCACAGATTTGGTCTTCTTCTGCAAGTCGTGTCTCGCTCAAAGCTGTAATGTCGATGTTGTACCTGCCCAGCTCTCTCCCAATCAGTGCTGTTCGACTCTCTGGGCCCGATGCGCCGTCTCTATCAAGTAGGGTGAGTACATTCCAAGTTCCGATTGTCAAGGGAATATGGTTTGCTCTATTAGCTTTACCTGTTTTTACTTTGTTTGTATGTCGACCGCAGTATTGGGTACCCACCAACTGCGGCTAGCTGGTTAGGTAATGATGGAGCAGACAATGTTTAGGGCACCTTTTCTGCCCCTTCCTCATGCTATGGAAGTGAGCAATGCTTTCCTATAAAGGGCTGCTCAGTCACTCAGGGGGCTGCCGAATCCCACTGCTGCTCCGGTCAGTAGTAGGCCTGAGCCGCCTTTGTGCAGGTCTGCGACTACGACTGCCAGCGTACCCACGCCTGCCGCTTCGCCGCTCATTCATCGCCACAAGGCTTGAAGGTGATATAGAAAGTTGGATGAAGAATGACTTGCGCGATGAATTGGATTACAGTGAGGAAGAGTTAAGCAATTTGTCGTCCTCACTCTCTCACTTGAGTCCATCTGAGTCCAGTGGCAAGACAAGTCAAGACGACTGGAGACGAATACAGGTGCAGTGGATTACCAGGGTGCTCTACGTGCCTTGCCGTGCTCATTATGTTCCACAACGCTTTGCAGTAAACGCCGTCTTGTCCGTTCAATCGTCAGTTATTTCATCCACGCAGTCTGCCGAAACCTGTCTTCACATGCTGGGTAGGCATACCTTAGTTCACCGCTTGGTTTGACACAAAATCGGCTACTCACACCCGGTTTAGCCAGCATCTCACAGCTGTTGCCCGGGAATTGACCGCTGTCGCTCGCATGCTGACAGCTACTAGGAGCCACGGGTGTGAGCTGGATGTAAGGCTTGGACCAGTAGGGGATGGGTCCTGGAAAGGACATGAGTCATCCTTACCAAACCAAAGGTACTACCAATGCCAGACACCCTGTAACACCCCCCCCCCCCCACAGACAAACAGACAAAGCTACACGTCAACCAAAGATCACAATCAAATTTGAGGAAATAAAACATGCCAGAGACTGTCACAGACAAAACTACACGCCAACCAAAGATCACAATCAAACATTAGGAAATTGAACATGTCACAGACTGTCACAGACAAAACTACACGCCAAGCAAAGACCAGAATCAAACATTAGGAAATTGAACATGTCACAGACAAAACTACACGCCAACCAAAGATCACAATCAAACATTAGGAAATTGAACATGTCACAGACTGTCACAGACAAAACTACACACCAAGCAAAGACCAGAATCAAACATTAGGAAATTGAACATGTCACAGACAAAACTACATGCCAACCAAAGACCAGAATCAAACATTAGGAAATTGAACATGTTACAGACTGCCACAGACAAAACTACACGCCAAGCAAAGACCAGAATCAAACATTAGGAAATTGAACATGTCACAGACAAAACTGCATGCCAACCAAAGATCACAATCAAACATTAGGAAATTGAACATGTCACAGACAAAACTACACGCCAATCAAAGACCACAATCAAACATGAGGAAATTGAACATGTCACAGACAAAACTACACGCCAACCAAAGATCACAATCAAACATTAGGAAATTGAACATGTCACAGACTGTCACAGACAAAACTACACGCCAAGCAAAGACAACAATCAAACATGAGGAAATTGAACATGTCACAAACTGTGAATATCTTGGCTCCAAAATTAATAACAACATAAATAGCAGACTGTTCCAGAATCTGGGGCACAGCAGTGCAAAGGTTAAACAGCCTCCAGAATCTGGGGCACAACACTGCAAGGTTAAACAGCCTCCAGAATCTGGGGCACAACAATGCAAGGTTAAACAGCCTCCAGAATCTGGGGCACAACACTGCAAGGTTAAACAGCCTCCAGAATCTGGGGCACAACACTGCAAGGTTAAACAGCCTCCAGAATCTGGGGCACAACACTGCAAGGTTAAACAGCCTCCAGAATCTGGGGCACAACAATGCAAGGTTAAACAGCCTCCAGAATCTGGGGCACTGTGACAGGTTGGCCCACCTCTCAGATCGTTTTGTTACTAGATGGAGATAGCCCTCAGTAAACCCCTCTATGTAGTCTGTATTCTTTTTTATTTTTATCTATATTTTCAAATATTAGATAAAATCGTCTTTGGTTAGTGTATTTATATACATAAAACTATAGAGAGAGTTAAATACTATTTCTTCTTATAGTTAGAAGTAGATGTAGGGTAGAGTTCGTTTACAAGCCAAGAAATCAAGTCAGGCTGAATTTTATATTCAGTTTTGGCTGTGAATAATAATTTGGCCACAGGAAGGGAACTCTCCTGGATGAGAAGTTAACTTCCGGTAGCACCCTAACTTCTGGCATTTTCTGATAGCAACCTGGAAGGAGCAGGAGGAGCTATCAAGTCAATTGGCTAAAATTGAACACCTGTCTGTGTTTAAACATATTTTATTGCTGGCTCTTGTTAAGCCGAACAACAATCTAAAACATAGAAAAGCCAATGATAGTCTCCACTCCCGATAGGCCAGTCAAAATCTAGTTGCAGGAGCCTGCACCCTGATCATCTGTAGCCGTAGTCACGACCGGTGATTGAGCTACGAATAACTCACTTGATGCAGCAGAGAGTGGAGGCCATACCACGATCCAGTCAGCACTGCCAGCTTACCATCCAGGAGGCTAAGGATTATCAGATGAGTGGCTACCCACCCGTTTGCCACTGCACAGCAATCCTAATTTGTCCGCTATTGGCTAAGAGTCTATGATTTTATCCTCTAGCTGAACAGTATCTTGTCGAGATTTCAGGGATCTGCGTATCTCTTATGTGTCAGTGAGTTCCCAGTGGGGCTCACGTAGTGTTCTTTAGGATTAAACGTTATGTTATATTTGTACTTTTAACAACTGCATCTGTCATTATAGAATTAGCATCATCAGATTGTGTGACGAGTGAAAGGACTACATCTATACGTATCATTCTGTCTTATCTCCTGTTGTGTGAGAATACATTAGGCAGTGGGGGCTCATTATTCATCCAGGCACGTTAGCAGGAATAACTTGACATACTGTCTTCGTGTGTTAGTACAGTTAGTCGTCATAACTTTCCGCCTGGCACTGTTTAGAAGTAGTGATCCATTCTGGGACTTTGTTAATCATTCTTCTAGAACTGCGAGCCATTTGATCGCTTCTTCAGCAGTGGTTAGATTCTCTATTCTTAGAAGTCTATTTAGTATCTACTTTGATCCAATTCCATCCTAGTAGAATACGTTACGCGACACTGGTGGCTCGGTCCGGGCATGACAATCCTATAGATTGTTGGGTTCAGTCGAGTATCCAACTTCATAGATATTTCTAACTTTCAGTCACTCAAAAGAGATAGCTACTAATCATACTAGTTAATATATATATATACTTATAACATAGGATTAACATAAGAATAGATATAAGATAACATAAGTTAGGGCAAAGGTGAATTGCTGGCAAACGGGTAAGTGTTGTGTCAATGTGTAACATTTTTTATGCTTGTTATTGAAGATATTTGTGAATCTTTGCGACAAACACATTCTTGATTAAGTGAGTGAGTTATCCAGGTGTATCAACAGATATATTATTACATAACTAACATGTCTTCTGAAAAGCCACCTACTAAGGAGGAACTGCGAGAACAAGGAACATTGTTAGGTTATGAGGGTGCAGAGTTGGAAAAATATGTAATAGAAGAAGGAAGAACATGGCGCCGAGAACAAAGGGACATCATCAAAGAGAAGGACGAACGAGAGGAAAGAATTAAATTAAAAATCCAGATGGCGGAAATTGAATCCAGACAGAAGATGCGACAAGCTGAATTGGACAACCAGTTGAAACAGGCTGAATTGGACAACCAGTTGAAACAGGCTGAATTGGACAACCAGTTGAAACAGGCTGAATTGGACAACCAGTTGAAGCAAGCAGAACTGGACAAGGAGTTGAAATTAGCTGAGCAGTTAAGACAGCACGAGTTAGAACTGAGGAGATTAGAACTACAAAATCCTGATGCCTCCAGATTTAGCAGTGCCAGCTCTCCAACTGACAGCCAAGACATTTCCTCAGGACCACATATTACTCCAGGATCAATGAATTTTCCACTGGCCCACTTCGACCCGAAGGAGGATCAGATGGATGAATATCTTGACAAATTTGTGTTAATGTGTGAAGCCTACAATCTGCCTAAGGATAAATTTAATATTAAACTCTCCCAAGCACTTCGCGGTCCAGCGTATGACGTGTTTGCAAAACTCCCTCCAGGTCTTGAGAAGGACTTTGTGACACTCAAAAATGCTCTCTTGAAACGATATCAGTTAACTTCTAGTGCCTACAGGTTGAAGTTCCGTACAGCCAAACGGTCACAAGGAGAGTCATTTCCTCAGTTCGCCTCACGATTACACACTTATTTTAACAAGTGGGTAGAACTGAGTGATTTGGATGCTACTTATGACGGGCTGGCGGAACTAATACTTGTTGAGCAATTTAAAGATGTTCTTCCAAAACAGCTACAAACCTTTATTGCAGAGAATGGTGGTGCTCGGCTAGAGGAGGTTATCGCACTAGCCGAACGATATTTAACTGCCCATGGCGAAGTAGCTAACACTAAATCTTGTAATTCTTCTACTGCTCAAAATACTCCTGCAACACAGAATAAGGGTTTTCAGCAGAACAACTCTTACGGTAAAGACACCAGAGGGCACACTGGGGGTCCACACCAAAATCCTGGTTTCCAAAAACAAAAACCACCAGCGAACAATAGTGGATGGGGTAAACCGTACTGCAAGAATTGCAAAAACAATGATCACCACACGAGCGTGTGCAAGAATAAACCCCCAACCCAGTATGCTGCGTGTATGATTATGGGGGCGAGTACCCAACAGAACGTAGGTTCAAGTAAGGTAACTAGGCCACCCACAGTTGAAACTATCTTGGTTGATGGTAGTCCCGTGGAGTGTCTCTATGACACCGGACTACAATATGACGCCATCATAGCTAGTCAGTTAGTGAAACCCTCACAGTTAACTGAACAAACTGTGGCAGTTAGGGGTGCTACCAGGAGCTCCCAAACAATAACTGCTAAGATAGCCAAAGTAAATGTGACATCAAAGTATGTCACTGGACTCATTTCAGCGGCAGTGATTGATGATCCTGTATACCCTTTCATGCTAGGATGTAAGTATGTATATTTAGGAGAACCATCATCACCCATGATAATGGCAGCTGTGGAGACCCGGAGTCAGGTTGAACATCCACATGAACCTGTACTCCCAATCAACCCTCTACCTCGGGAGATTAGGGCTGCACAACATGAATGTCCAACTTTAACACCTTGTTTTGGCAAATTGCCAATAGCTAGGAATCCCCCTGTGGTGGGAAATTTCTATGTAAAAGACAAGTTATTGTACCGTAGGGCGGGAACTACAGGTACCGAACATGGGCAACTTGTCGTGCCTAAAACATATCGTGACCGAATATTACATATGGGTCATACCATATTGTTCAGTGGACATATGGGGGTAGGGGCTACTACCCAACGTATTTCGTGCCACTATTTCTGGCCGGGAATGACGGCTGATATACAAAGATATGTCAAGTCATGTCCGGAGTGTCAACGCGTGTCACCAAAACATTGGACGGTCCCCGTTACCTTAGGGGAGATGCCCATTCTGAGTACACCGTTTGAGCGGGTAGCCGTAGACATTGTAGGTCCTCTGCCTCGTTCTAAGAGGAGGAATGCTTATATTCTAACTCTTGTGGACACTTGTACTATGTGGTCTGAAGCCATACCGTTACCTGGTATAGACTCCAAGAAGGTAGCTGATGCCCTGGTACACATCTTTACTAGAGTAGGTTTTCTCCACCAAATCTTAACTGACAATGGGTCACAGTTCCGGGGAAAACTTATGGAAGAGGTTTTCAACTTGTTCCGGACGCGCCATATTCATACCAGCCCGTACCACCCCCAGTCCAATGGGACAGTGGAACGGTTTAACGGGACTCTCATGTCTATCCTACGCAAGTTAGCCCAGGAAAAGCCTGAACGATGGGATGAATACATTCCGGCAGCATTGTTTGCTTACCGGGAAGTCCCCCATGCTTCCACAGGCCTTCCCCCTGCTACCTTGTTGTTCGGGAGGCCTATAAAGGGACCGTTAGAGGCAGTAATGAGGACCTGGACAGAAGAGGGAGTGGATGAAACAGTCCTCACTGCTTCGCAGTATGTAGGAGAGCTAAAACAGAAACTGGAAACCGGATGGAAATTGGCTAATTCCAACCTCCGGCGTGCCAGAAAGAAACATGCATCCTATTACAATAAGAAAACTAAAGATAGGGCGCTTGAGGTAGGCGACAAGGTTTTATTATTGTTACCCCAAGGAAATAACAAACTTGAAATTGGCTGGCAGGGTCCTTTCCCCATTTTAGAGAAATTGTCCCGCACAAATTACAAAATTTCCATTAGGGGTAAACATAAGATTTTCCACATCAATTTACTCAAAAAATTTGTGGAAAGATTAAATGATCCACCGGTGCATCTGATGGCTCTGTCGGTGGCAACTGAGGTTGAAGAGGGAGAAAACTCAGGGGTGGAGTATCCTCTGAAGCCTCAAGAGACGGTGAACGACGTCCTCATCAACCCTGACTTGGAGACGTCCGAGTTAGAGAAGATGAGACGAGTTCTAAGGTCTCATGCCTCAGTGCTAACAGATAAGCCGGGTAGGACAAAACTGGTCGAATTTGACATGAAATTAAATACCTTGGACCCAGTCCGACAAAAACACTATCCGGTCCCATATGCTAAACAGGACGCGTTACAAGAAGAGATTAAGTATCTTCTCAAGGAAGGGATCATTTCTCACTCAGAATCTCCTTACAGCGCCAGTGTAGTGCTCCTACGGAAGCCAAGTGGGGAGCATAGGCTATGTATTGATTTCCGCCAACTAAATGGAGTGACGGAATTTCAAGCGGAACCCTTACCGGATCAGGGACTGTTATTTGCCAAACTTAGTAAAGCCAAATACTTTTCCAAGGTAGATCTTAGTAAAGGATATTACCAGATACCGGTCAAGAAGGACATCCGACCATATTTAGCCTTCAGCACAGCAGATGGCCATTATGAGTTCAACGTGCTTCCTTTTGGGTTAAGTAACGCCCCTGGGGTGTTCACACGCATGATGCGGTTATTACTAGATCCACTGAAGGACCCTAATATTAGCAACTTCATGGATGATATTTTAATTGCTTCAGAGACGTTTGAGAGTCACCTACAGTCCCTAGACAGGCTGTTGGGAAGATTAGCGGAGACGGGACTGACCGCTAGACCTGCTAAATGCCAGTTAGCTTTTAGCCAGCTGGAGTTCCTGGGGCATACAGTAACGCAAGGACACATGTTCCCGGAACAGAAGAATATTGAGAAGCTGTTGAAGGCTACCAGACCCAGGACTAAGAAAGACGTGCGATCCTTTGTATCCTTGGGGGGTTTCTATCAAAAATTCATTAAGAACTTTAATGTGCTTGTAGCACCATTGACTGATGCAACAAAAAAAGCGGCACCAGAACAAGTAAAGTGGACTCCTGAATGCGAAGAAGCATACACCGCATTAAAGGACAAGCTCACTGATAGACCAGTATTACAGTTACCAGATTTGTCTCGCCCATTCACGCTGAGGACGGACGCAAGCAATGTGGGAATTGGGGCAACGTTATTACAACCCGGCCGGGAACAAGCAGAAATGTTATTCCCTGTAGCATACGCAAGCCGGAAACTCAACGGGGCTGAGAAAAACTACTCTACCATTGAGAAGGAATGCTTAGCTTTGGTCTGGGCTATTCAGAAATTTCAACCATACCTGTATGGGACGGAATTTACGGTACAAAGTGACCACCAACCCCTTATGTTTCTTGCATCATCTAAACAACTGAACACCCGGTTGATGAGGTGGTCCTTACTATTACAGCCTTATGCATTCAGAGTAGAATACATTCCGGGCAGTCAGAATGTAGGGGCTGATTTTTTTAGTAGACATTGTGCTATTGATGAAGAGGGGGACCTGTCCAAATGACCCATAAACGTCAGAGTAAGGGCTGACAAAACTATATGAGAGTTCGGGCTGGAGAAAAAGTTGCTTCTCCAACTTTTTTTGAACGATGGGCATTTGTGACAGGTTGGCCCACCTCTCAGATCGTTTTGTTACTAGATGGAGATAGCCCTCAGTAAACCCCTCTATGTAGTCTGTATTCTTTTTTATTTTTATCTATATTTTCAAATATTAGATAAAATCGTCTTTGGTTAGTGTAGTAGTAGTAGTAGTAGGCCTCTTTCAGTCCTGAAGGACTATAGAGTTGTGCCGCTTGGGAGGTGCCTGGCAGCACCGCTGGTGACTGTATAGTCCAATTCGAGAATGACAATCTCTGTCACAGTTTCCGCATCTGTGAGACGAGGCAAGTCCCGCAGTAAGTGACTGCTCTTTGAGCCTGTGCCGTCTCTCCTCAGTTTTTTGGATCTGATTGCGCTCAAAGAGCACCAGTCCGTTTCGTACATCTCTTCTCCAGGAGCATCTGTCTGTTGCAACTCTCTCCCACGTGTCTGGATCTATTCCAATGGTTTTCATATCTTGTTTACACACATCCCTATATCGCATTTGGGGTCTTCCGGTTGGCCTCTTTCCTGTGGCTAGTTCTCCGTAAAGGAGATCTTTGGGAATACGTTCGTCCTCCATTCGAGATACGTGGCCCAACCACCGGATACGTCTCTGCTTGAGGAGGGTGTGCACTGTGGTAATATCTGCTCTTTCAAGCACCTGTTTGTTTGTTATGTGGTCTTTCCATGTTATGCCCAGGATACGTCTCAGACATCTTATGTGGAAGGAATTCAACTTCCTTTCCTGTCTTGAGTACAGGGTCCAGGATTCAGACCCGTAGAGTAGTGTGCTAACAACACAAGCTTTATATACTTGAGCTTTTGTACGCTCTGTTAGTCTATTATTCTCCCAAACTCTTTTAGCTAGCCTGGAAAATGTTGTGGCTGCCTTTCCAATGCGTCTGTCGATTTCTGTCTCTAATGAAAGATTATCTGATATTGTCGATCCCAGATACACAAAATCGTGGACGACTTTCAATTCATAATTAGAGATTTTGATTGACGGAGGCGCACCAGCATCTTGTTCCATCACCTGTGTTTTATTTAGGCTAATGGTGAGCCCAAAGTCTTTGCAGGCAGCTGCAAAACGATCTATGAGCCTTTGGAGATCTTCTGCTGTATGAGTAGTCAGTGCTGCATCATCTGCAAAAAGTAGTTCTCTTATGCATCTTGGTCTTATTTTGGTCTTTGCCTTGAGTCTTGATGGGTTAAAAAGTTTGCCATCAGATCTTGTGTGGAGGTATATGCCTTCAGTGGCAGTCCCAAATGCTTGCCTTAAGAGAACAGCAAAGAAGATACCAAAGAGTGTAGGAGCAAGCACGCATCCCTGCTTTACTCCGCTGCTGATGCTGAATGACTGGGATGTTGAGCCGTCAAATAAAATGGTCCCCTGCATGTTTACGTGGAATGATTTCACGAGACTAAGAAGGGTGGGTGGACATCCAACCTTTTCAAGGACCTTAAAAAGGCCGCTTCTGCTCACGAGGTCAAATGCCTTTGTGAGGTCGATGAAGGCTATATATAATGGCTTCCTCTGTTCTCTGCACTTCTCTTGGAGCTGCCGGAGTGAGAAAATCATATCGATGGTGGACCTGTTGGGTCTAAATCCGCACTGCGATTCGGGGTAGATTCTTTCAGCAAGAATGTGTAATCTTTTAAGGATTACTCTAGCAAAAATCTTGCCTGTAATGCTGAGAAGGGAAATGCCGCGATAGTTGTTGCAGTCGCTTCTGTCGCCTTTGTTTTTATAAAGGGTAACGATGTTTGCGTCTTTCATATCTTGTGGTATTGATTTTTCTCTCCAGCAGAGCTGTAATATTGCATACAGTTCTGGGATGATTGTTTCTTTGCTACATTTTAAAATTTCAGGTGGAATACTATCTTTTCCAGGTGCCTTGCCGGATTTGAGAGAGTCTAGTGCTTCGCTGATTTCTGTGAGGCAAGGTTCGTTATCCAAGGCATGCATGGCGGACTGTTGATCGATGGCTTCCAGAGCTTCTTCGCTGACAGTGTTATCCACTGAGTATAGCTCTGAGTAGTGTTCTACCCAGCGATCCATTTGTTTCGCTCGATCTTTTATGATTACCCCCTCAGTTGATAGTAAAGGGGCCATCTTATTTTTTGATGGACCGACAGCTTGCTTGATGCCCTCATACATTCCTCTTATATTTCCAGTGTCTGCACAAGTTTGAATTTGAGCAGAGAGCTGTAGCCAGTACCTGTTCGCACATCTTCTTGCCATCTGTTGTACTCTATTTCTGGCCGTTCGCAATGCCTGCAGTGTTTTCTCTGAAGGTGATGTTTTATACATCGAGAATGCATGTCTCTTTATCTCCAGGACTGGGAGCATCTCTTCAGAGTGTGCTTCAAACCAGTCGGTTGACTTAGTTTGCTTCTTGCCAAATGTTGATAGTGCTGTATTGTAGATGGTGTCGCGAAAATGACTCCATCTCTCGGTGGAATCTCCGTCTGTGGGGCCGGGCAGAGTATCCGCTAGAGCCTGCATGAATTTGTTGACCTTCTCTTTATTTTGGGTGCCACTGGTGTTAATGCGTGGTCTTCCTTCTGTTCGGCTTCTGTAGATTCTCTTGGGCTTTATCTTCACCTTGCTGGAGACGAGTGAATGGTCGGTGTCGCAGTCAGCACCATGATAGCTGCGAGTCATCCGTACATTGCGGAGGTTGCTGCGTTTAGTGAGCACCAGGTCGAGTTGGTGCCAGTTCTTTGATCTGGGGTGCCTCCATGACACCTTGTGTTGAGGTTTCGTGTCAAAGAAGGTGTTGGTCACGCACAGATTATGGTGGCTGCAGAATTCCAAGAGACGTTGTCCATTGTCATTGATCTTCCCAACGCCAAACTGTCCCAGACATGAAGGCCAAGATTCGTGGTCAGAGCCAACCCTGGGTTAGTGTATTTATATACATAAAACTATAGAGAGAGTTAAATACTATTTCTTCTTATAGTTAGAAGTAGATGTAGGGTAGAGTTCGTTTACAAGCCAAGAAATCAAGTCAGGCTGAATTTTATATTCAGTTTTGGCTGTGAATAATAATTTGGCCACAGGAAGGGAACTCTCCTGGATGAGAAGTTAACTTCCGGTAGCACCCTAACTTCTGGCATTTTCTGATAGCAACCTGGAAGGAGCAGGAGGAGCTATCAAGTCAATTGGCTAAAATTGAACACCTGTCTGTGTTTAAACATATTTTATTGCTGGCTCTTGTTAAGCCGAACAACAATCTAAAACATAGAAAAGCCAATGATAGTCTCCACTCCCGATAGGCCAGTCAAAATCTAGTTGCAGGAGCCTGCACCCTGATCATCTGTAGCCGTAGTCACGACCGGTGATTGAGCTACGAATAACTCACTTGATGCAGCAGAGAGTGGAGGCCATACCACGATCCAGTCAGCACTGCCAGCTTACCATCCAGGAGGCTAAGGATTATCAGATGAGTGGCTACCCACCCGTTTGCCACTGCACAGCAATCCTAATTTGTCCGCTATTGGCTAAGAGTCTATGATTTTATCCTCTAGCTGAACAGTATCTTGTCGAGATTTCAGGGATCTGCGTATCTCTTATGTGTCAGTGAGTTCCCAGTGGGGCTCACGTAGTGTTCTTTAGGATTAAACGTTATGTTATATTTGTACTTTTAACAACTGCATCTGTCATTATAGAATTAGCATCATCAGATTGTGTGACGAGTGAAAGGACTACATCTATACGTATCATTCTGTCTTATCTCCTGTTGTGTGAGAATACATTAGGCAGTGGGGGCTCATTATTCATCCAGGCACGTTAGCAGGAATAACTTGACATACTGTCTTCGTGTGTTAGTACAGTTAGTCGTCATAACTTTCCGCCTGGCACTGTTTAGAAGTAGTGATCCATTCTGGGACTTTGTTAATCATTCTTCTAGAACTGCGAGCCATTTGATCGCTTCTTCAGCAGTGGTTAGATTCTCTATTCTTAGAAGTCTATTTAGTATCTACTTTGATCCAATTCCATCCTAGTAGAATACGTTACGCGACACTGGGGCACAACAATGCAAGGTTAAACAGCCTCCAGAATCTGGGGCACAACACTGCAAGGTTAAACAGCCTCCAGAATCTGGGGCACAACACTGCAAGGTTAAACAGCCTCCAGAATCTGGGGCACAACACTGCAAGGTTAAACAGCCTCCAGAATCTGGGGCACAACACCAGCAAACAAGTTCCTGTAACTGTGTCAGGACATGCAGCTTTCCTGTGTCAACATGTGCCAGGACATGCAGCTTTCCTGTGTCAACATGTGCCAGGACATGCAGCTTTCCCATGCCAACATGTGCCAGGACATGCAGCTTTCCCATGCCAACATGTGCCAGGACATGCAGCTTTCCCATGCCAACATGTGCCAGGACATGCAGCTTTCCCATGCCAACATGTGCCAGGACATGCAGCTTTCCCATGCCAACATGTGCCAGGACATGCAGCTTTCCTGTGCCAATATGTGCCAGGACATGCAGCTTTCCCATGCCAACATGTGTCAGGACATGCAGCTTTCCCATGCCAACATGTGCCAGGACATGCAGCTTTCCTGTGCCAATATGTGCCAGGACATGCAGCTTTCCCATGCCAATATGTGCCAGGACATGCAGCTTTCCCATGCCAACACGTGTCAGGACATGCAGCTTTCCCATGCCAACATGTGCCAGGACATGCAGCTTTCCTGTGCCAACATGTGCCAGGACATGCAGCTTTCCTGTGCCAATATGTGGTCAGGGACCATGTCACAGTCACTAAAGAAGAAGACTCAGGTTGTTGAGCTGACATGTTACATACAAGTTCTGACAATATCGACCAGCAAGCAATGATGAGAGCAACCAGACACATCAGTTCGGTGTTCAGCAGGCAGTGATGAGAGCAACGAGACATCTCAGTTCGGTGATCAGCAGGCAGTGATGAGAGCAACAAGACAGATCAGTTCAGTGTTCAACAGGCAGTGATGAGATTAACAAGACAGATCAGTTCAGTGTTCAGCAGGCAGTGATGAGATCAACAAGACACATAAGTTCAGTGTTCAGCAGGCAGTGATGAGATCAACAAGACACATCAGTTCTGTGTTTTACACTGATTCAGATATTCTATTAATGTGGCCTTTTGTTGGTCACATTTCTCGCATCAGTGTAATGTTGTACATTTGTTATGCTGTTCACATTGAACTCACACACGTTCAAACAAAATAAAATATTGCATTCCTAGTTATAGTCTTAGACACTGTTTTTATTGCAAGCATTTTTTGTCTATTTAGAGCTGGACACATTCTGACTGGCACATTTAGTAGTCTGTGTGCATTCAGCTTTGATTCCATGCTGCTGTTGTCCTATATTTTACAATGTTCTGACGTCACCAGATCTAAATAATTTGGAGATCATAATGCTTAGCAAGATGTTATGACTGCACAGGCTTTAAAACAGATAGTCCATGACTTGGTGATGGGGCCAGTATTTGGGATCTGAAAGCCCATGGTTGGTGAGTGGGCCAGTATTTGGGATCTGAAAGTCCATGGCTTGGTGAGTGGGCCAGTATTTGGGATCTGAAAATCCATGGTTGGTGAGTGGGCCAGTATTTGCAGGTTTAAAGCCCATGGTTTGGTGAGTGGGTCAGTATTTGGGGTTTGACATTCCATGGTTTGGTGATAGGGGCAGTATATGGGGTTTTACAATCCATGGTTTGGTGAATGGGCCAGAATTTGGGATCGTAAAGTCCATGGCTTGGTGAGTGGGCCAGTATTTGGGGTTTGACAGTTCATGGTTTTGGTGTGTGGGCCAGCATTTGGGGTTTGAAAGCCCATGGTTTGGTGAGGGGCAGTATTTGGGGTTTGACAGTCCATGCTTTAGTAAGAGGGCCAGTATATGGGGTTTGACAATCCATAGTTTGGTGAGAGGGCCAGTATTTGGGGTTTGACAATCCATGGCTTGTTAAGAGGGGCCTTATTTGGAGTTTGGCAATCCATGTCTTGGTGATAGTGCCAGTATTTGGGGTTTGGCAATCCATGGTTTGTGAGAGGGGCCAGTATTTGGGGTTTGACAATCCATGGTTTGTTGAGAAGGGCAGTATTTGTGGTTTGACAATCCATGGCTTGGTGAGAAGGGCAGTATTTGGGGTTTGACAATCCATGGCTTGGTGAGAGGCAGTATTTAGGGTTTGAATCCATGGCCTGGTGAGTGGAATCTGTATTCATTACTTTTATAAAACATATTGATCTGATTATAAAAATGTGGACATAACTGTTCCTTAAATAAAAACAGCAGATGAAAACAAAAAGAATCTCATGTTTGTGAAGAGAAACATGTGCACTGCCAACAAGCTTACCCTGAACTCTGCTAACATTAATGGCACAATGTTTCAGAGACAATGAAGTGAAACAAATAAACAATGATGAATTGATCAAGCTTACACCCAATAATCACACAACACAAATGTCTCCATCTACAAAATACCTATATTTCTTCAAATGTTACGTGCATTGAAAAGGCACCTTTGATGTGGCATGGTGTGTAATTTGATGACATTTATCATGATATGATGACTGCTCCAGACCCAGTACTACAGACACACTTAGCAGACACGTACAGCTGGGTGTTACTGATTTACTCATGATACTGAACAATGCCAGGGTCAAACAAATGGCAGTTATGGAGGCTTGTTAGGATTAGTACAACCATACAAATAGTGATGGTCTGTTGTCAAAACAAACATAAATCTAAGTACAAGGTGGCCTCAAGCCAGGTCAAAATGGTTCACATATAACTATAAAAGATAATATGTCAATTAACAAAGCACATTGGTACAAAGGTGACACATGTGCAATTATATCAAACATCAATTTGAGAGTATCAGATAGACTAAACTAAGTAGTCAGAAAATATGTTACACAGAACCAAATGACATGAACAAATAAATTGCTCCATAAAAAATGAGACAAAACAAATACAGTGGTGATGCAATGTGATGCTAAAAACTAAAAGTAAACATTGTGCATATTTATGGCATACACACACAGTACAGAAATATAATGCATATACATTCAAGTGTCAATACCAGAAACAGTAAAAGGGCATGACTGACATATCAATATCAACTACAAATAATAAAAACACACTCAAGAATTCCCCATGATTATAATTGTAGTCTAAATATGGCTGCTGAGGTCAACAAGTTAAATGTCAATGGTTTACACCAGTGATGTCATTAGGACCTTCTTGCAGACACCGGTGATCAAGATGATGTGGGGGATCTGTCAGATTCTCACCCATAGGTGCAATGCATCGTCTTTACCAACGCCAGGCAATTGCAACCGGGCTCAACTCTGAGCGATGTTAAAACGCTAGTTACAACGCGGCGTCTTCGACGGCGCCAGGGAAGTCCAGCCAGGCTCAACTCTGAGCAACACTAAGCACGTTGCTGGTCAGTCGGGACACCGCGTGAAACTTGTGGTTCACGCAGGGGGACTCTACTCCGACGACGAGAATGCTGAACGGCTCGGCAGACAGGCTTGGGATGTCGTAGCGGACAGACGGTTTGAATGGGGCTTACAATGAATTGAATGTTTGAGCGTGAATCGATAGCTAGCCTGTACGAGTGTAGGAGACTGAACGCGTGTTATTGACTTGTAAGTGTATTGCATTTATGTATTGATTGATTGCATGTATTGATTGTATGATGAATTATGATTGCGCGGTACATGCATTGATTGTGAAGTGCGCGTTGCGAGAATAAAGTGTTTGAATTGTTGTTACCGTGTGTCACGTTGAGTTATTTAGTGACAGTATTTAGTATCTCACTTGTCAGCCAACGAGCCGGAGTTCTTGCTGAAGCAAGATCCGGACAAGTCGACATCTGCATGTGTCTCATCGACATCTGCATGTGTCTTATTGTACCACGATATGTGCAGATGATGATGGCAATCAAATTGTGAGTCATATGCTATAGGAAACCGGCAACTTGAGGAAGTGCGAGTGTTTTGTCTGATCCAACAACTGCAACATTCATTATTACATGTGTATGTGAAGTGATGTGTGTAGGCCTGCACATTCCCAGTTGGAGACCTAGGTTCTCTCTATAAATAGCAGTTAAGGCCCTAATACGGCCAAATAGCATACTTAACTGATTCTCTGCCGCAGACCGATAGGTCGGTTCCATGGACCGATTTTGGCACCCGCGAACTGACCTATCAATTTGGTATATATAGTGCTTTAATTGATCTATTGCTCCTTTTTAATCCACAATTTTTAGTGTCCCATTGAATTAAACTTTACAACGAAAGATTTTGTTTACACCCGTGTGCAAGAGCACGCTAGGCCCCATTTCTTTTCAGGAGAAATTGAGTTTGGTGAGATTCGAAATGACAATATCTTCTGGTTCTGGGCTTCATATATTTTAATGAAATTACCGTTTTAAACAATTTTATATTATAGTTATTGTGATGTAAAGGACTTTGTGAAAGATTCTAAAACTTATACCACGTGCAGTAGTCAATTAATTTAGAAGACAGTCATAATTTGAAAAGAAATCTAACAGTGAAAGTTCCTCATATTATGATGGCAAATGCCGACTTATGCTTGCGCTAATGAGCAAAACTTGTGCCACTAAATTTGCTTTGTCTATTACAAAGTATTTAAGGAGTATTTAAATAATTAAATTTACAAGAATAATACTTAAAACTAAATAGAAAATAGTGTTTATTTTGTTTCTCAGTACGCTACTCCTCAGTAATCTGCCTGGTGTGTTCCTGACATTTTCCATTTTGTGTGAACATTATGTGCTTCAAAATAATATGTTTTAATTGTGTTTTATTGGTGTTGTGGTGCAGTTCTTGTGATATTATTGAACAAAAGTGGCGTATGTAACAATATTCAGCAAATTTAACTGGGTTAGCTGCTGTGGATACAAAATAAAGCCTTGTTAAGTGAAATTTTAAAACATTTTTACCTTTTTAATTTCAATTGTTATTACTATACCTCTCATTATTGTCATAATATTTCTAACGTATCAATTAATTATTAACACAGTTATGTTCCATGTGCAATCCTCTTTAATTTGATATGTAATACAATTTATCTGCTACCATTTTAACAATTTTAAAAGCATTATTGTGACACACCCCTACATCCAATTTTCTGCCTTGAATTTCTGTTTGGCCAGTACCACTGTTTTGTTTGGCAGGCAATCAGTTAATGATTAATTAGCACCACACTGTTCCACTGAGCCAGATATGTCATGACTACAGTGTGGCCAAGAGACAGCTTCACATGTGACCTTACGCCCAGCACCAGCATTCACTTTGGACACACAGGTTGCGTGTTCATGTGGTCAAGTGAGACAGCATGGGCAAGCAACAGTTCAGTGAACACTGCACCATTCTGTATCTCATGTTGTATGCAGTCAGCTATTCTGCTCACATTCTGAAACACTGAACAATGTATATCCATCTTTGATTGCATGTAAAGAATGCAACCAGCATGATGGTACTTTGTCAATTTATTTGTTCTTGTTCAACCTGCCAAATGGCAGAGCCTTGCAGCATCATGACTGTCAATGCCTGCTTCAGACCAGGCACTTGCAGAAGGCAGTGGCCTGGGCAGTGCATGGCATCTGTTGTCCTCGGATCATGTTTATATTCAATTTGAGTGATGAGACTGATATATTCATGTCATGTTGCTTGTGACTGTTACATCTGCTCCAAAAACTGACACTAAATGCCTTAATGTCATTATTGACATTTCCATTGTTTTGTGTGTTGTTGTGTTTTTTTTGTTGTTCTCTGCCGATGAAGGGTTGTCGCCGCAATGTCCTTTGGCAATTTAATTTTGTAGAGCTTTCCAACTGTCTACCTGTCCACAGCTTTACACACTTCAGTCCATTTCATGTATTTGTGCCTCTGATTGGGTACAGTGTCAAATATGTTTTAATTACATATTTGTAGACCAGCTGGCACTGGGCGTGTGGTCAACATGAAGCCAGCCACTGTAACTTCCCAGCAACTGTCCTAGTTCTCATGTGAGCCTGGGTGTGTGGGTATGTGGTCAACATGAAGCCAGCCACTGTAACTTCCCAGCAACTGCCCTGGGTCTCATGTGAGCCTGGGTGTGTGGGTGTGTGGTCAACATGAAGCCAGCCACTGTAACTTCCCAGCAACTGCCCTGGGTCTCATGTGAGCCTGGATGTGTGGTCAACATGAAACCAGCCACTTTGACTTCCCAGCAACTGCCCTGGGTCTCATGTGTGGGTGTGTGGTCAACATGAAGCCAGCCACTGTGACTTCCCAGCAACTGTCTTGGTTCTCATGTGTGGATGTGTGGTCAACATGAAGCCAGCACTGTGACTTCCCAGCAACTGTCCTGGGTCTCATGTGGGTCTGGGTCAACCTGGAAGTCCGGTCCATGACCACAGATCACTGGTTTAATGGGGATTCAAACACATGATCACCGGGCTGACAGGCAAGTGTGCTAGCCACTGAGCCAGCGTGACTCTAGGGAAGAAACAGACAGCTGTTATTGGAAGTGTTTAAGATGGAAGATAGTCACAGCCATGATGACTGTGTAGACACTCGGCAATACCAGTTTCTCCTGTCACTGTTGATGTGAACAGCCAGCAATAGCAGTTTCTGCTGTCACTGTTGATGTGAACAGTCAGGGTTTTCTAGGTTGTGGTCAATGGCACATTTGAGCAGAATTGTGTTCATGTCAAGCAATGCTCACTTAGCTACATATTTGATGAAATAATACAGTCAGCAGTGTAAAAAAAAAATACATATTCAGATGATATGCAGAACTGGTCAGCCTGCATGGGTAGGTTCAAATCATAGCTACATAAATAAAGGGAGGGTCAATGTCATGGAACATAACACTCAGAAAATGCCATCCCTGAAATGCCTACTGCATGATTCCTCATCCAGTATATTCTCAGAGACAAGCAAGTATGTGTGTATGTGTGCACATACAAACTGGCATGGACCTCTGACACAATTGTCTATGTGTTTTGACAGGACATAGTCAAAGTAGCCCAGACTTCACACAGCAAATGAGCTTGACACATGCAGGGTAAATCAGTCATTACCTTTACATCATCAGGTCAGCTCAGCAATGCAGCCTTTATAGTTATACACTGGGAGTACTCAGCAAACACAATTTTAGTACATCAATTGTTGCCATATTTTATCATTTGATTGTATTATTTTTTTAAATTGTTTACATCCACAACATATGATTACAACAGAAAAATTATTAAAGTAAAATAAAATGGATTTTCAAAGTTGGTATAACTGACATTAATTCAATCCACTTAGTATATACACATGCTATGTACACAATTAAATCAAAAGACATGCTAAAAAAAGAGGCCAGAGAGTATATATAGCGCCCATGTGTCAACACACTTTTGAAAATCAACTGAATAAAGATATTTGCTGATTACAATACACATGTCACATACTGAAACACAGGTATGCTACCATATATTTTTCATTTCTCACTGAAAACACCAATGGCAGACATACTTAAGCACTGACCTGCTGCTGTTTGATATAATAATTGTACACATTTCAGGAAATCAGTGTCTTCACCAATATATCAGAAGGACTATATTCTCAACAGTCAACATTCTTGCAAGAAGCGCCAGCAGACACATACAAGACTTGCGATCTCTACAATGCAGCACATTCATTCAACATTAGGGAAGGGGCTCACAGCCATCATCCAGTTGCTTGTGCTGAGCCATCAATCAAAATTGGTTGCCATTATTTTCATGTTTATTGCACTGAGATTGGTTTTGCTGTTCACTCTGCTCTTGTGCTGACTTGATTAGATTGTTAACTCCCATATGTGATGTTGATGGTAATACTGTGAGGTCAGCATATCAAAACCAGGTATTTATATTTCTCTGACCACAAAGGGAGGGATCATATTATTCCTGTTCACATTGTCTCTAAGTCCTGTCTGCCTGCCCTATATCAAACCAATTAAACACATACTGACATCAAACCATGGTTTTGATTCAAGTAAAGAGAGTACAAGTATCAGATTTATTCACGTACAGCCAGTCTTTGATGTGAAGATGACAACATATCCTATATAAGTTCAACAAGAACGTGAAGTACATGGACACTGCAAAAAAAAAACTATTTAGTCAGAACTGCCTGATATTGTAGGTAAACAGAATGAAGAAGTATGTGTCTGAACATTTGCATGGCAATATCAACAATGGCAAAATGCTGACAGTTGGTAGTATAAATGTCATACACATGTCCACATTGCCAGAAAATACATGAAGTCATCTTTGATGTGGAGAACAATTGGAGCTAATCAATGTCAGGGAGATCTAACCACAATTATATGGGGCATTTATTTGAAATCCGTTCATGCCGCACTGCGCGTAATTGTGTACATGGAACATGATCATGTGATAAGTACTGACCAATGAATAAAAGAGCATGTGCTTATCGTCCCATGATGCATAATGCACAGGTTCTGTTTCTGACTGTTGAGAAAATGGCTGGATTGATCCAATATCCATCCAAAGAAGCTCAAAAAGTGGTGATTCAGTTTCTTTCATTTGAAGGATGTCGACCAGTGGACATTCATCGAAGGATGCAGGCAGCGTACGGTAAAAAATGTGTCGAAGACAACAGTGACAGACTGGGCACGAATGTTTTGGAAAGGACGTCAGTTCACGACAGATCTTCGACAGTCGGGTTGCGCATATTGTTGCAACAGAAAAAACCATCGCCAAAATTGATGCAGAAGTACAGATGAATCGTTGTCGAAGCATACGTTTGCTAGTGAAAGAATTTGATGTGTCAACTGGGACAATTCAAAAGGTCGTTCGTAAGAAACTGCAATATCGGAAGGTGTGTTCACAGTGGGTATCACGGATGTTGACCGACCATCAAAAAGAGGAACGCATGGGATGGTGTTTGAACCACTTGCTGCATTACAGAGTGGAGGGTGATGCATTTCTCTTCCACATAGTGGCAGGCGATGAATCATGGTGTCACCACTTTGAGTCGAGCAGCAAAAGAGAGAGCATGCAATGGAAGCATGCTGGATCACCAAAAGTCAAAAAATTCAAGTTACAGGTTTCCGCTGGTAAGGTTATGCTGAGTGCATTTGTTTACCATGAAGGGCTATTGTTGGACGACTTTAAATAACCTGGTGTCAACATCAACTCTACCCACTACTTACAAACACTAGACAAGCTGCAAAAAGCCATCAAGAATAAACGACCCAGCATGCTTTCTCGCGGTGTGATTTTTTTGCATGATAATGCTCATCCGCATGTCGCAAAGATTGTGCAGGAAGCATTAGTAAGGAAGAAGTGGGAAATTCTGCAACATCCAGCCTATAGTCCTGATTTGTCACCATGTGATTTTCATTTGTTCAGACCCCTAAAAAAGGCTCTCAAGGTGCAACGATTTCACACAGATGCAGACGTAATGAACGCAGTAAACACTTGGTTCAGTGAGCAACCATAATCCTTTTTTGCGGACAGCATTCTCCACCTACCTAAGCAATGGGATGCTTGCCTGAATGCCTACGGCGACTTCTTTTGACCAACCCATGGTGCATAATTCATTCAAAATGAATGGCTTTGTTTAATTCTACCACACCTGTTAATGTTTCCTTCATGCTTTTGTAATAAAGCCATTGGAACGGGTTTCAAATGAACATCCCTAATACATTTGTAAAGAGACAGTTTTCAGTTTGTTCAAAGTTATACGATTTAAAAACAATTGCCAGTGGGAAACCTTTACGTTGCTGCTGATCACAGATTACCGTTATTTTAAGGAGGAGTGGTCACATCTACTAATCACTGGCTGTACACAATAATGACCTAGTAGATACAGATACCGGCCAGACATTTGTACATAAGTGGATCACAAACTTCATTTTCACAGAGGCAGAATTGTTCATGACCACATCAGGAAGGGTAGACTCAGCCTCATAAAATGGGTATCAGAAAATTGTCTGTGAGGTCAGATGGTCAATGTGATACCAACCACATCAACCACTGAGTGATGTAGTCTTGACTCTGCAAAGTATTGGCTTAACAATGTATATGCCAAAATTAATGTAGGCATTTGTCATGACCGGTCTCTGTGGCCAAGGGCTTGCGAACGCGGTTTGTGAGCCCGTATACCCGGGTTCGAAACACGGTGGTGCTAGTTTTTTCGAAAAAGGTATAGGAGCCGGTCGTTCAGAAAGCAATGGCAAACTACTGAACGTAAAATTTGCCCAGGAATCACGAACAGCGTAAATGCTGGGGTTGACTGCTACGTCCTCTGAAGGACATGCAACTTAATTTTTTTTTTATTTTTGTCATGAGTCGAATTGAAGCTCATGGCATGTTGAAAGATGGCCATGCAGAAGGACGTGACAATCGTGGGGTTTGGACCCAAGTAACGCATGCCGAGGTTGTCACCGGAGCAAGAGACAGGATGTTGCGAAGGTGACAAGGGCATTCAAGTTGTAGTTGTCATCGTAGACGCACCACGTCTCGAAGATAGGCAGCGGCTTATACTATGAAGCTTTTATTATATCAGAGTTGTCAATTCTATTAGAATTGATTGTGGTGTTGATCAATTGATGAATACATGAAATTTATTGTATTTAATATAACTGTGGAAACGTCGCTGGAGTTTTGTTATTTCTTCTTCTTCTTCTGCATTCGTCCGGAGTTTCTTTTTTTCGGATGTGACTGCATTGTGCCTGTTTACAGCAGAGCTGCGTTCATGCGCCGTTAAGCCGACACATCCGACTTCTGCGGGCATTTAGTGACCGGGTTAACCTTCCCGGGTTTTTTGTTATTTTATAGTTGTGTTCTGCCCGTCATAGTGTGTAGTATAGAAACCACAGTTAACCAGTCTATGGAACAGTCGCCATGCTGAGGTATTGACAAATGCCGCCTAATGAAGTTGAAGTCAGCCAGTGGGCAACCATAAAAGAACAACGAAGATTACGAAATCTGAGCGGTATGCAGTCATCTCACATATGCCGCTTGAATCAGTACGGCTATAGGGAAGTTGGCACCTGTAGTAATTGATGGGAGATAGTGTTTCTTCTGACCCTAAGATATAAGGCAATGACTTCCACAATACATAATACTATAGTCGACAGCCAGGGGAGTGTTCCACATCAGCAGCAGTTCATCTCTTTGAGAACGAGAAATGCAGAAGCAATTAAACGTGCAATCTCAATCTAATCAATAATAATTGAAATAAATTCCTGGCACATTAATGTATAGTTTACTGGTTTGTTCAGTATATATACATAAAATCAACAAAAGAAATTGTAAGATTTGTTTTTCTAAAAAATCTGGCTGTAAATGGCTAAGATTGCTGTCAGAGGGTTAAAGCCCATTGTCGCATGCAATGCTCATTGTTTGACCCTAGGGGTTTAGGTGAGTTCAGATGAGTTTTGTTTCAGTTAGATTCCCATTACAATTGGTTAGATAGATAACAAACAAGCAAGTAAGATGTACTAGATTACAATGAGCTTACTCTTTGTAAGAACAATCCTTCATCATGAGTGAAACTGGAAACAGTTTGGAAAACACAATGGATCAGGCTACTTTGGACATTTATGATAACATCCCATGATGACTGAAATATGAAGGTTTTCTGGTCACATGATCACCTTACACAGCACTACCATAATTCCATGAAGCATGATCTTGTAAACGGCAACTCATCGTCACAGAATACCCATCATCCAATGGGTTATAAAGAAAACTCCTTGAATACATACTTTTCTCAGGGATACTTCCTATATCTGGCCACATGAATTCCTCAATTATCTCAAGTGTTTCCTACCTCCATAAAAAGTATAACATTAAGTTAATGACACACACAGTGATAATCAGAGTCTGACATTAAGTCTCTGACACACACAGTGATAGAATATATGACATTCTCTGACACACACAGTGATAATCAGTTTGACATTAAGTCTCTGACACACACAGTGATAGAATATGACATTCTCTGACACACACAGTGATAATCAGTTTGACATTAAGTCTCTGACACACAGAGTGATAATCAGAGTATGACATTAAGTCTCTGACACACAGAGTGATAATCAGAGTATGACATTAAGTCTCTGACACAGAGAGTGATAATCAGAGTATGACATTAAGTCTCTGACACACAGAGTGATAATCAGAGTATGACATTAAGTCAATGACACACAGAGTGATAATCAGTTTGACATTAAGTCTCTGACACACACACACAGTGATAATCAGAGTATGACATTAAGTCAATGACACACACACACAGTGATAATCAGAGTATGACATTAAGTCAATGACACACACAGTGATATGATAATCAGTTTGACATTAAGTCTCTGACACACACACACAGTGATAATCAGAGTATGACATTAAGTCAATGACACACACAGTGATATGATAATCAGTTTGACATTAAGTCTCTGACACACACACAGTGATAATCAGAGTATGACATTAAGTTTCTGACACACACACAGTAATAATCAAAGTATGACATTAAGTCAATGACACACACAGTGATAATCAGAGTATGACATTAAGTCTCTGACACACACACAGTGATAATCAAAGTATTGACATTAAGTCTCTGACAAACACACACAGTGATAATCAGAGTATGACATTAAGTCTCTGACACACAGAGTGATAATCAGAGTATGACATTAAGTTAATGACACACACAGTGATAATCAGAGTATGACATTAAGTCTCTGACACACACACAGTGATAATCAAAGTATGACATTAAGTCAATGACACACACAGTGATATGATAATCAGAATCTGACATTAAGTTTCTGACACACACAGTGATAATCAGAGTATGACATTAAGTCTCTGACACACAATGATAATCAGAGAATGACATTAAGTCAATGATAGTCACAATGATAATCAGACAGGTTAACAGCAGAACAAACAACCACTGAATTTCCATCAGGTTAATGTGGTCTCCCTGTTTGAGGAACGTGGTTCAACTGAATTTCTAAACTTTATTGTTAGCAACTAACGCCATAGTAGCCATCATCAACATTGTTCAGTAATGATGCATGTTTGCATGTCAAAACTATGATTTCTGTGACTTGGCTAGCACTCAACAAAGATCTGATAAGAACATTGGGAAAATGTGTTCACACTCAGACACCAAGAAAGCCATTGTAGCCACAATGTTGTGTTTATGTCTTCGTGAATTTCATAATTGTTCTATGAAGATGCTGTCCTTAGCCATGATTTATTTACAATAAAATACAACAGCACCTTTTCATCAGGAAACTTTGTACACTGGCAATGACTGCATGAATACATCAAAAGTGTAACTAATGGAGTCAAGCTTCTTGGGAGATTCTTTTAACTGTTCTATAAATGGGCTGTTGGTAATATAAGCCTTCGCACTTTAGCAAAATATTGACAATTACAATTTGCAAATTTGTGTCCAAAAGTCAAACTGTATATCAAACATACGCATATTATATTCTCACTCTCATTATATGCTGATTATTTTGTGTTCACTACTGCACATCATTTATAGCCATTCAACATTTCATTGTTTATCTACAATTCATGAGATTATTGATTAAGTAAGTTAGCAACAGGAAATGTACAGCTGCTCCACTACCAACAAGTATAGTGTAGCTTGAGGGAAGCTTGGGGCAGATGAAGTCTCAATCTTAAATTGCATGCAGAGAGAAAACATTACAATATTAAAACCACTTACTGTTATTTGCACAAACAGGATGACTATTCATGTATATTTTGATATCAAGATCCTATTAATGAATTAGACAGGGACAGGAAGGAAGGAAAGACAGACAATGGGACGAATGGTTCTTAAGTACAGAAACTGACAGTGTCGACAGGGAGGGGCACCAACACCAGACAGTGCACACACAACAGGTAAGGGCCCTCTCCCATGCCATGACAAATACTGGATATATGGAGCTAGCCCAGTTTTTGGACTGATTGGCACTTGTCGCATGATGTGGTCAATATCATGGCAGTCACCCTGACTTCCCAGAAATGTTCCTGGCACCGACTGCAGGCTGGGTCAACCTGGCACCGACTTCAGGCTGGGTCAACCTGACACTGCACCTACTTTAGGATGGGTCTACCTGGCACCGACTTCAGGCTGGGTCAATCTGGCATCGACTTCAGGCTGGGTCAACCTGGCACTGACTACAGGCTGGGTCAATCTGGCATCTACTTTAGGATGGGTCAACCTGGCACTGACTGCAGGCTGGGTCAACCTGGCACGGACTACAGGCTGGGTCAACCTGGCACTGACTACAGGCTGGGTCAATCTGGCATCGATTTCAGGCTGGGTCAACCTGGCACTGTCTACAGGCTGGGTCAATCTGGCATCTACTTTAGGATGGGTCAACCTGGCACTGACTTCAGGCTGGGTCAACCTGGCACTGCACCGACTTTAGGATGGGTCAACCTGGCACCGACTTCAGGCTGGGTCAACCTGGCACTGACTTCAGGCTGGGTCAACCTGGCACTGACTTCAGGCTGGGTCAACCTGGCACTGCACCTACTTAAGGATGGGTCAACCTGACACTGCACCTACTTTAGGATAGGTCAACCTGGCACTGACTTCAGGCTGGGTCAACCTGGCACCGACTTCAGGCTGGGTCAACCTGGCACTGCACCTACTTAAGGATGTGTCAACTTGACACTGCACCTACTCTAGGATAGGTCAACCTGGCACTGACTTCAGGCTGGGTCAACCTGGCACTGCACCGACTTTAGGATGGGTCAACCTGGCACCGACTTCAGGCTGGGTCAATCTGGCATCGACTTCAGGCTGGGTCAACCTGGCACTGACTACAGGCTGGGTCAACCTGGCACTGACTACAGGCTGGGTCAATCTGGCATCTACTTTAGGATGGGTCAACCTGGCACCGACTTCAGGCTGGGTCAACCTGGCACCGATTTCAGGCTGGGTCAACCTGGCACTGCACCTACTTTAGGATGGGTCAACCTGGCACCGACTTCAGGCTGGGTCAACCTGGCACTGCACCTACTTTAGGATGGGTCAACCTGGCACAGACTTCAGGCTGGGTCAACCTGGCACCGACTTCAGGCTGGGTCAACCTGGCACTGACTACAGGCTGGGTCAATCTGGCATCTACTTTAGGATGGGTCAACCTGGCACCTACTTCAGCCTGGGTCAATCTGGCATCTACTTTAGGATGGGTCAACCTGGCACCTACTTCAGCCTGGGTCAACCTGGCAGCCCGGACATTGAACACACTTCCCGTGCGGGTGGTGACTCAGACACATGACCACTGGGTCAACCTGGCAGCCTGGACATTGAACACACTTCCCGTGTGGGGGGTGACTCAGACACATGACCACTGGGTCAACCTGGCAGCCTGGACATTGAACACACTTCCCGTGTGTGGGGGGTGACTCAGACACATGACCACTGGGTCAACCTGGCAGCCTGGACATTGAACACACTTCCCATGCGGGTGGTGACTCAGACACATGACCACTGGGTCAACCTGGCAGCCTGGACATTGAACACACTTCCCGTGTGTGTGTGTGGGGGGGGGGGGGGTGGGGGGGGGGACTCAGACACATGACCACTGGGTCAACCTGGCAGCCTGGACATTGAACACACTTCCCGTGTGTGGGGGGTGACTCAGACACATGACCACTGGGTCAACCTGGCAGCCTGGACATTGAACACACTTCCCATGCGGGTGGTGACTCAGACACATGACCACTGGGTCAACCTGGCAGCCTGGACATTGAACACACTTCCCGTGTGTGGGGGGGGGGGGGGGTGACTCAGACACACGACCACTGGGTCAACCTGGCAGCCACATTGAACACACTTCCCATGTGGGGGGTGACTCAGACACATGACCACTGGGTCAACCTGGCAGCCTGGACATTGAACACACTTCCTGTGTGGGTGGTGACTCAGACACATGACCACTGGGTCAACATGGCAGCCCGGACATTGAACACACTTCTCGTGTGGGGGGTGACTCAGACACATGACCACTGGGTCAACCTGGCAGCCTGGATATTGAACACACTTCCCGTGTGGGGGGTGACTCAGACACATGACCACTGGGTCAACCTGGCAGCCTGGACATTGAACACACTTCCCGTGTGGGGGGGGGGGGGGGTGTGACTCAGACACATGACCACTGGGTCAACCTGGCAGCCTGGACATTGAACACACTTCCTGTGTGGGTGGTGACTGAGACACATGACCACTGGGTCAACCTGGCAGCCCGGACATTGAACACACTTCCCATGTGGGGGGTGACTCAGACACATGACCACTGGGTCAACCTGGCAGCCCGGACATTGAACACACTTCCCATGTGGGGGGTGACTCAGACACATGACCACTGGGTTGAGAGGTCAGCAGTCTAGCCACTGCACTGCCATGGCTTCCAAGAAAGGACATAGCTTATATCAATCAACCTTTGTTGAAATCAGCTTATCTTAGAGAAGTAGATGAAAGAAATACATGATAATTGTTTTCACTAAGGTGAAAGTAGCATTACATTAAAACATTAAAATATACCAACATGAACGAAAATCCACAAAATAAATTACCGTATAATACTGTAAAGACATGTCTGTAGAAAACAATTTAATAATAACATAATGTGACTAAAGTATGTTCAAGTAACCTAAGTTTGCTGAACAGGGATAATAAACTGTACAGCAAGTAAAGTTTATCAGGTAACAGACACTGAAATATTCTCACATTTACCATGTAACAGACACTGAAATATTCTTACATTTACTACGTAACAGACACTGAAGTATTCTCACATTAACCATGTAACAGACACTGAAATATTCTTACATTTATGATGTAAGAGACACTGAAGTATTCTCACATTTACTACACAACAGACAATGAAGTATTTTGACATTTAACATGTAACATACACGGAAATATTCTCACATTTACCACATACAAACACTGAAGTATTCTCACATTTACCACATACAAACATTGAAATATTCTCACATTCACCAAGAAACAGACATTGAATTAGTCTCACAGTTAATAAGAAACAGACACACATTCTCACATTTACCATGTAACAAAGACTTAGCTTACATTTACCAGGTAAGAAACAGTGAAAATAAGTCTCCCGTCTTATGTTCATGGTGATTCACTTCTGTGAGGTATGTACATGTCTTGAAATGTTCTAAATATAATTATCAAAGCATGAATTAAAATGGTGTCTTACTGCAAAAACAATGATCTGTACAGAATAAAGGTTTCCTGATAAATCTTTTCAACATGGTATCTACCAGTCTGAAGCTTTTTCACCAGCCGTAAAAGACTTGTAAAGCAAACTTCAGTTGAATGCACATCACTTTCTTACCTTAGAACATGCACCAGATAGCTACCTCACTCAAAAATTAAAGGATTTCAGAAATACATACACAGTAAGATTTCAGAATGTTAATGCACAGGGAGTCAATATCAATACATCTGAATCCCCTCTAAATGTGAATACAGAAACAATTGCTGTAGAACTGGCTGGGAGCTCCCTGATCTACCAGGAAATCCAGCCTACAGCAGACAGATGATTCACCAACACACTTCATCACGTTTCTTGGCTACTTCTGCTCTACACATGGCGCAATAAACATGGCACTGATTGAAAGCATATGTACATATTTATTCTTTCTCCAAGAATGAAGTCTATCAAGTGAAAACATGAGCAACAAACACTCACGGAGACCATCAACAATTTACTCTTCTCATGGAATCCAATATTTTTCAAGAATGTGTACGAACAATATCATCACTCAAACCCATTTGTATGTCAATGTCTAAAATGAATGAATAAATCCTTTGAACTATTTTAAAGCAATAAATCATGCTATAGTGCATTTAAAAAAATTTTAAACTGTATATAGACAGCCAAAAAAAAAATTAACAAAACATTTTCAAAAATGGTACGTCTGCAGCAAAGTGTTACATGTTTCATAAACTGAATGACTAAGAAAGAATTGTTACAATGTAATCTTTCAGTAGAACATGGTAGCACAAGACAGGTCAGGGATAATGTGTATCAAATACATGCAGGCACTCAAGAGGTGACACTGGCAACCAGTGCCAGTCGGGGCGGGGTTTGTATGTGTGTGTGTGTGTGTGTTCATTGACAACAATCTACAGGAAGCTGTATTTTCTTCTTAACTACTGTCAATAACAATATCACAGTAAGCCTTATTTAATGTTATCTTGTATAACCCTTATCATGTGTACATTTGGTCACTTTCATTATTGTTCCTTGCTCCTTGCTGCAAGATGTATGATTTCTTGCTCACCTGTTGCTGGTTTTAGAAAGCCAAGCTGTCTTCACAAAAGCTTGCTCTATACATACATATACATACAGATATCAAATGAAAACTGTTTCAAGTTAACCAGGAAAGTATGAATGTGATATTTGTGTGAATATATAATATAATACATGAAAGTAATGATCAATGTATAATAGTAACAGTTTACAAAAACAGCTTCTCTGTCAGGTAAATAGGTAATAAACTTAACTTTTTACCTAAAGTATCCTGATACAGACACTTTGTGGGTAATTCTGTTCAAAGAATTCTGTCTCCAAATACTGGAGAACACAATAATCAATAAAGAACAAATATAACATATGTGTGGGCAGTTTTCTCCAAAACTGAATGAACTTGTTAAAGACACAATCATTTTATGCATTAGGCTGTCTTATGTACACCGCCAACACAATCCAATTGTTTGAAATGTGTGCCACTGTGAGCTTCAATGTCAATGAAAATATAATCTAACTAGATCAGTATTCTGTTCGAAAATCTAATGTGCATAACGAAAGCTTCATAATACAAAGTATTGTGCCTATGTGAATGTAGCCGACGTTATTGAGGAAAACAAAAGAACAAGAACTGAAATATCTATCAACAATGACAACCGTGCCTAATTCCCAAGTGAGTGAGACCAACAGACTGCACAGTTTGGCCTTCCAATGACAACCCATGTTCTCCTGTGTATAACACACTTGTAGGACTGAACACACTTGTAGGACTGGACATTTCAGCTGTCAGCTCAGGTTGCTCACTTGCCCAGTCACAATGATCCTAAATACTACAGACAATTATAATGGGACTAACAGAGGCATACAAACACAATTTTGGCACTTTGTATTATATTTGTTTTTTCTTTCTCTCCTCATGAAGTCTGAGCTTGTCTACTGCAAACTCATGTGTCTTCCACAAAGATTACACTCTTACATGAAGATTAGCACCCACACGTAATATATTTTCACGTGCTAAATTATATCACTACACCACGAGTAAGCAGGAGATGCAGCAAAATTTACCAACTTTGTTCAAGGGCTTATTTCAAAGTATTTATTAATGATGTGTCAGACATATGGATACTAGGTGCATGCATGCATATGTATAAGTGTGTCTATATATATATTCTAGACAACGTTATGGAGGAGAGCAAGAAGAAGGGGTTATCATTAAACAGGAGCACAACTGAATGCAGGATAGTTTCCAAGGAAGAACATATTCCAATATGTTTTACGTATAGTCAAGGTGTAGAAATCAAAGATGTCCAGCATTTTCAGTATCTAGGCTTCACAGTCACATGTGGCAGAAGATGTGACACAGAGATAAAGAACAACAATCACAAATTCTTAACAAGAATGATCAATGTCCTGAAAAGAGAAATATCACAAGTATAAAAATGACTAAAAAGCTGTGTGTGGTCTGTTTATCTGAACAAATGCAAATGCTAGACAATTAATAATGACAAGTGAAAAAACTGCAGGCAGTGGAGGTTTTTGAGAAGAATGCTCAGAATATCATGGACAGATAATAAAACAAACACTGAGGTATTGAGAGACACAGGTATTACGGTCTAAGATCATCGATCAAAACCACGAGGAAAAGACAAAGGACATTTACGTGGCAAATCAACATAAGGTGGAGTAAAGAAGTTAGCCTTATTTAGGAAAATACATAAGAGAGATACAACAAGACAGAGTCAGATGTATGTAGGAAGCATTAACAGCTGGAATAAATCACATCTCACATAAGGTTACTGTCATAACACTACAACCACTGTAATAAATCACACCCATATAATATTACTGTCCTCAGCAGTAAGAAGGAGAACAACTTTGCCTCGCATACGCCAACAGGAAACAACAATTATGGCAATTGCAGTTTTATAACGTCTTTCTTTCCACGAACTATGAACATGAGCTTTGCTAAAAAATAGAACCGGGAAATTGAACAGGTTTTTTTTTAAAAAGACAATAGTACATGACAGGCAATGCTGAAGCAAATTCATCCGCCCTCCTGCAGATACATGCATTCATAGCACACTCTCGACAAGTTTGTTGCATCTGGCATCAGTTTCACTTGTTGTCAAGTGATATTCAATGTTTATACATAGGTCAATTATGTTTCTTGAAATCAACAAGGAGGCGTGGAAGTCTCCAGTTATGGTGTTCATGCATCTTGCCTGATCATCTTTACTGTCAATCACCAAACACATATGTATGATTTGTGATGGCGAAAATATCCCCAACTGAAACATCATGTTTAGGACATTTTCTGTTCTCTCTTCGAGTTTCCTAACTAAATTTCAAAGTTTTTTGGCTTGTATATTTTTTTTTCCATTTTCCAGAGGTTTTCACAATCCTGAGACTGCTGTTCCCAGGTTTTTCCCACTTTCCTGGGTCACTACAACCCCTGACAACAACACATCTTACCACGACCAAATGTTATTGTGATATCAAGTCAAATGTTCTGACATTACAGACTGACAATGTGTGTTTCTTCTGTGATATAAAAAGGACCATCCTAAATTCTATGAGCTTATTTGTAACTCAGGATTCTAATTCAAAGCACCAAAATACCAACTTAAAACCAACAACATGCACAATTATAATCTTTGCATTTCTACATTATTCTTCCCTTTTTTCTTGCTTTTCACCGCTTTGGCTTCAGTTTTGTTTCTCTGGCCACCATGGCCACGCTTGGGACCCCCCGTTGGTATTGATGTTAAGTTGGCTGCTCGCACAGGTTCAATCATGGGCGCAGAAGGTGATGATGATGAGGATGGTGTAGCTACTATGTCAACAGCGGTTAGAGGAGCTGCAGTACTGGAATAGGGAGGAGGTGGCTCCTGAAAATGATTCATAACAAAATGAGGTTATTTAGTTATTGTATTAACATTACTGTTCAGGGTTGGTTGGTCCTAACATTATCTAATGAAGCAGAGAAAGCATTGATAGACTGAGTAGTAGTGAGTTCTAGAATAATAACAGCAACATTTAGAAGCACAACAAAGACAGTAAACATGAATGTGATCCAGTGTTGTGCATCAACAGTTAAGGTTAAGGAATCAGTACAGGAGGAATTCCACATGAAACTTCAAAGTACTATCAGTAATCAAAGAAATGGCATGGATGACCTGAATGCCAAGATAGGATAAGGTAACAATTTTTATGAAGGGGAGAGGATGAGATAAAAACAGACTTCAGGTAAGGAACGAAAATAGAGAATTACTCAATAATTTCTGGGCAATGAATCAATACATCATAGGTGGATGTGATTTTCCCATATAAACAATACATAAAGCAACACACAGACACCACCAGACCACAATACAGAAAATCAAAATGATCATCTTATATATATTAACAAGAACTTTAGATTACCTCTACAACACAAGACATGTTTAGAGGAGCAGATGTACACGCAGATCACCATCTGCTGATCAGTAAAATCTGATTGAAACTCAAGAGATACATAACCTCTTATAAACATTGAAATCAATACAATGTTGGATATTTGAGAAACCAAGCAACAATTTACAGTCAAAGTTCTTAATAAGTACCAGGTCCTGCAACAGTCAGTAGATGAAGTGAGTTAAAAGCATTTGGAACAATTTCATTCATAGTTGTCCCTGGAAGCAAGTTAATGAAAACATAAAGCATAACATCAGAAATTCTTAATGATAAAAGAAAGGAAAACTAAAAAAGCGGAGCTACTAAAGCCAGAGTCCACAAAACATATTTTTTCCCCCGCATATCCTATTTACAGGACATCGCTGTCAACACTAGCATTTTACTGCTGCTGTTGATGTATTGGCAAGATTATGCTCAGTAGTTTGCCATTGCTTTCTGAGCGACCAGCTCACATACCCCTGTAAGTAACCAACGTGACATGACCCGCTACCAAATCTCGCGCAGCTGCATTACCCTACGTATATATACGGGATTGCGGAGAAAGTCAATAACTCCTTCACCAGGGAGACTGGCGCAAAACATACACAGAAATTAACAATGTAGGAAGCAAATAAAGATGGATAATAGACAATATTCGGATGGCCTTACAAGAGAGGCACATGTAGCAAAAGCAAAAGGAAACATCAGAGACCTTTACAGCATCAAAAGGAAAGTAGTTGGAAAAAATAATCAACCAAGTGGACTGATCAGAAATAGCAATGGGAAAGTTCTAACCAACAAAGAATCCAGCAATGATCAAATGAACATAAAGACCAACCCCAAAATACCCTTAAGAAATCCAGTCTGCAGAAGTAATTGTGTGAATTCATCTAAAGGAAAAATTACAAAAGCTATAAAACTTCTGAAAGATGAGAAAGTCGCTGGTCCCAATGGTGTTTTAGCAGAACCTATTAAAATCTATACAAATAACTGAAATGAATTCCACACATACACACATTGGCACCTTGCCGTCTTGACAGACGATAGTTTGTGCTTTAAAAAGGCATAATAACTTTTAACTATGGCGGTAGCGAGTGTGACTGATAAGGCCAATTTGCGCTGTAAATGTCCGTTCACAGTGGGTGCATGTGAACACGTGGTCATTTCCACCATCATGCACCATCTTACGTCTCAAACGCTTGGTGTGTGACTTTTCTGCAATAATTTTCTCCTTTGACTTTATTCCATTTCTGATATTTGCCCTCCATGCAACACGTTCAGCGGCGACTTGCTCCCAATGTGCATTATCAATGCCTGTATCAATCATGTCCCGCTTACACACATCTTTGTATCGTAGTAGAGGCCGACCCTGAGATCTCTTACCCATCTGTAATTCACCAAAAAAGATATCCTTTGGTATTCTACCATCATCCATCCGCCTAAGATGTCCTATCCATCTAAGTCTACGAAGACTGAGCATGGAATAAACTGTCACACAACCTGATCTTTCCAATACTTCAGTATTTGTGATTTTGTCTTGCCACTTAATACCAAGAATTCTTCGCAGACACCGCATATGAAAGCTGTTTAAATTGTTCTCTTGGTGTGAGTAAGTTGTCCAGGTTTCACTGCCATAGAGAAGAGTACTAAGGACACAGGCTTGATAGACAAGGACTTTTGTTTTGGCAGTAAGCTTCCTGTTCTCCCAGACTCTTTTTCTTAACCTGTTCATTGTTGTTGCTGCCTTACCAATCCGGATGTTGATTTCCTGATCTAGGGATAATTTGCTATTTACCACCGATCCTAGATATGTAAAATGGTCTACTATCTCTAGTTCGGCGTCGTCAATAAAGATTGATGGTACCCCATGTGCACCTTGTGACATAATCTGTGTCTTCTTTTTGCTAATTGTTAAACCAAATTCAGAACAAGCATTGGAGAATGCAGATAGTAGACATTGCAATTCTTCCTCAGAGTGGGTCGTAACTGCAGCATCATCTGCAAAAAGCAACTCTCTG
The DNA here is from genome assembly GCA_963921405.1 of Cepaea hortensis. NCBI lineage: Eukaryota > Metazoa > Mollusca > Gastropoda > Stylommatophora > Helicidae > Cepaea > Cepaea hortensis. The sequence continues at coordinate 48,748,230 of OY992891.1, forward strand.
ATCAGTACCCTCCTAATTTTGGTCTTAGCCTTCAATCTCTGAGCATTGTAGAGGCCGCCATCTGAGCGTGAGTGAATGTATATACCACCATCCTGATCACGAAATGCATATTTCAGTAGAAGTGAAAAGTATATTCCAAAGAGGGTGGGAGCTAGTACACAACCTTGCTTAACTCCACTCTTGATTTCAAATTCTTCAGAAGTTGCACCATCAAACTTGATTATACCCTTCATGCCTGTGTGGAACGATTCCACAATGGACAGAAGAGTTGGTGGGCAGCCAATCTTCTTTAGTGCTTTGAACAGACCCTCACGACTGACCAAATCAAATGCCTTTGTGAGGTCGATGAAGGCAATAAACAGTGGTTGATTCTGTTCACGGCATTTTTCTTGCATTTGTCGCAATGAGAATATCATATCAGTGGTAGACCGGTTCTGTCGAAAGCCACACTGTGATTCGGGGTAGACTTGATCTCCTAGGACTTGAAGTCTGCGCAGAACAATTCTGGCAAATACTTTTCCAACAATACACAGAAGTGAGATACCCCTATAGTTGTTGCAGTCGCTCCGATCGCCCTTGTTCTTGTACAGTGTTATGATGCTTGAATCTTTGAAATCCTGTGGGACTTGTCCTTCACGCCAGCATAGCTCTATTAGCTGGTGGATCTGTATAGTGAGTGTGTCTTGCCCACTCCTGATAACCTCTATTGGAATCCCATCCTTACCTGGAGCCTTGCCAGATGCAAGTTCATTTATAGCACACTTAACTTCTGTTATGGTGGGAAGTGTGTCCAGGTGGTCAAGAGTTGGTAGAGCCTCTATGGCGTTGAGGGCATTATCCGCTAGTTTGGTCTCACTTGAGTAAAGCTCCAAATAGTGCTCTACCCATCTGTCCATCTGCTGTTTCTTATCAGTGATGACTTCTCCAGTCAAGGTTTTCAATGGTGCACTTCTTTTGATCACTGGACCACAGGCTTTCTTTATTCCTTCATACATGCTTCTTATGTCTCCCTTATCACTTGCGATTTGAATGGACTCACATAACTTGATATAATAATCATTTGCACTCTGCCTGGCAGCCTTTTGCACATCCTTCCTAGCTTGCCTTAGCTCACTCAGAGTGTTACGCGTTGGTCTTTCCTTGTTTCTTAAGAGAGCTTTCTTCTTCTTATCAATCAAGGGCTGCAGAGTCTCGCTGTTGGCCGCAAACCAGTCCTGCCTCTTATGATCCACAGTGCCGTAAACCTTTACGGCAGTTTTACAAAGAGTTTCCTTAAGTTTATTCCATTTATCATTTACTGTACAATTTTCTGGTGTATCAGTGAAAGCGTCTTCAAGTTGCTGTTGAAACTGAAAGCACTTTTCAGGATCATGAGTGTTAATAATATTAATCCTGGGGCTAGATTTGTGTTTAGCTGTGTAGATTCTCTTTGGTCTCAGTCTAACCCTTGCAACAACCAAAGAATGATCTGTATCACAGTCAGCACTGTGGTAACTACGAGTCAATGATATATGGTTCAGATGTTGTCTCCGTGTGATGATGAAGTCCAGCTGGTGCCAATGGCCGGATCTTGGATGTTTCCATGTGACCTTATGCATCTCTTTTGTTTTAAAAAAAGAGTTTGTAATACATAGGTCATTACTGGTGCAATGCTCCAGCAGCCTTTGCCCATTTTCATTCATGCGACCGATGTTGTATTTTCCAAGGCACACTGGCCATGAACTCGAGTCCTTGCCCACACGAGCATTGAAATCACCGAGCATATAAATGTAGTCGGATTTTGGAACTGCCTTGATCACAGAGTCTAACTCCTCATAGAACAAATCCTTCACATCATCAGAGGAATCGAGTGTCGGTGCATATGCAGTAATAATGGTGGCAAACCCACAAGAGGTTGCCAAGCGCAGGGATAATAGTCTTTCATTTCCTCCTGCTGGAATTTCAATCATTCCCAGTAGCGAATTCTTCACTGCAAAGCCCACACCGTGTTGCCTCCTTTCCGCCTGCCCTTTACCCCTCCAGAAAAAGGTGTAGTTGTTTTCCCTGAGTGACCCTTCCTCAGCGAGGCGAGTCTCCTGCAGGCCAGCAATATCAATGTTAAGACGATTGAGTTCGGCATCAATCACAGCCGTTTTTCTCACATCGTCAATATTGGTCAAGTCAGTGGAAAATCCTGGACACATGGTTCTCACGTTCCAGGTTGCAAGCCGTAGCTTGAGGTTTCTATTTATATTTTTGTTTGTACCTGGTGCATTGGTTTTACAGCCTGCGATTCAGATTTTGTCCTAGCCCCAAGCACCCATTGAAGCAGGCAGGCTGTGGCGGATCAGCACCCAATTGGCTGGGGGCTGCCCAGCTTGAGGCGGGCGGTAGCTGATCAGTGACACCTATAGGTGTCTCCCACCGTCAGAGGCAACGCGTGGCGCCCCATGTCTACGCCAACTGACAAGGACTTATAACCCGTAACAGTTGCCTCTCGCTTTGATTCCGAGACCAGTTAAGACCAGGGATGGAGTTATTGCCTCTCCATAGCACAAAGCCTGGGCTAAAATATAGAGATCATGTGTTGCCCATGCAGCATGATCCCTCTCTCGGCCTGCCTAGTTCACTCCAGAGGAAAGGTAACACCCCTACATCTGGAACAAGACAAGCTGCAGAAGCTGCCGGATCAGCAAAGCAATGCTCTAACTGTCCGCCTGTCGGAGCTTCGATCCTAGACCAGTCGCCAACCAAGGCTTAGGACCTGGTCTGCCCTGCCATGACAATTTTGTCTTTAGCTTGCATTTCCTCGCACCAGGGTAAGGCTTGTACCCTCCCAATTGCGCTCTTCCGCCCGAAGCCGTTGGCACAATGTGGGGTGTCGGGTTTGGTAAGCGCCGCCCAACGTTCGGCGCTAACAGAAACCAGGTAGTACCGTCTACTGTTATACGGTAGCTCAGTCATATCTGACTAAGACCTGACTCTAATTAATTCTAAATAATTTGTGAATTACTGCACAAATTATTTAGAAGAGCATGGAAGTCTAAAGAAATACCAGCAAACTGGGGGGAAATATGGTGAAGCTGTCAAGGACAGAGGACCTGCAGCAGTGCAAATATTTTAGAGGGTTAATGTTACTGTCACTTCCAAGGAAAATAATAAGCATTATGGAGTGTTTAACAGATGCAAGTACATTTGGTCACTTTCACTGTTGCTCCTTGCTGCAAGATGTATGATTTCTTGCATTCTCCAAATACTGGAGAACACAATCATCAACAAAGAACAAATATAACATAGATATAACAACAAAGAAATAACTAAGGGATGAACAGGCAGACTTCCAACAGAACAGATCCTGCACTGACCACATAGTCACATTAAGCACAATAGTAAAGCAAAGCACTAAACTGCACTCACCACTGTATCCTGGATCTATAGACAATGACAAGATCTTTTGACAGCATAGACAGGCAATCCCTTTGAAAATTGATGAGGTTAACAGACAGATTTGAAATAATAACATGAGGGTGGCAGCAATACCTTTGTCACCTTTATTGTTCTTACAGACTGTAGACTAAAATAATGACAATAAAACAAGCAAATGCAGAGCTAAGGGTAAGAACTAGACAGATTCCAGCAAATCACAGAAAAAGACGCCAGCAGTGGACAGGACACAAACGGAGAACACCTGATAGTATACTAGAAGGTCCTTTCTCTGTAACCCACAGGGCAAATGGAATAGAGATAGTCCTAAAAATACAAGAAGAATATTTGGGGACAGAGATGACTAATACAGGTAGGACATGGAGGACGCTGCAGGAGATGGCACAAGATAGGATAGCTTGGCCTGGTTTGGTTGAAGGCCCATTTCCAACAAGGGATAAAGGGCAGAAGACCAATAATTGTATATACAAAACTGGTCAAATGTAAGTAAGTCTCTATTTATACACATACTGCATCTAGTTCAAGTGAACTTAATGAATTTAGACAATACAAAAGTAAGATAATAGCAAGTTATTGACGTCCAACCATTTGTTGAACCTGCATTAGAACATATCACCGGCTCCACGGGGTTACTCACAAGAAGGCTACAGTCACTGAACATGGTTGAATATGTTCACTTCTCTCCGAAAATGTTGCTGTTCTTCTTTCCCTATTATACCTTTTAGATTAAGATCAAAAATAGTTTTCTGGACACGATCTTTGTGCATACAAAGTTGAGTTTAATGCCTGTGATATTCTGTGAATCCTCTGATAGTGGGTCTACAACATTACCTGAACAATCTGCAGGCTGTCGTTGGCTGGTTTCCTCTCCTCAACACTTCTTGCCAATGGCCTCCTTGCACCGGCACCTCCACTTCGTCCTTGGTTTTGTCCTGATGATTGATTTTGCTGCTGCTGCTGCTGCCTATGATGACGACGTTGAAGAGTGCGGGGAAGTGTCAGCTGCCTATGTTTTGGTTTACGAGGGTTGGAACTTGGAGTGTGGACAGCACATATTTTGATGAAAGCTCCCATGACTACTACCAGACCAATACCCATTAGTAGAACAGCCCACCAGTGTTTCTGTCAGATGAAATACAAGTTTTCATGTAATTTACACACAAATTCAAGTGTAGCAACAAAGGTTCTGCACATAGAAATAAACACAAAAAGAAAAAAACAAAACAAGTAAATATAAATTAATACATTAATTTCAACTAATAAGTAATGATCTAATAAGACCATCAACTAATAAGACAGAGGAAAAAGGTGGAAAAAAGACTTACCACAATCCACTGCTGGATGTTTTCCAATGTCTCTGGGTTAAAAATAAGATTTTTTAATCTAGCCAATGGTCCGTCTGCATCCACACCTCGGCACTTGTGAAAGACATCACAATAACCTCTGAAGTTATCACAAGGCGACCCTAGACAAGTAGGTCAAACAAAGATAGAATGCTGAGATTGACAAAATAAGCATATTAAGTTAACAGACAATATTGGACCCCTGACATGGTGGGCAAACAGAAGACAGAAAGCAGGCGTTAGATTTATGTTGGTATGTATCTAATACTAAATTGTTGCTGAAAGTTGCCAACCTGTAAGGGTAAGTTGTATTTTGTATAATTGTTTTTAAAATTTTAATGTAGGGTATGAAAATACAGTTTGTATGTTTTTTAAAATTGTAAATGAAAAGAAAATATTTGGGATACTTTCCAATATTTTAGAGTTTATTGTGCAGGAAAAAAAATCTAATCAAATCCCAACAACACCCTGTTCAGCAGTATAAGCATCATTACACAGACTGTCGCAGGAAGGCATGAGCATCACCTCGTCATAACACACCTAAATACATAGTCCATCTTACCCGAGAGGTGAAATCCCAATTCACAGAACATGAGAATAGTTTGTGAGTGGTTACAAACTATTTCTTATAAGGACATGCTGCATATAATTCCAGCTAGAATTAGTAATTCCTGCCCTTTTCTAACGTCAATCACCAGCAGACAATATTCAATACCGACACGTACATGTGCAGGTCGACAGAAGCCAATCCCAACATGCACTGCCTGTTGATAGAAGGATGCCATTTCCACCAGCTGCTGCCAACACAGAAACAGCTTCAAATATTGACTGCATCAGATCCCTACCCAACATTCTGCTTGTATGTATGCCGGGCAAAACTTTCCACTGGTTTACTGATTCCACAAGACAAATAAACACGTGGGGAAAATGTATATATCAGCAGGGCAACCACATTTCTACAAATGTATCTACTGTAACACCTTGCTAGTGTATAATTTCACAAACAATACACACCATGATTTTGTAAAATTTTATTTGATAAAACATGTGTTAAAACACTGAAAACACATTGTTTTTCTCTGCATATCCTTTACAGGACATTGCAGTCGATACCAGCATTTTTCAGCTGCTGTTGATGTCGGCAAATTTTTACGCTCAGTAGTTCGCCATTGCTTTCTGAACGACCAGCTCACATACCCCCGTAAGTAACCAGCCCGACACGATCCGCTACTGAATCTTGCGCAGCTTTGTTTCGTATGAGAGTATACGAGATTACGAACAAGGTCCTTAACCCCTACCCAGGGAGACCGATGAAAACACAATAACATACATAAATAGATATGCAACACATTAATTGTGGCCAATCTCGACCCCTTCATATTCACTCTCACTAGAAAGAAGCTCATCTAGTATTGTCGAGTCCATGATTTTATTGACATCATCATAATAAATATTATCATCTTCATGCAATGACACCTGGTCTGTTTGAAACAAAACGTCTTTGCTGCCATCAAGTTTATTCAAAATGCATGCAAGAGGTAACTGGGTGAAATAATCAATAAAACAATGAACAACTCACCAGCAGGCAACTGGATTCCTTCTGCTACGACTGCCATTTTGCCAGTGCGCTTTCTTGTAACGTTGTACAAAAGATTGCGGAAATCCATATTTTCAGGTTTGTTGATGGCAGTCTGGTCATAAGAACTTACACAACTACCGGTGTGAGGATTAGCTATGACAGGCAATAAAAAATATAGTTTTAGACATTCATTTATTTAAAATAAATAAAGCTTTCTTTACAATATAAAGACTTCTCATAAAGCGAAGAACAACTTTTATTTCAGTCTGAATTTGGTGATTTGTCGTTTGTCCACAGGATCAACACATTCCTGTTTTTTTTTTTAAATTATACAACTCATGCCAAACTTGTGCAATCTGCTACAGTCCTGCCATACCCCCCTCATATTACCCATCTCTGTCTTCAATTCCCTTCTCCATGTGTTTTAAAATCTTCCTCTGTTTCTGTTGTCCCATGAGATCTGGAGTGAGGACTTTCTAGTTACATAATTATCGGGTTTTCTCACTATGTGTCCAATTCGGCCCAGCATGTTTCCCTCACCACTCCCTCTTCTGCTGGCCTTAAATCCCATTGGAGCATTGCCTCAACCAACCCAAACCTCAGCAATTCTATCCTTTGCTATCTCTTTCAGCTCCCTAGATGTTCTCCCCATATTATTCACCTGTCTCTAATTCTCTTCTCTACGTGTTTTTATGTTTCCCTCAATCTTGCTGGTCTTATGGGTTGGAGTCAAGGGACATTCTAATTGTCCGTCTGTCAGGATTTCTCAATATGTCCTACCCAGCACCAGCATCTTTTCCTCACCTCTTAATCCACTGGTATTACGAGGGTAAGTTAATAAGTAAGTCACGAATGGTTGTAGAAAAATAACTCAATATGACAACTTGAAACCAGTTTATTTGTATACATATGTGCCGTTATTTCTCAACATAATTGCCACCAACATTGATGCACTTATCCTATCCCACCAACATTGATGCACTTATCCCATCGTTTTATCAGTCCTCCCAAACCCACTGTATAGATCTATGTGCCCTGTTCTCATTTAACTGCCATCCCACAGAACTGTGTGACTTACTTATTGGCTCGCCCTCGTAACTTTTTCTACTCAACTATGCACTGCTTTACTAGAAATCGCTAGGGGCTAAGTCCATTGAAACCCCACCTTGGCGGGAGACATTTCGCGAATGACGCCGAAGTTGAATGTGAAGTGAAAACACGGTTTAGAAAACAGAGCACACAGTTCTATGCAGCGGTTTGGGAGAACTGATAAAATAATGGGATAAGTTCATCAATGTTGGTGGAAATTATGTTGAGAAATAAAGGGACAATGTATGTATACAAATAAAGTGGTTTCAAGTTGTTATAATATTTAGTTATTTTTCTACAACCATTGGTGACTGTCTGATTAACTTGCCCTGGTATTGTTAGTTCTCTCCATGAGCTCCACATTGGTGACTGTCTGATTAACTTGCCCTGGTATTGTTAGTTCTCTCCATGAGCTCATTGGTGACTGACTGATTAACTTGCCCTGGTATTGTTAGTTCTCTCCATGAGCTCCACATTGGTGACTGACTGATTAACTTCCCCTGGTATTGTTAGATCACTCTATGAGCTCCACATTGGTGACTGTCTGATTAACTTGCCCTGGTATTGTTAGTTCTCTCCATGAGCTCCACATTGGTGACTGTCTGATTAACTTGCCCTGGTATTGTTAGTTCTATCCATGAACTTCACATTGGTGACTGCCTGATTAACTTGCCCTGGTATTGTTAGTTCTCTCCATGAGCTTCACATTGGTGACTGCCATACCATTTTATTTCCTCTAATCTGTGCAGACACCAGTTAGTGAATGTCTGTAGTTTGTTCATAATTCTGGTCATTGTTCTCCATGTTTCTGACCCCATATAGTAGTACTGATTTAACACTGGATTGAGATATTCTATGTCTGGTGCTCAGTTTCATTTCTGTCACTTCTATACATGTCCTAGTGCTATGAAAGCTACACTTGCCTGCTGTGTTCTTATTGTAATATCTCAAACTGTTCCCCCCTTTGTTGTCTACTGTGCTGCCTAAATAGGTGTAAGATTCCACCTAACTAAGGAAAAGGACTAGCTGGATCTTTTGAGGCCCTATGTACTTTAAAAATTGTGGTGCCATTTGCATCCCATTGCAATCATCAAATCCTTGTGCAGTTTACAGCTTTAATAGCATTACCAATATAAATGTTACACTTAGATCATCATTCTCTGAAAGTTAAAACATCAAATAAATGTAATCATTGTTCATTTTAGAAGCTTGATTTTGTATTAATCAATTGGTACCTTCCACTGCAGTAGTTAGATGAAATATCACTTTCTTTCATGAGTCAAAGGTTCATGTGTACATTCAATAACTAAATTTTCACCATGTTCATTACAAGTTGAAAAATTTATAATTTTTTTACAGTTTTTATAATGTATAATTATTAAAACCAGCTATGTAATTTAGATGGTAGTGACTCTGCGTTTCACAATTCCTTGACACATAATTTCGTGACAACCAGCTGTAAGCGATTTGAAAGCAGACTGCTTTGTGTTGATTGTGATGTGTTGGCCATTCAGAAAGCAATGACAAACTACTGAACTACAAAAGTTGCCTAGTAAATCACCATCATCATCATCCAGTGCCTTGCCGGATGGTGTGGGTAATCATGCTTCTCCATAAATTACGATCTCCAACGTCATGGATTAATTCGTATGTTGACGTCAAGACAAGGTTGTGTATTGTCTCCTGATTTGTTCTCATTGTACAGTGAATATATAATGAGATCTAAAGAAAATATGCCAGGGGTCCTGGTTGGTGGACAGAATATAAATAACTTACGTTATGCTGATGATACTGTCTTGATGGCAACAAGTCTGAAGGATCTACAGGAAATGACAGATACTGTGGTTGTAGAAAGTGAAAAAATGGGTCTCAGTTTGAATAACAGACAGACAGAAGTCATGGTGATATCAAAGAAACAGATTGTGCCTAAATGTGCAATTACAGTACAGGACATCGTTTTGGGGCAAGTGCAGAAATTCAAATATCTAGGCACAAGGATAGCATCTGATGGAAGATGAATCACTGAGATAAAGAGTAGAATAGGACAAGCAAAAAAACTGCATTCTATCAAACGAAGAATGTTTTATGCAATAAGTCACTGTACTTGAAAGTTAGAAAAAGAGTTCTTGCATGTTACATAGAACTAGTTTCAACAAACGGCTGCGAGTCCTATACAATTAGTAAACAGGTGAAAAAAATCCCTGAAAGCTCTGGAGATGTGGTTTTTATAGAAGAATGCTGAAAATGAATTGGACAGCCAAAATATTCAATCAGAACATTTTAAGCGAAGCTGAGTCGCAAAGACAACTTATCACAAACATCATAAAGAGGCAGTCATCATATTTTGACCCACATTATGAGAAGACAAAAACTGGAACATGTGACAACCAGAAAGATGTGAGGAAAGAGAGAGAGAGGAAGAAAGCGTGAGAAGATTCTTGACAGTCTTGTGTCATGGCACAGAAGGGAGTCAACACACAAAATGATCCATGACGTTGGAGATCATAATTTGTGGAGAGGCATGATTGCCCATGCCAGCCGGCAAGGCACTGGATGATGACCCCAAAATGGCTGTTTGTACTGACTGCAACAGAATGCATGTGAACATGACTGTGCTACATATAACAGAATGTACGCAAACATAACTATGCTGCATATGCATTTAAGCATCACAATCTTTATTCTTCAACTGTTATACAAATTATGATGCATAAAAAATGGTGTGGTGCACATGAGAGAAAAAAAGTCATACTCACTGCAAGAAACGTAGCATAACGCCTCACGGCTAGGATCTTCATCCCCAAGTTCGGACGTCAGGAAACATTCTGCCCAGCCAATACGCCCACACACAGAGTTGACACATTCCTAGAAACAGGATTTGCCAATAATTGGTTATGAGAAATTGTCTCACTCATGCCCACAGTAAGTGTAATATTCACCAGAATAGATAGAAAAATGCCTAGAATAATGACAGCAAACCTAGTTCCTACGGCAACATAAATGTTGGACATTAGCAAATCAGCTGAAAAGCACACCAGTCTTTGAATATAAGTGTCACTAAACAGTGGTGAAAATGCATAATCATAATGCAAATAACAGATCTATCCTATAAGAACTCAATATTGAAGTAGGTTAGTTTTGAAGAAAAACAATGAGGAAAATCAAATATGTTGGGCACAAATGACTGGGAAATATAGCTATGGAGGCAGGTGTACTAAGGAAGTGCAGAAGAGGATGCGGACACCGTAGATGGATTCAAGATGTGATAGACAACTGACACAGAACAGGAACAGAGGCAGCACATCTGGCTTATGCTAGACATACTTTTAAATACTATTATGGGGTTCGGCGTTCTGCACAGAACAAGCGACTGCATGATGATAATGAACTACCATGACTTGTTTACTCAATCTGAATCAGCATGAGTAGCTTGTTCTGCTATAGTTGTGGGTGTGTCAAGTTTCATCACTTATCTAAATATAGGGCTAGAGGTCACTGGTGCACACTGCAGAACACTACACATTTTAACCAGCTTTCCTGGAAGGAACTGATCATTCTTGAAAGTGTAAGTACACTGGCTTCTGATTCCTTTCCTGTACTTTCTGTCTGTGAGATATGTTCATTTCTTTACTATATCAGCTCACATCATAGCCTGTTGACAGTAGTGAATTCCTACTGTCTCCAGGTAGCAGTATTTGTGCAGTGTCCCTGATAGTCTGGCAATTTGCTCGGCCAATGAGACAGAAGGAAGTGATAGTTTTACGATCTGCTCAGCCAATGACACAGAGGGAAATTAGTTTTACAATCTGTTCAGACAGAGAAAAATGATTGTTTTACAATCTGTTCAGACAGAGAGAAATGATTGTTTTACAATCTGTTCAGACAGAGGGAAATGATTGTTTTACAATCTGTTCAGACAGAGGGAAATGATAGTTTTACAATCTGTTCAGACAGAGGGAAATGATTGTTTTACAATCTGTTCAGACAGTGGGAAATGATTGTTTTACAATCTGTTCAACTAAAGAGACAGGGAAATGAGTTTTACAATCTGTTCATCCAAAGAGACAGAGGAAAATGATAGTTTTACAATCTCTTTAGTTAGAGGGAAATGATAGTCTGTCAATCTGGTCAATTGAAGAGACAGAAGGAAACAGTCTGACAATTTGTTCAACCAAAGAAACAGAGAGAAATGATAGTTTTACAATTTGTTCAGCCGAAGGGACAGAGGGACGCACATGGCAAAAGGAGAAAAAGAAAACTGGTAAGAACAATGATGAAATGCCTGGCAGAATGTTCAACACAAGGAGAGACAGTACACGGCATGACATTAGGAAGTCAGCTGGTGCACTACCAATGTTAGAATTCATCAACAGGCAGCCAGTAATATGGTCTGTCCATGAACCATGACCACCAACAAACAGCACCATAAAAAGGTAATACCATTCAAATAGAATGGGGAAAACAGATAAATGCTGTTCCTGCAAAACTGAAACACATAATGCTGTGTGTCCGAGGTGTATACATGAGCTCTTTCCAAGACTCTAGCCATGTCTTTTTGTGTCTTTTATTGCTGGGGTGGGAATAGGTGGGTTTTGTACCTAATAACTGATGAACGCAGAAGAAGAAGAAGAAGAAGAAGAAGAAGAAGAAGAAGAAGAAGAAGAAGAAGAAGAAGAAGAAGAAGTACCTAATAACTGGAGTTGCAGCACAGAATCTACCCCTCTGTACGCCACATCTAATTGTATTTACCAATTCACATGCAGGTGCGAGTCTACCTAAATTGGCCGAACAGAGAGGCAGTTACACACCACGATTTTTGAACACGTACCAAACTGGGTTGACAAGAAACTACACACAAGCGATGGGATCATGGGAAGTGTGACACACCACAATTATAAACTTCCGGCGTCGTCCATTGCATGTCATGTCTTGGAAACCGGTCATGTCATTGAAAGGGACAGCGCTTTTCGCGTGTTGTTTCATACACAAAATAGTCGTTTGTTAAAGTTTGCAGAAGCGATAATGATCCACCTGGACAAGCCAATTTTGTGCAAACAGAAAGACATGATAGTCAGTTTAAAATTACCAAGGTAAACAACTGATATTACTGTGTGAAGATGTGTATATTTCAGCTTGAACGATGATTCTAATTATTTAACTCTATGTTGTGTGACATCTGCAGTAAGTACCTGACGAGATGCAGTGAAATGTGCCAGGCAATAAATCGTACAATATATGGTTTGTGTCTTCGTTATTCAAATTCACTATGGGAAAACATTGTTTTGAATATCTATTTCCCGCTCTCGAGATGATTTTAGTGGTGTGTCACCTCACCTCACTAAGTATATTCTGACTCCGTACAGGCATCCCTCATAATGTTTTATATATATCATAATCATCATCATCAAGTGCCCTGCCAGCTGGCATAGGCATTCATGTCTCTCCATAGATCTCGGTCTTTGGTGTTCTGGATCAACTTTGCTGCTGATATTCCCCCACGCCACCATCTCATTCCATCCAGCATTGCTCTTGGTCGGCCTCTGCTTCTCTTCCCTTTGATCTTTCCAGTCGTCCCAATGTTCTCCAATACCTCTCTTCTCCTCACATGATCAAAGAAAGCTTTTTGTCTTTTTCTTATTGTTGTATACAATGTTCTAGTTTTATTAGCCTGTTTCAGGCAATCATTATTAGTAGCTCTGGCAGTCCAAGGAATGTGCAAAATTTGTCTCAGGAACCACATCTCTGTTGCCTCCAAGTTCTTCCTAATTTGTTAATTTACATTTCAAAATTCACCGCCGTACAGCAAAACAGATTTTATATAGCACTTCAGCACTCCCTTTCTTACATTCAATGATAGTGACTTATTGCATAAGATACCCTTCATTTTCTGAAATGCAGCTTTTGCTTGCCCTATTCTGTTCTCAATCTCTGTTGTGCACCTTCCATCTGATGTTATATATACATGTATAGTGTTGTCATTTTCCAAAAGATAATATTCCTTATGTGTCATGTTGATAAGTTTGGCCAGTCATGGTTTGTCATGAGCTTTTGCTTGCCCTATTCTGTTCTCAATCTCTGTTGTGCACCTTTCATCTGATGTTATACATACATGTATAGTGTTGCCATTTTCCAAAAGATAATATTCCTTATGAGTCATGTTGATAAGCTTGGCCAGTCATGGTTTTCCATCTCACAAGATCACCAGTCATGGTTTGCCATCTCACACGATCACCAGTCATGGTTTGCCATCTCACACGATCACCAGTCATGGTTTGTCATCTCACACGATCACCAGTCATGGTTTGCCATCTCACACGATCACCAGTCATGGTTTGCCATCTCACACGACCACCAGTCATGGTTTGCCATCTCACACGACCACCAGTCATTGTTTGCCATCTCACACGACCACCAGTCATGGTTTGCCATCTCACAGGATCACCAGTCATGGTTTGCCATCTCACACGATGGTTTGCCATCTCATACGATCACCAGTCATGGTTCGCCATCTCACACGATGGTTTGCCATCTCACACGATCACCAGTCATGGTTTGCCATCTCACACGATCACCAGTCATGGTTTGCCATCTGACATGATCACCTGTCATGGTTTGCCATCTGACACGATCACCAGTCATGGTTTGTCATCTCACACGATCACCAGTCATGGTTTGCCATCTCACATGATCACCAGTCATGGTTTGCCATCTCACACAATCACCAGTCATGGTTTGCCATGTCACATGATCACCAGTCATGGTTTGCCATCTCACACAATCACCAGTCATGGTTTGCCATCTCACATGATCACCAGTCGTGGTTCACCATCTCACATGATCACCAGTCATGGTTTGCCATGTCACATGATCACCAGTCATGGTTTGCCATCTCACATGATCACCAGTCATGGTTTGCCATGTCACATGATCACCAGTCATGGAACAGCTCTATGTTCTTGTCCTAATTATACCATGTGGCCAAGCCATCCAGGCATTTTTCTCTTTACCTTCCTCCTCCCCCCAACATCAATTTTTCCAGCTGTCATCAAGTTTTCAAGATTATTTCTCCTCACAATGTCCCCAAAAATCCTGCTGAATCTGTTCTTATATGAACGTATTCAACAACTGGTGTCACGCAACCTATAGATATATTCACTCTAAATGGTACATGCACAACAGGAAGCTGCTGATCATGACACCCCCCCCCCCCTAAATCTTTTCTGCAAATGTTTGTCTCTTTAGCTTACTGTCTAAGGTGGTGGGCCCATTTGGACCATGACTCCCAAATGTATTTCTCCTGTTTTTCCATAACTTTCAATTCCAGTTACAAACCTTCTTACATGATAATTTATCCCTCTACATCACTTCAGTGTCTGCCATTCTTAAGACCATCCTATCCAAGAAGTGCAGCTGTTTTGAACCTGAGGCACTGTGACCTCATGGCATGCTCAAACAGGATCAAGCAAAAGCCAACTTCTGCCCCTTGTCCACATAATTTATATCACAATCTTCACAACCACAACTTCTGTTCCTTGTCCACATAGCTTATATCGCAACCTTCACAACCACAACTTCTGTCTCTTGTCCACATAGCTTATATTGCAACCTTCATAACCACAATTTCTGTCCCTTGTCCACATAGCTTAAGTCGCAACCTTCACAACCACAACTTATGTCCCATGTCCACAAGCTTATATTGCAACCTTCACAACCACAACTTATGTCCCTTATCCACATAGCTTATATCGCAACCTTCATAACCCCAACTTCTGTCCCTTGTCCACATAGCTTATATCACAACCTTCACAACCACAACTTATGTCCCATGTCCACAAGCTTATATTGCAACCTTCACAACCACAACTTATGTCCCTTATCCACATAGCTTATATCGCAACCTTCATAACCCCAACTTCTGTCCCTTGTCCACATAGCTTATATCACAATCTTCATAACCACAACTTCTGTCCCTTTTCCACATAGCTTATATCGCAACCTTCACAACCACAACTTCTGTCCCATGTCTACATAGCTTATATTGCAACTGTAACAGAGTGAGTACCATCTCTGTTAATAGGTTTGATGTGCAAAGTTTAGGCACGGTTGAGCATCCTAGAAGAACGTTACTAAGGATGCTCAAGCCGTGACGTAGGGTTTTTGGGGAAGTTAGTTACAGCCAAGGTCTGGAGAAGAGAACATCATACCATGTAATTTGTGTAATATTCTTCGCCTTATTATGTTGAATAAAACCTGTTTGATAACTCCATCAGGACTCGTTTTATAATCGTCCCTGTACCTGTACTATAACACAACCTTCACAACCACAACATCTGTCCCTTGTCCACATAGCTAAAGTCGCAACCTTCAGAACTACAACTTCTGTCCCTTGTCCACATAACTTATATGGCAACCTTCACAACCACAACTTCTGTCCTTTGTCCACATAGCTTATATCGCAACCTTCACAACCACAACTTCTGTCCCTAGTCCACACAGCTTATATCGCAACCTTCGTAACCCCAACTTCTGTCCCTTGACCACATAGCTTATATCGCAACCTTCACAACCACAACTTCTGTCCCTTGTCCACATAGCTTATATTGCAACCTTCACAACCACAACTTGCTAAAATAAATACTACTATGACTTGCTAAAATACAATGAGCATCTGTCAGCACACTACCACTATGTACCCACTTGTAGTTGCCACACTGTCCTGAGAAAGCCAGCTCCTCTCCTCTCTTGTTGACCATGTACTCCTCAGCTGGAACTTTTCTGCTTTCATGTTCTCACCACTTAATGCCTTGTTCTATTGCCAGCATCATGTTCTACTTGGCTGCGCAGTCAGATTTTGCTTAACATTTCACTTTTCTGTTGTCCCCTATAGTCAGAGGTCTTCATTCTACAGGATTTACTCCTATGGCACAAGGTCCCTTACTTGACAGAATGGCCAGCTTGATTAGCCTTAGACAGTAATAAATGGTTCTCACACTACTGTTCATGAACTGAGTTTAAGAGATTTAGTTTAGTTTTTAGTTTTAGTTTTAGTCGTTGGATCAACATCACGGCACACGGTTTAACCCGTATGTGCTCCGTTTTCCTCCTAACTCAAACCTGAGTCTGGAGAAACTCAGCTCAATGCACGAACTCCGTTGCATCGGCGAGGATCCTGAAATACTTTGGGTAGATTTTTAACTCTGAAATTTTGCCCGGGCAGCGCCGTTAGGCTACTCTTTTTCTATTTCCAACTGCCAAGGGATTTTTTACATGCACAACAATACACATGGGCGTCCGATCTCACTACCCAGAGACCAGGGGAAATTTTATTACTGGAAGTCCACGTGGATTTTTTAAATAAATCCCGGTCCTCACCGGGGCCTGAACCCGGGACCTCCAGCACTCGAGGCGGACACCATACCTCGAGACCACTCAGCGCCCCCGAAAGAGATTTAGGTTAGGAGCGAGTTCTTCTATCAGTGACACTCCAACACAAGCCATCTTCCCAATTTTAATATTCAAGTTGTTTCACTGGCATTGCTGCTATCAATGTAAACCAAAGCCAATGTTTTTGTGTAGTTATCTTAAACACATTCTGTTATTAAGTTACAATGACAACATCAGTGAATGCTTTTAACAAGGAAAATATGTAGACATCTGAGATGCAGGTTGTAAAATTAAATAATATGAAAGTTTAGACCATGTGAGCAATCTAACTAGCACATACCCCATTATAACACATTTGTGCATCATCGTTGCATGACGTCCCATTGGCTTCAAATTTAGGAGCAGGACATTCAGCAAAGGAACCAGTGCATGGTAGTTAAGGGCAATACTTTGGAAGTAAGTCAATGAAGAACAGTTAACATTTCCATGGTCAAACTTTTGACACCCTGATAACCCAAGCCAAGTATTGTCAAATCATATTTTAATATGTGATCAAACTACAGCAGTGTCCCCCGGAGGTCTTCGTTCCTTGAACAATCTTCTATTCATCATCGTCGTGAGATCACTAAACAAAAATATGTCGCTGTTCTATTAGAAAACAGGCTGAAAAATAAATTATGAATTCAGAATTGTGAATCCATGAAGAATGTGAACCTTCACTAGTATTTTCTGTGGGAGACATGAGATGGTCCGTGTGCATTCAGCTTCCAAAGAGAATCTGTACTTGGGGCATGTATACAATACTTGAGTTAACTACCATAACTACTGATGTGAATACATTTCAGGCACTTCACAAAAGAACTATAAATAAGCAGTAATCTATCCAAACTTTAAAAAAATCAGAAGAAACACATGAGGTGGAATTTGACAAATCTCTGGTTGAAGAGAATGCAGTTGACCCAAGGCATAATAAATAAGTTATTAATGACATTGAGGAAATACCAACAGAACTACTGGTATTCACGACTTCTCAAAAAGTGAACTGGAAGCTACACAAAGTCCAATATTACAAATATTGAAAAGGACAGCATAAAAACGATGAATGGAGAAGTAATGAGCAATACCGAATCACCATTAGGGTATTCCAAGGAGCAGTCGAAGATACTAAAAACCAATATGCAATAACAACATCTAGGATGACAATTCTGATGGAAATAAAGCAATACTGGAGGCCACTCTGTCCAAAGATGCGAAGATAACAAGTAAAGGAAGTCCTCAAGCAGATACAATCTTGCATAAAGTTCAAAATGAACAGATGTGGCATGAGTGGGTACTTTACAAAGACTTACAAGGTATGCTGTCTGGGACAAGACTTACAAGGATATACTGTCTGGGACATGCCAGAGTGTGAGGCATATCTTTTGGTATCAACAGAGCCAGTAGTTGAACACCCAAAATGGACAAGGGGGATATTATTAAGACCATCTATTGATCCCAAAAACAACAAGCAATATGACAAGGAAAGGATTAGAACGTAACTGTCAGACTTTGAATAAATCACATATAATTTAACATGCGCCTGATTAGACTTCAACCACAGATCATTCTGAAATATTTGTTTGAACAGTTTTAGAAAATGTGTCTGCTTGCAGACGCTACAAGGATATTTGCAGTATGATGCTTGCTTGCAGTCATCTGCTGGCAGACACTGGGTCATGGACGAGGGTGAGACAAATTCACAGTCTGAGGTGCAACAGGGTCCTGCTGTGGGGCTGAAATACAAAGTAGTAAACAAACATATTACAAAAGGAGGAAGCACTGAGTTTCTTCATCTCTCTCTCTCTCTCTCTCACATGCCCCCCCCCCCCCTTTCCCACATAAGATTTGTCATGTATGTATGTGTTATATTTCCTTACTGTCTCATTCCCAAGACAATAACTCCCACCATTTTGACTGATACAAAATTTAACAAAAGACAAGAACTGTTAATATGTAACTTCACAGTAAGTCTATCTTTGTGACTCCCCATGACTGTTGTTGATTTTTGCTAGGCTATCAATTTAAGAGATTTCTTCTTAGTTCAAACTGCAAGGCATTGGTGATCATAGCCTTCTGGCTAAGAATATTCTAGTGTGTGTTTTTTCTCAGCTTTAGAGTTTTACCAAGGCAGTAGCAGAGTACTGCCTACTCTACAGACTCCCAAATGTTGAGGACTGTTTAATGTGCGCAGTGTACACACAGGATCTATTATTTTCTGTCCTTATCTGAGAAGGAATTTGATCCACTAGCGTGGAATTAGTGGGAGGTATCACATTCTCAGGATTCTTATCATGTAAAATGTTTCCACATGAAGACTTGAACCCATATCTGAGAGCCACTTCATTCACTCAACACAGATAACAAAAGCATAGTGAATTTCAAGACAACAACTCATTTTTCTAGTATTTAGTTTTTCTCTTTTCAGATTTGCAAACCGAGTTTTGAAGAACAGTGTAAACCTGACATTCAGATTTCAGTTTCACAATAACACTCAAATGTTTCATGAAATGTAATTCATGGATAGGATTCCTGCTCTCAGGCAAACTCTGTTTAACACAGCACATATAAAACATGCTCCATCAAGGCCCATCAGGGAAGCAGTGAATACTAACACTACATGCATGTCATGAGAGGCCATTAAGACAGATTGGTGTGAAAGTGGCTGCCTCATCCAGTAGGACACTGGAGCTGCAACATCCAACTAGTCATGAGCAAGTTAACAAAAGGGTTGATTGAAGACCTATGCTTTACAAGGGAAATGATAGGGAAAAGAAGAAGAGACATAAAACACCATTCTGAATAGCAAGATAATTATCTGATTTGACAATGAACAATTTTTACAATAATAAAATTCAGACTTGGCACTATTACTGTTTTTTGCCGGCTTATTTTAAAAGTAGTTTGTTTACTTAACCCTTTACAAGGCATAGCGTCTGATTCCGGCCGATGCGAGAAAACGATCGTAGCGTCCGATTCCGGCCGATACTATTATGCATTGTAAAATCACGATCTCTCGGCTTTCCGACACTTCCGACGGCTACTTTCGCCTTCGCCTACAGCTTGACAACGTGACCGACATTTGTAAACGCGATAGTATCAATTTAAACGGACTTTTAAGGACAATTTTTGATAGTTTTCGGGATTTTTACGCTGTTTTTCAAAATGGATTTCGGCGATTCTTCAAGTGATAGCCGAGATTTCGCTAGGTTCATTTTAAATGACATTAAAGGGCACGAAGTTGACTATTAATCGGAGCTAGATATCAGTGCAAAGCGTTACTTTGCATTAGCAGTCGTGAGTCGGACTTTAAAGAAAGTGATTATGATTCTGAAAATGTGTTTGTATATTGCCGTAAAATCACAAACAACATGCCGTATTTCGTAAATATTTGTGTTCATGTATGGATTACCGGCAACAATCACGTGAGTAACATATTCTGCATGCTTTTCCCTTCATTGTGTTGTTTATTTAACTAAAATCGGTTGACTAACACCTTATTTGTGATGTTTTTACTAACGCGACCCGAACTTTTTCCAAACCTGAAAAAATCTTGCCCGTTCAGGGCTACAAAATGGACAAGCGTCTGCCCTGTAAAGGGTTAAACAGGCAATGTAATCACTATTCCAGTAGATGATAATGGAAATAGACAAGTGTGAACATGCTTTCCTTCAGCATCCTACCTGCATTTGAAGGTTGGTTTCAGAGTGCACGGTGTCCCTTCTATGCTGTCCCTTCCATAGCAACAACGATCCTCACAATCTTGAGCATAACCACAATCGCATTCTTCATCATCTTCTTTGATCCCGTTGCCACAGAATGCAGTCTTAGAGGCTGGAAACATAAATCTCAGATTTTACCATCTTGGAGGCTGGAAACATAAATCTCATATTCTACAATCTTGGAGGCTGGAAACATAAATTTCATATACTACAGTCTTGGAGGCTGGAAACATAAATCTTATATTCTACAATCTTGGAGGCTGGAAACATAAATCTTATATTCTACAATCTTGGAGGCTGGAAACATAAATCTCATATACTAGTCTTGAAGGCTGGAAACATAAATCTCATATACTACAGTCTTGGAGGCTGGAGACATAAATCTCATATACTACAATCTTGGAGGCTGGAAACATAAATCTCATATTCTACAATCTTGGAGGCTGGAAACATAAATCTATTCTACAATCTTGGAGGCTGAAGACACAAATCTCATATACTACAGTCTTGGAGGCTGGAGACATAAATCTCATATACTACACAGTCTTGGAGGCTGGAAACATAAATCTCATACACTACAGACAGCCTTCGAGGCTGGAGACATAAATCTCATATACTACACAGTTTTGGAGGCTGGAGACATAAATCTCATATACTACAGAGTTCTCCAAATGCACAAACCTCACACACACACAAGCATACAGCAGTTGCATAATTTTTGTCAAGCTATGTTTACCATGGAAACGACTACACAAGCAAGATTTCTGTTATCAGTATAGCAGATATCATCTTCTGGCTAAATTCAATACTCTCACCAGCATGTAAGAAATAAGACTGCTTTTGGCAAGAGCAACATTAACTAAAGTGGACCAGTGAAATAATTATAAGCAATATTTGTGGGTGGAGCTAAAGATGTTGAAATGAGGTCATATTCTGGATAATAAAAATGTACAAATGACTTTGAATATGAGAAGGCAATGCAGCCAGCTCACATCATACAGAGTCTAGTTTAAATAAATCTTTAGCATTCTCCCTGGTGATGTATGTACTATGGTATCAGAAAACATAGCTCTCTGAACTTGCTGGTCAAATATCTGTTGCATGAGACAGGCATAGTTATGAATTATACACGTTATGAAGTCCATGAAATGATGGTCAGGTATGTGAGGACCATCCACATTGCACGAGGATACTTCCATCAGTGTTCCAGTCTCATCCCATAGATCATACAAGGTGGCTCTCAACACAGTGCACAACATAGGTGGCTCTCTACACAGTGCACAACTTAGGTACACAGTGCACAACATAGGTGGCTCTCAACACAGTGCTCAACATAGGTGGCTCTCTACACAGTGCACAACTTAGGAATATAGTGCACAACCTAGGTGGCTCTCAACACAGTGCACAACATAGGTGGCTCTCTACACAGTGCACAACTTAGGTACACAGTGCACAACATAGGTGGCTCTCAACACAGTGCACAACTTAGGTACACAGTGCACAACAAAGGTGGCTATCAACACAGTGCACAACATAGGTGGCTCTCTACACAGTGCACAACTTAGGTACACAGTGCACAACCTAGGTGGCTCTCAACACAGTGCACAACTTAGGTACACAGTGCACAACATAGGTGGCTCTCAACACAGTGCACAACATAGGTGGCTCTCTACACAGTGCACAACTTAGGTACACAGTGCACAACTTAAGTACACAGTGCACAACAAAGGTGGCTCTCAACACAGTACACAACATAGGTGGCTCTCTACACAGTGCACAGCTTAGGTACACAGTGCACAACTTAAGTACACAGTGTACAACAAAGGTGGCTCTCTACACAGTGCACAACTTAGGTACACAACATAGGTGGCTCTCTACACAGTGCACAACTTAGGTACACAGTGCACAACAAAGGTGGCTCTCTACACAGTGCACAACCTATGAGACTACATAGTGCACAACCTAGGTGGCTCTCAACACAGTGCACAACAAAGGTGGCTCTCTACACAGTGCACAACCTATGAGACTACATAGTGCACAACCTAGGTGGCTCTCAACACAGTGCACAACAAAGGTGGCTCTCTACACAGTGCACAACCTTGGTGGCTCTCAACCTATTGCACAAACTCCTTATGATCCGATGTATGTGTACCAGAGTCCACACATATTATACATATGTTGTTGTTGGGTGTTCTCATTTTGCCAGGGCAATGGCCAAAAAAGCTTACAGATTAAGATGTCCAACTGCTAAGGGATTTTAATATGATTACAATGGACATGGGCATGGAATGAATCATCATCATCATCTTCCACTTTTGCTATCAACGGCCATGGGGAGGAATAATTGACGTTCCAGCACAAGATGGGTGGCACTGTTATCATGTATGATGTCATCTCATGTGACTGTAGATGTCGTTGATTTCATCAACACATTTTCTTCTTGTGCGCCCTCATACTTTCGTGTCAGATCTGTTTTGGTTTAGCACCAGTACTCGTAACTGATGGTAGTGCATTCTAACTAGATGGCTAAACCATTTGATCATCTGCCTTTCAACATATTTGGCAGAAAGATGGAATGAATGATGACCCAAAAATAACCACAGCATATATTATATTTAAAAGAGAACTAAATGGAATCATCAGTTGTCAGTTTGTGAGCTGATCTAAATTACTAATACATCAAGCAGATAGCAAACAGCCCCATGTGGGTAAACACAGTAACAAGTGACAAGTAGAGCAGGCTGTAAGATGTTTACATGTCTGCACTCAACTACACATGGGGCCAGTAAATGCCACCAAGTGCTGAGCAACAAGTTCAATAATCACAGCACAGGAAGCTCAGAAGCTGAGAGCAAGGCCCACTCCAGCACAGACAACACTAGCACAAGAGATTGGTCAGTGAATGAACCACAGTTGAATGATTCATCTGTATGTTATCAGGGCCCATTCAACTGTAACCTAGCATGCATGTGGTCAGAAACATCTAAGTGGAGTTGGTGTGAGACCGGCTACCTCATACAATAGACAACTTTAGATGCAAGACTGAACTACTCACGACCAAGCCTATAATGGGCTGGCAGGGTGTGCACTGGTTAAGGGTTTATGCTCAACTGGCAGATGAAAAGCAGAAAACGTTTTATCCACATTTGACTTTCGTTTTAATTATTACGTAATTTTTCTTTACTGTAGCATGGGAAATGAGTTTCAATTCAGAAGGAAGATAGAAAGAAAATGTGATGTGGTCTTACTGGCTAAAATATGTAATGGAAACAAAATAAAATCCAATTTGGAGATTTGTGTATAAAAACTGTGATAGACATTTGTCTTGGCAAGTGAATTTTTTTAAAAGAAATTATTATAAGGTCAGGGTTTGGAGAAGATCAAAACCGTTGTGTAAATCTAAGGTGCAATGCCATCAAGGCTGGTCTCATGACTGTTGGGATGTGAGGAGTTAGATCTTCCCATTTTCTAGGCCATGAAATAATGAAATAGGGTGACTAATTTTCTTTCTGCTGTATTAGCTTCCCAGACAATTCACAGACATTTCTTAACATTATCCAGGACCCAGAGCTGTGCTGGTCAGAGAAACAAGAATCCTGCAGCTAATGAGGACTGTAACCAGACCACTGTCTTGGCCAGTCTCTACTGAGGATTGTAGCCAGACCACTGTCTTGGCAAGGGTCTACTGAGGATTGTAGCCAGACCACGGTCTTGGGGAGTCTCTACTGAGGATTGTAGCCAGACCACTGTCTTGGCAAGTCTCTACTGAGGATTGTAGCCAGACCACTGTCTTGGCAAGTCTCTACTGAGGATTGTAGCCAGACCACTGTCTTGGCGAGTCTCTACTGAGGATTGTAGCCAGACCACTGTCTTGGCGAGTCTCTACTGAGGATTGTAGCCAGACCACTGTCTTGGCAAGGGTCTACTGAGGATTGTAGCCAGACCACTGTCTTGGCAAGGGTCTACTGAGGATTGTAGCCAGACCACTGTCTTGGCAAGTCTCTACTGAGGACTGTAGCCAGACCACTGTCTTGGCGAGTCTCTACTGAGGATTGTAGCCAGACCACTGTCTTGGCGAGTCTCTACTAAGGATTGTAGCCAGACCACTGTCTTGGCGAGTCTCTACTGAGGACTGTAGCCAGACCACTGTCTTGGCGAGTCTCTACTAAGGATTGTAGCCAGACCACTGTCTTGGGGAGTCTCTACTGAGGATTGTAGCCAGACCACTGTCTTGGGGAGTCTCTACTGAGGATTGTAGCCAGACCACTGTCTTGGCGAGTCTCTACTGAGGACTGTAGCCAGACCACTGTCTTGGCAAGTCTCTACTGAGGATTGTAGCCAGACCACTGTCTTGGCAAGGGTCTACTGAGGATTGTAGCCAGATCACTGTCTTGGCGAGTCTCTACTGAGGACTGTAGCCAGACCACTGTCTTGGCGAGTCTCTATTGAGGATTGTAGCCAGACCACTGTCTTGGCGAGTCTCTACTGAGGACTGTAGCCAGACCACTGTCTTGGCAAGTCTCTACTGAGGATTGTAGCCAGACCACTGTCTTGGCAAGGGTCTACTGAGGATTGTAACCAGACCACTGTCTTGGCGAGTCTCTACTGAGGACTGTAGCCAGACCACTGTCTTGGCGAGTCTCTACTGAGGATTGTAGCCAGACCACTGTCTTGGGGAGTCTCTACTGAGGATTGTAGCCAGACCACTGTCTTGGCGAGTCTCTACTGAGGACTGTAGCCAGACCACTGTCTTGGCGAGTCTCTACTGAGGATTGTAGCCAGACCACTGTCTTGGCGAGTCTCTACTGAGGATTGTAGCCAGACCACTGTCTTGGCGAGTCTCTACTGAGGATTGTAGCCAGACCATTGTCTTGAGGAGTCTCTACTGAGGATTGTAGCCAGACCACTGTCTTGGGGAGTCTCTACTGAGGATTGTAGCCAGACCACTGTCTTGGCGAGTCTCTACTGAGGATTGTAGCCAGACCACTGTCTTGGCAAGGGTCTACTGAGAATTGTAGCCAGACCACTGTCTTGGCAAGGGTCTACTGAGGATTGTAGCCAGACTACTGTCTTGGTGAGTCTCTACTGAGGATTGTAGCCAGACCACTGTCTTGGCGAGTCTCTACTGAGGATTGTAGCCAGACCACTGTCTTGGCGAGTCTCTACTGAGGATTGTAGCCAGACCACTGTCTTGGCAAGGGTCTACTGAGGATTGTAGCCAGACTACTGTCTTGGTGAGTCTCTACTGAGGATTGTAGCCAGACTACTGTCTTGGTGAGTCTCTACTGAGGATTGTAGCCAGACCACTGTCTTGGCGAGTCTCTACTGAGGATTGTAGCAAGACCACTGTCTTGGCAAGGGTCTACTTAGGATTGTAGCCAGACCACTGTCTTGGCAAGGGTCTACTGAGGATTGTAGCCAGACCACTGTCTTGGCAATTCTCTATTGAGTATTGTACCCAGACATCTGTCTTGGCAAGCAGGACACACTAATCACTATGCTACCCAAGCCACAATATTACTTTAATATTTTGAAGACGTTATTACTGTTAGAATTCTGAGCCTCTTTCATGCATCCAAGGATACTTCTTTCATGCATCCAAAGTCTTTATATATAAAGTAAAATTATAAATATACTCAAGAATGTGTACTAAAACAGAGTAATATTTCCTGTGAAGAAAACCAGATGTAAAAATGGCTCATAGATCTCACACCCATATTACGTAATTTCACTCTAATGTTATCCTTGACATATTAATATATAACTTACGTTTGAAGCAATTTCGCTTTCCATTAAGTTCATTTATAACTACATGCAAAAGTCTAGTAATGTTGTCCTTGGAGCACACACTGAAATCATCATTGTTAGGGCGATCTCCCATTGTTGCACTTGCAAACATGATGTAGTTTCCATCCTGTGCATTTTCTTTTTCTGTGCCAAATGGTGCACAGTCAGCACCTTGATCATGCTGTGTAAACAATAAAAAGAAATAATTGTATGTATGTTTACCTGACATTACCAAAACTCTTGTATTTTTGTGCTAATAAAACTATACTAAACTAAACTAAACTAAAAAAACTAAACTAATAAAATAAAACATTTAACAAATATAACATGAGGATCACAATTCAAACACAGCAGAAAATGAAGGTCAAATAAAAATCAAAGCATATAAAATATTTTAACTACATAGAAAGAAGTTCAGCTGATTAAGGAATTCAAATATGTACAAGTAGTGTGCCTGAACAAGCTAGACAGGGAAACATAACACAGAAGTGTATTAATTAACTCTAATATTAAACAAATTAACCTTACTCCATCTTATAAACCATAACCCCAAGTATGGGTCCACCATGGTGGCAGATGGAAAGAGCCTGAAGTCATTATCATTGACTGCTTTCTATCTTCAGCAATGTATGAAGTTTTGCCACTTGTAGCCTGTTGATTCTCTAATGCTGTCAGTCCAGATTGTCTTTTGTCCACCTCATCACAACTTGCCCTCAACTGTACACTGGAGGTTAGTCTTTCACAGTGAATCACAGTGAGAAACACAGGCAGACCAGGCACGGTTCAGTGCTTTATACCTGACAGAAGTGTTTCTGGGTAGCCTTCATATATATTTATTCATTCCTTCACAGGGGTCCATTTAGGACCTCGATGTCCTGCCTACATGAGTGATTAGTAGTTAAGGTCACGGTTCCAACTTCAGGGCAAAGGGTCATCCAATAATGTTCCATGTCTGTGACAGTGAATATCACATAAAATGTTCCTTACTGTCCCATGTGAAAAGTGGAACAGACAGCAGTCCTGAGAACTCAACAGCGCACACAGGCATACAAGCTGCCAGACTACCAACATGACAGTCCACCACCAAAATTACAGTTGATTGTCAATGGAAGTGGCAGTCATTAGAAAATCAGCAGTTGCACACACATTACTGCATAAGGCAAAAGCTGCTAGTTCAGCAACCGACCGTCAACCGATATTACTACTTGTTCTCTTATTGTCCAGGAACCACAGCCAGATATTATTACTTGTTCTCTTATTGTCCAGGAACCATGGCCAGATATTACTACTTGTTCTCTTATTGTCCAGGAACCACAGCCAGATATTATTACTTGTTCTCTTATTGTCCAGGAACCATGGCCAGATATTACTACTTGTTCTCTTATTGTCCAGGAACCACAGCCAGATATTATTACTTGTTCTCTTATTGTCCAGGAACCACAGTCAGATATTATTACTTGTTCTCTTATTGTCCAGGAACCACAGCCAGATATTACTACTTGTTCTCTTATTGTCCAGGAACCACAGCCAGATATTATTACTTGTTCTCTTATTGTCCAGGAACCACAGCCAGATATTATTACTTGTTCTCTTATTGTCCAGGAACCATGGCCAGATATTACTACTTGTTCTCTTATTGTCCAGGAACCACAGCCTGATATTATTACTTGTTCTCTTATTGTCCAGGAACCACAGCCAGATATTATTACTTGTTCTCTTATTGTCCAGGAACCACAGCCAGATATTACTACTTGTTCTCTTGTTGTCCAGGACCATGGCCATATATTACTACTTGTTCTCTTATTGTCCAGGAATCACAGCCAGATATTATTACTTGTTCTCTTATTGTCCAGGAATCACAGCCAGATATTACTACTTGCTCTCTTATTGTCCAGGAACCATGGCCAGATAGTACTACTTGTTCTCTTATTGTCCAGGAACCACGGCCAGATATTACTACTTGTTCTCTTATTGTCCAGGAACCACGGCCAGATATTACTACTTGTTCTCTTATTGTCCAGGAACCATGGTCAGATATTACTACTTGTTCTCTTATTGTCCAGGAACCACGGCCATATATTACTACTTGTTCTCTTATTGTCCAGGAACCATGGTCAGATATTACTACTTGTTCTCTTACTGTCCAGAAACCACGGCCATATATTACTACTTGTTCTCTTATTGTCCAGGAACCATAGTCAGATAGTACTACTTGTTCTCTTATTGTCCAGGAACCACGGCCATATATTACTACTTGTTCTCTTATTGTCCAGGAACCATGGTCAGATATTACTACTTGTTCTCTTACTGTCCAGAAACCACGGCCATATATTACTACTTGTTCTATTACTGTCCAGGAACCATGGTCAGATATTACTACTTGTTCTCTTATTGTCCAGGAACCATGGTCAGATATTACTACTTGTTCTC
This sequence comes from Cepaea hortensis, assembly GCA_963921405.1. NCBI lineage: Eukaryota > Metazoa > Mollusca > Gastropoda > Stylommatophora > Helicidae > Cepaea > Cepaea hortensis. The sequence goes on from OY992891.1 coordinate 48,777,023, forward strand.
TTATTGTCCAGGAACCATGGTCAGATAGTACTACTTGTTCTCTTATTGTCCAGGAACCACGGCCAGATATTACTACTTGTTCTCTTATTGTCCAGGAACCATGGTCAGATAGTACTACTTGTTCTCTTACTGTCCAGGAACCACGGTCAGATATTACTACTTGTTCTCTTATTGTCCAGGAACCATGGCCACATATTACTACCGGTTCTATGGAAGAAGAATGTTCTAACCTCCAATGACAGGAACTTATTGCATAAGATCTTCATTTTATAAAATGGATTTTGCTTATCCTATCATGTTCTATATTTATATGACATATCAAATCTGATGTTATCCAAGCACTTAGATATCTTAAATGATGTACTTGCCCTAAGTAATACCACTGACTTTAATTGTACATTTTGGCAGCATCAGTTTCGTTGTTATCACCATTACATAGGTCTTCATAGTATTCAATCTGTGGCCCATTATTTGCAATTTCTACAACCACTGCATATATCATTTCCTGTAATTCCTTGTGAATTGTTGCTATCAAGACAGTGTCATCAGTATACTTTATGTATATTACGACCATCAACCACGGTCCCTGGCATATTTTCTACAGACATAATTAGCAAAATGAAACAAATATAATCAAGTTTATAAATGTCCTTAGTGAATAATAGACTGTTAGGTAAACCCTAGGTAATGAAGTTACACATCGGGACTGACAGACATACTCACAGGAGATCCAAAATTATGACCAACTTCGTGGGTAAATGTGAGCTGAGACACTCGGACAGGTACAGCCTTCCCGTAGTTGACTGTGGTCACAATGCCTGTATTTAAACTTTTCGGAACAGTCTCATCCCTTTCCATGTAGCTTTTATGTTTCTCACAAATGCCACCAGACGCAACTGTAAACACACAAATAGAAATAACTTTGTTAGATACACAGATGGAAAGGTAGCAGGACAGAAAACTAAGAATGGTACAGACTCCTTAACAGACTTGTTAGTTCACAACAAGTTATAAATATAATGACTGTCCAAACAAGACAACCGATCATTATCATCCACAGGAAATGAAATATATATGACACAGTTACAGAACAATCAATCAGTCAAAATAGCCATACCAGTAATGCAGAAAATAATACTTAGCACAAAAAATAGTTGAAACAAGCTGGATTGTGTGCCGGCAAGTAGAACCGAGCAAATCTGCAAACTCAAAGTGTTCTGTCAAAGATACCTAGACCAGACGATTGCTCAGTATACTAGTAGGCTTGTGAAACATGAACATTAACTATTAAACTAAGTGTGAAACATGGACATTAACTGCTAAACTAAGTGAAACATGGACACTAAGTGAAACATGGAAATTAACTATTAAACTAAGTGTGAATCATGGAAATTAACTACTAAAAGTGTGAAACATGGACATTAACTGCTAACCTAAGTGTGAAACATGACATTAACTGCCAAAGTTAAGTGTAAAACATGGAAATTACCTGCTTAACTAAGTGAAACGTGGACATTAACTATTAAACTAAGTGTGAAATATGGACATTAACTGCTAAACTAAGTGAAACATGGAAATTAACTATTAAACTAAGTGTGAAACGTGGACTTTACTGCCAAAATAAGCGTGAAACGTGGACATTAAATGCTAAACTAAGTGAAACATGGACATAACTACAAAACTAAGACAACATAATTCAGGAAATGAATTCAGAAAATAGATAATATTCACACATTTACAGGACAAAAAGCCTGCCAGAAAATCACAAGCTGACAAGAGACACGTGGAAATATGTCAAGAGTGCTGCAGAAGGTAACACCTCAATGACCTATGTGAGGAAGAAGGTAAGGCAAGCTAATTGGTGCATGAACATCAAGTGCATGCAGCCATTTGGGAAGAAACCATCCTCCTGTGGAATTAATTAAACAAGTACTCAGTATGGATGTGTATGCCTAAATCCCAAGGTATCATGATATAGCTAAGAGACAATGTCCCAGCTACCATAATCACCAACTGCCTGGCTGACACTGACCACCAGAAGGCAAAGTTATGGGACACAGGTCACATTAAGAATACCCTACACTGACACTGCTCTCTGACCTCAGCAACAAGTTTACCAGGCTTCAAGACAACCTGAAGAAAACTATCACACTTGGTGACTTCACTGCCAAAAAATACCTCTAGAATGCCATCAGTTCAATAAGACGAGACTCGAAGCAGAAGAGCTATGCAACATTTCCAACATAATGCTACTCTAGAATATGGAAACTTCACCAACATTCTTCCATACAGCACAGTGCAACCAGACAACCTGATTTGACATTTGTGTCAGAGGAAATAGCTACAGGCAACATGGCTTACAACCACAATGATACCCATTCTAAAGAAAGGGAAACCACCAAGAAGTCCAGAAAATTGTAGGTCTTTTTCTGACCTCTTGTTTAGGTAAACAAGCTGAGAGGATGGTAAGCAACAGAGAGTACTGGTGATGTTATCAAGAAAAAAAAAAGGTTCGTAAATAACACAAACAATCTAACTTTAAAATAACTATATGCCCATATGAAGAAGTAGACAAGTGACTTTTGTAGTTTTGTGTGACATAAAACATGACACAGGTGTGGACATATACCTTCTCTGGCTCCCACCCAGGCCAGGCCGAGTGTTCCTCTAGTGAAATCTCTGTGTGTGAATATGTAAGCTAGGCAAAATTCATCGTGGTTGTCCATGGAGTTGAGGTTCAAGAAGTTGCTGACATCTATATTTGGATTACAATAGCTGGAGGCTGCATCTGTATTACAGCGCTGGTTTTCTGGTGTCATAATCTAGAAACACAACAAATCAAGGATGATTACTCTTGAATATCACATTCTGCATGCATGTCAAATATTGTATCAGATATCAGTACTTTTATGCTCTACCATTATAAATATGTTAACGGTGCATATACCAACTCATTTCTGCTTATGTCTGATATGTGCTGTGCATTTTCCATATCCTTAAAGATGCACAAGGACATACACAAAAACCACATGATAACTCAGCCATATTCATGGCGACTGTGCCTGGTTTAGAACTTAGCTACAGAATCAATCTGTCAAATCAGTGGTCAGTAAAGAACCTTGTACGTGCCTGAAGGCATGTTGAGCCTGTGCTGCTAGACTCACAATTGTATACACTGATCGGCACTCAAAGGGAGTGTTATATTAGTTCCATCTATCAAGGCAAAGTATAAAATAAATACCTAGCTTCCATTTGAGCCAGGTATGGGAGAGGGAGCCCATGGAAGGGAGTTAGTCACATAACCTAGTACATGTGTAGCCCTCGATATTTCAAGTCCATACAACAGTATTTGTCATTGGATTAGAATATTACTTTTCTAAAACAAAAATGTAAACGAACAAGATTAATTTTCATTATATCTGCCAGTTACAATATGGTAGGAAATCTGCCACATAGCGTCACAATAAAAGAAAAGGACTGCACAGCAAAACATTGTATGTTTACAGGCAATGAAGACTAAATCATTCCTCACAATTATGATAACTTCATGCTATTAGACAAATGTATCCTTTTATTGTGACTGCATAAGCCAACTTTCCTACTATATGCATGATAAACTGACAAGAAAACATGTAGGTTATTGCTAAAGGACAAAAACAACACCAGACAGACAGATTTATGTTGATATTTACAAACTGCATGTTTAGCACAAACATGAACTCACTGTCAGCTGCATATACACACATCAACTTACACTAGTCCTCTGTACCACAAAGTTGATTCCATTGTAACGGAGGTCATTGTTGTATGTTGTAAACGTGGTACGATGGAATATGTTCTTCAGGGCACTGACGTGACTGGCAAAGAATGCAAGGATTTCTTCTTTGGCTCGCTCATCCGACTGTTCAGCATTAGAACAAACAAACAAAGATGGCTTATGTTGACTAGACATTAAACATGAAGTGGGTTGATTTCAAGTGTGCAACAGTCATGAGGACAATTGTGGAGTGGGCTGTGTGAATGAGAGGTATCATGTCCGCTTCTGACTTCAGTAGTGGGGCTAACAACCCCTGTGTGGATGTTTGCTACAATTCTTTGATAAGAGTAAAAAATGGGAACCTGAGCTCATGTTAACAATTATTCGGTAGTAGGGAATTCACTAAATAGACTTCTGTACAGTCAAAATTTAACAAAAGAGAAAGTCTATGTATAATAAGGAGGACACAGGTTGTGCACTATGTTGAGATTCTCCTAGTGTCATCTATGGGAGGACAGAGTGTGTGCACTATATTCAGACTTTCCTAGTGCCATCTATGGGAGGACAGAGTGTGTGCACTATATTCAGACTTTCCTAGTGCCATCTATGGGAGGACAGAGTGTGTGCACTATATTCAGACTTTCCTAGTGTCATCAATAGGGCAGAGTGTGTGCACTATATTCAGACTTTCCTAGTGTCATCAATAGGGCAGAGTGTGTGCACTATATTCAGACTTTCCTAGTGTCATCAATAGGGCAGAGTGTGTGCACTATGTTCGGACTTTCCTAGTGTCAACTATGGCAGGACAAAGTTGGTCCCCATTGTTCAAATTCTGAGAGTGATCTATGGGAGGACAGAGTTGGTGCCCTATACTGAAATTCAACTAGTGTCATCTATAGGAGGAAAGAGTGTGTGCACTATGTTCAGATTCTCCTAGTGTCATCTATTGGAGGACAGAGTGTGTGCACAATGTTCAGATTCTCCTAGTGTCATCTATGGGAGGACAGAGTGTGTGCACAATGTTCAGATTCTACTAGTGTCATCTACGGGAGGACAGAGTGTGTGCACAATGTTCAGATTCTCCTAGTGTCATCTATGGGAGGACAGAGGGTGTGCACTATATTCAGATTTTCCTAGTGTCATCTATGGGAGGACAGTGTGTGCAAAATGTTCAGATTTTCCTAGTGTCATCTATGGGAGGACAGAGGGTGTGCACTATATTCAGATTTTCCTAGTGTCATATATGGGAGGACAGAGTGTGTGCACTATGTTCAGATTTTCCTAGTGTCATCTATGGGAGGACAGAGTGTGTGCAAAATGTTAAGATTCTCCTGCTGTCATCTATAGGAGGACAGAGGGTGTGCACTATATTCAGATTTTCCTAGTGTCATCTATGGGAGGACAGAGTGTGTGCACTATGTTCAGATTTTCCTAGTGTCATCTATGGGAGGACAGAGTATGTGCACAATGTTCAGATTTTCCTAGTGTCATCTATGGGAGGACAGAGTGTGTGCAAAATGTTAAGATTCTCCTGCTGTCATCTATAGGAGGACAGAGGCTGTGCACTATATTCAGATTTTCCTAGTGTCATCTATGGGAGGACAGAGTGTGTGCACTATGTTCAGCTTTTCCTAGTGTCATCTATGGGAGGACAGAGTGTGTGCACTATGTTCAGCTTTTCCTAGTGTCATCTATGGGAGGACAGAGTGTGCACTATGTAGACACTTTTCTAGTGTCATTTATAGGAGGACAGAGTGTGTAGACTATGTTCAGACATTCCTAGTGTCATTTATAGGAGGACAGAGTGTGTAGACTATGTTCAGACATTCTTAGTGTCATTTATAGGAGGACAGTGTGTGTACTATGTTCAGACATTCTTAGTGTCATTTATAGGAGGACAGAGTGTGTAGACTATGTTCAGACATTCTTAGGGTCATCTATAGGAGGACAGTGTGTGTACTATGTTCAGACATTCTTAGTGTCATTTATAGGAGGACAGTGTGTGTACTATGTTCAGACATTCTAAGTGTCATCTATAGGATGAAAGAGAGTGTAGACTATGTTCAGACATTCTTAGTGTCATCTATAGGAGGAAAGAGTGTGTAGACTATGTTCAGACATTCTTAGTGTCATTTATAGGAGGACAGAGTGTGTACTATGTTCAGACATTCTTAGTGTCATCTATAGGAGGATAGTGTGTGTACTATGTTCAGACATTCTTAGTGTCATTTATAGGAGGACAGAGTGTGTAGACTATGTTCAGACATTCTTAGTGTCATCTATAGGAGGACAGTGTGTGTACTATGTTCAGACATTCTTAGTGTCATTTATAGGAGGACAGAGTGTGTAGACTATGTTGAGACTTTCCTAGTGTCACCTATGAGATGACAGAGTGTGTGCACTATGTAGACACTTTTCTAGTGTCATTTATAGGAGGACAGAGTGTGTAGACTATGTTCAGACATTCTTAGTGTCATCTATAGGAGGATAGAGTGTGCGCACTATGTTCAGACTTTCCTAGTGTCACCTATGGGATGACAGTGTGTGCACTATGTAGACACTTTTCTAGTGTCATTTATAGGAGGACAGAGTGTGTAGACTATGTTCAGACATTCTAAGTGTCATCTATAGGAGGACAGAGTGTGTAGACTATGTTCAGACATTCTTAGTGTCATTTATAGGAGGACAGAGTGTGTAGACTATGTTCAGACATTCTTAGTGTCATTTATAGGAGGACAGGGTGTGTAGACTATGTTCAGACATTCCTAGTGTTATTTATAGGACAGAGTGTGTAGACTATGTTCAGACATTCTTAGTGTCATTTATAGGAGGACAGAGTGTGTAGACTATGTTCAGACATTCTTAGTGTCATTTATAGGAGGACAGAGTGTGTAGACTATGTTCAGACATTCTAAGTGTCATCTATAGGAGGACAGAGTGTGTAGACTATGTTCAGACATTCTAAGTGTCATCTATAGGAGGACAGAGTGTGTACTATGTTCAGACATTCTTAGTGTCATCTATAGGAGGACAGTGTGTGTACTATGTTCAGACATTCTTAGTGTCATTTATAGGAGGACAGAGTGTGAAGACTATGTTCAGACATTCTTAGTGTCATTTATAGGAGGACAGGGTGTGTAGACTATGTTCAGACATTCTTAGTGTCATTTATAGGAGGACAGAGTGTGTAGACTATGTTCAGACATTCTTAGTCTCATTTATAGGAGGACAGGGTGTGTAGACTATGTTCAGACATTCTTAGTGTCATTTATAGGAGGACAGAGTGTGTAGACTATGTTCAGACATTCTTAGTGTCATTTATAGGAGGATAGAGTGTGTAGACTATGTTCAGACATTCTAAGTGTCATCTATAGGAGGACAGTGTGTGTACTATGTTCAGACTTTCCTAGTGTCATCTATGGCAGGACAGAGTTGATCCCCTTTGTTCAAATTGTGAGTGTGATCTGTCACAGAACGCCGCTTTTCCATCCCATAACTTTCCTGGTCTACAAACTTGAGGGGCAATTAGAGAAATAATGATTTAATCACGCTGCTCAACATCTATCTAGCCTTGATGTAAGATTGCTCACAAAGCAAACAAAACGGTCTGCTTGAGATGCAATCTATTGTTAGACAAGCAGTTGGTGTTACTCCAGAGTTGTAAACCTCACAGTCTAATTGTTCAATGGAATGTGAAAGTGACCCCTGGCCAGCAATTAAAACCACCCAAGCGTGAAACTAATGCAGGTTGAAGTTAAAAGACCCAGACATCCAGCTGACCACGAAGGCTGACTGTCTTGTGGAACAGATTGATGGAGGAAATTAAAACCACAGAAATGTGTGAATTGAAATTGCCCAGACTGGAGACTGGCAGAAGATTACCAGTCAATGGTGGGAACCAGACCAGCAGATTGAATAAGGCAATTAAAACCACAGGAATCTGAGAATTGAAATAAATGCAGAGGGGAGATAAGAGCAATTAACAAACCATATATATGCTAGGAGATTCGGCTGTTCAAATCAGACAGTCAGACATTTGAACAGGTATGAACTATCTCCATGTATATGATATATTATTCATGTATATGATTCTTATGTTGTCTAGAATTCCCTAGGAATGGTACTTCTTAGTAACTATTCAAGTATTTTAGATGTACTGACTTTCAGTCGACGATTCCAATTCCAATTACAATTTTCAAAAACAAAAATTCCAAATTCGACCTCGTCTAACCTGCTTCATCAGCTGTGGTTATTGTTGAGGTACGTGGTTTTTGTAGGTTTATTAGCCCTAATTCTTGTCTTGTGAGTCCTATCTCGGACTGGTTATGTAGCGTTTGTGTCTGTGACGTCAGCAGTGGTCGGCGGCTATCCTTTGTGCTCGTCTGTTTTTGTGGTTTTCTTTGTTTGTGTAGGCTCCTGGCTTGTCTGGCTTGACTGGCTGCAGTCTTTATAAGGACTTTTCGTAGTCCCACTCCAGCTGGAGGATCGGTCGGCGGCTGTCCTTTGTGCATGTTTCCTCTTGTTTTCTTTGTTGGTGCAGGCTCCTGGCTTGACTGGTTGCAGTCCTTAAAAGGACTTTTTATTTGCTCTTTTTGTCTCCTTTATTGTGTATTTTCTGTAGGAGCTTATCAACGTTTTAATTTTCCTCCTTGTGCCTGTTTTCACTGTTGCGTTTGCGATACTGCTGCCTAAAGTTTTCTTCCTCCGTGGTCAGCCATGGGACGATTTTACCGTCATCTATATAGTACTCGAAGTCGTTCTCACAGTCGTAGTGTAAGACTGGGTATACCATCGGTTTCCCCCGGAGTTTCTTTGGTTTCTTTTCTTCTTTTTCTTCCCAGCGCCTTCTGAATTCCTCGCGCTTGAGTTCCTCCTTGTCGACTGGGTATTCTGTGCCTCCTTCAGAGATCCGACGGTATAGTAGTTCCCTCTTGGGCGTTGTGGTTGGGCAGCTGGCTTCAGCTTGCGGTTCCGGCTCGGTCTCTTGATTTTCTTCTTGCGGTTTCTCTGTGAGTTCTTGTGTGGCTTCTGTTGGTTTGTTTTGAAAGAGTTCCATTTCAGCTCTATGAAATTCTCTTTCGGTCTTGATCATTTGTAGGATTTCTTCGTTCTCCTTCTTCATCTCAGCCATGCGCTGAATCTCTTGTTTGATGTTGAGCTGGATTTCTTTCATGTCGGCCTGCAGCTTCACATTATCGCTGGTCGGAGTCGTCGTCAGCAGAGCCTCGACTTGTTTCTTCAACTCGTCTGCTTTTGAAGTTGATCTCTTTCAGCTAGTGCTATACCCGTGGCTGTCTCGCCCCTCTGCATTGCTTCCTTGAATAGTGTCTTTGTGATGATGGCGATCTTTAAGACGTCTCTGTGTCTCTGCAGGTACGGACAGCCCAGGTATCTTGCTCCATGTTTGCCCAGGCAGTTGGTGCACTTTCTTTTGTTGTTGGGTGCTCGGAAGTCCGTGTCCAGCTTGGCTAGCGGAACTCCTTGAAGGCGTGGTGATCGGCACAGTATCGGCATATTTCTGTCTTACTGCGACACGTAGCTCTACTGTGGCCGGCCTTCTGACATCTGGAACATTGCGTTATTCTTGGGATGAATCTATCTGGTTGCTGCATTCTCTTGTTGAATGATACTGTGGTCGGCATCTCGCTGCCCTCCAATGTCACCACTGCCAAGGTTGTAGGTGTCTTGGAGTAGATGAGGAGCCGCTCCGCCTTCAAGAATCGGATGTGAAGATTCTCTTCACGTAGCTGCTTCAAGATTTCTTCATTTGTCAGCTCCACTGGAATCCGCTTGACAACCCATTGGACTGTTTTTGAGTCGGTGTTTCCGACTCTGGTGTCTTTCTCCTCCTTCTTCTCTGCTGTCTTGGTTCTTGACTGTGTTGGGCTGTCAATCTTCTCCCTCGTAGTAGCTTCAGTAATAGCTGTAGTATCAGGCTCTTTGATGCAGCTAGTAGGTAGGCTCTCCACGTTGTTCTTCTTCTTGTTGGCTCCCACGCTGCACTTCTTGGCCGCGTGTTTCTTGTTGTTGGACTTTCCACGTGACATTTTCCCACGTATCAGGCTTCTTGACAGAATAATGCGACTTGACTTGTTAGTGCTCGCAGTGCGAATGAGTTAGTATTTTCTCACTTGTCTTTATAGCTGTGTTATTATGTCATTCTTACTATAACAAATAGGAACCTTGTGCCAGGCATATTTTGGCTATGTTCTGGATATACTGTTTACTTTCATGTGTTCTGTCAGATGCTTGTCATTTTTAGCCTGGTCACTTTTGTTGTGTGCATTCATTGTACCGAATATAGTGAAATGACTACATTTCATTTTTATCCTTACCACGGCAGTGGCTAAGTAATGACCAAACTGGGCAAACCAGCAATACAGCTGTCCTGTGTGGTTACTTCAATGAGACTTGTTTATATGTCTCATTTTGTATGTATGCAATATTGTTACTAACTCATGCATTATGCTATTATGTTAAATATCATTATATGCCTATTTTGAATTTGTATACTTTATTTAGCCGGTCTCCCTGGCCTAGGAGTTAGCGACTTTCTCCGTAATCCCATTTATCCACGTGAGCAAACAAAGCTGCACGAGAATCAGCAGCGGTTCTCGCCGCACCCGTTACTTACGGGATATGTGAGCCTGCCGCTCAGAAAGTAATGGGAAACTAATGAGCGTAATCTTGCCAAGAAATCAACATCGGCGGTAAAATGCTGGTGTTGACAGCAATATCCTGTAATAGGATATGCGGGCAAAAAACTTTATGTGTACTTGATGTTTGAAATGCAATTTGTCATATTATACTCAGTAGGAGGAATTGGGTGTTATGCTATTGTGTGCTTATGCGCCGTGTGCATTGGCATATTGTCTATGGATTGTGGTTGATGCAGAGGTGTAATGGAGCTGACCTTACCCCCAATTGATATAGAGTATATGGTGCTTAGCCCTTCCAGTGTGTGATGAATAAGCGTCCATCATAACTCACTGAGGTCTTTAACAGAGACTGATCACGGCACTTAAGCCCGGAGATAAGATATTATGATACCACTACCGACTCTTTGATCTGCTAAACCAATTTTTGAAGAGAGCGGTTGTAAAGAACCAGGTGTCTGAGTTAGCGACAGTAACTTAGGATATTTCATTCCTCATGACGGGGCGTTATAAGGGATGGCAGGATTTGTAACTATAGGCATGTGAGACGATTGAAAAGTCCTTCCCAGACTAGACTGAGATAGAGGGAGATAGGAGGAGAGTGAACACAGTAAAGCTGGAAAAGAGACTTGGCCAGACTGGTCATTGTATATGGGGGTGATAGAATGTATGTATTATTTAGGATTGTACTGATGTAGAACTAGATAATACACATTCTTGATTATCTCTTCCAAGCCCTCAACAGGAGCCCAGGCTTTCCCGTGCAATGACACCGAGGAACCTGGTGGCTTCAGGATGAACTGTTGTTCTGACCGCCAACCAGCTGTGCTGATCTGAACATAGCTGCTGTTCGTGGATCTCACTTGTAACCTGGCCACAGATCCAGATAGGATACAAGTAACCTTAGAGTTATGTATTTTATTTTCATCATCTCACTTTCATGATGGTTGTAGTGCATAAACTTATATGATTTTACCATCATCATCTTGACAACCATCACACACGCATGCACGTATGCACGCGCTGATGAGTCACTTGCTGATTGCATTGTACAAATCACAAACTCCATAGCTCCAGTGGTCTTCACAATAAATGAATGCACGGTCTGAATGATGCAGTCCGAACATGAACCCACGATCTTCGGAGCATGAAGTAGATGGCTGGATATCTTTGCCACGGGGCCAACTTGAAGATGAGGAAAGTCATGACAGTGTTGATAGCGTCACAGGTACAGCCATAGTCTTCCAGTCTTCCCATCCTTGCCGACATTTTATAATTGTTCAACGCCACATCTGAAAGACAGACTGCGATGGAATTTTATTTTAAGGTGTTTCATGCTTCAGGATATCCGTCTGCCTAAAGATGAAACTGTACCCTTAAACAGCTAATAGAAAACAAAAGAATGCAAATTAACTACAAAACAATATTTGAAAAAAAATCTCACCAAACTCTGCTTGAATTTGTCTTCTTTAACATAGTTCCACATCATGGGATCTGATCGCAGATAAAGAAAGCATGTGTTGTTTGGACCAAGTGGTGCTCTCTTTATTCTTTCTTGGTGTGAGACATTTAGATGTGCATTTGTAAAAGCAAAGTATTTGCTGCGTTGTGACTCATTCTCATAATGTAAGTGATTTCTTCTGGTCTGCTGCGACTGCCAACATCCAAACAAAAGGACAATAATTTTACATGTTTCTGAAGCAATCAAAAAACAGTTATCTCAAGCAATCAAAATAACAGTTATAGAGACAAAATTATCTAAAATACTGAACCGAAATAAACACCTATAGATAGATAACACAATGATAATAAAGTATTGAAAGCTTCACACTGTGAATCTGAAATACTGAACAAATAAACACCCATGCATTGATATTGAGACAGTGAAGTATTTAACACTTCAGATGTATGACATGGCAACTGGATTTTAGTGACTTGGTGACTTCATTTACAATAGAAACAAACAAACAAAACCAAACAGACAAAACAGAGCTTTGTTCAACACATTTTTCTACATCCTATATACCAGACCTGGCCATTAATGAAAAAGACAAAAGAAGAATTTTATTAATATAAATGAAATGATGTACACAATGACTAACATGACAAGGAGACAGAATAAGAAATTGTGGTGTAGGAAATACATGAATACATAGTGTCAGTCTTCAAAGACAGCAAGCACAATGGTATGATAATGTATTATGATTACAAGCTGCTTCATAAAATGCAACATCACTCAGACACAATTAAAACAAGGCAACTTTCAACACTGGCAAAAGGGAGCAGCTAGCCATCTGTGCCATACAAGCAGCTGGAATACAACTTAGATGTGTGACAGCTCGAGACTTAGGCACCAATGTTTACACATGACCATAGTCAACGATCACATGTAACCACCTGCTGCACAAATATTATGTGCATATAATGAGATGCTGATTCTATCACGATAATCTACTTGCATAATGCCTATGTGTTACCAGGGCTTGAAATGTGACATAAAGAATAGTAGCACTCTTGACCTCCTGAGCATGTCCTACATGGCAACTAAAGAAGGTTGGTCTGACACTGGCTAGCTCATGTCCTACATGGCAACTAAAGAAGGTTGGTCTGACACTGACTAGCTCATGTCCTACATGGCAACTAAAGAAGGTTGGTCTGACACTGGCTAGCTCATGTCCTACATGGCAACTAAAGAAGGTTGGTCTGACACTGGCTAGCTCATGTCCTACATGGCAACTAAAGAAGGTTGGTCTGACACTGGCTAGATCACACTGTAGGAAAAATCAGCCAACATCCAACCCAACCATGAACTGGCCTATAAAAAGCTTGTCCTGGATTATTAGGGACTATTTCCTCTTAAAGTTCAAAGGTGAGAGGACGGACTTATTGATCAGATCCCGTATGGCTTTGTTTCTTTCCGCATGACGGACAAAGCATGAACTCCATAGCTCCAGTGACCATCTCCAATGAGTCTGAGAAATGTGCACTCATGAACCAAATGACAGAATTCGGAATCAAACCCACAACCTTTGGGGCAGGAGGCAGCTATCTTAACCACTTGGCTATGGAGACCTCCTCATTTCGTCTAATAGTAACACAACCCGAACCCCAGCATGCCAGGTAATTTTGTCACTGTAATGTTAGCACGTGGACATGTGTGACTCATTGGGGGAAACAAGAGGAAGACCAAAGAAGACGAAATCTAAGAGGAAGAAGAAGAAAACAGAAGGAGATGGGATTATTTCAAGATCGCATTAATACAAGAACCGATTACTTGATATTGTTTTTCCCTCCATACTTTACAGTTCTGTACTTCTCGCCCTTCTGAAACATTTTTATAACATAAGTAGACCCGCAAATCACATTTTATGTAGACGTCTAGACTTGTTCTAGTAAGTGCTTTAAATTTAGCTTCCATTTTTACGTATACTGTGTAGGGGCGGGTGGTGGTGGTGTGGGGGGGGGGGGAGAAAGAGGATTTATAGGGAGGAAATATGAAAGAGGGGATTTATAGGGAGGAAATATGAAAGGGGGAATTTATAGGGAGGAAATATGAACGGGGGAAAATGACATTCTGAACATATGGTGA
>OY992891.1:49401224-49451224 GCA_963921405.1 Cepaea hortensis
CTCTGTTAGCGTCGTGTGGGTCCAGTATTTAGCCACAGATGAACCAACAATTAATATATGCGGTTGTTGCCCACACTGTTGCACACTAGGGTTAGAATTAAATTGTAGAAAGACACAGATTATGGTCGTCACTAGGAAGAACGAAATACCACAATGTGCTTGCTTGCTTGTGTTCGTTGGCTTGAGCTCCAACGCGAAGTCCTGTATGTCGGATGAAGACATCCTGTTGTCCAACATCAGTGTGATGTCATACAGGACTGAGGTTTGCGTGAGTATCCGTTGTCCCATGTCTGGCTTATTGGTGTGCAGACTGGTGGTTCCTCGCCGTACAGGCAGACACTCTCCGACTTCAGAGGAATCGGCGATCCTACTGACTTTAGCCAGGACCCCGAAGGGACCTGTTGCCCAGGACGCTCGACGAGGACGCGTCAATAGCTCTTGGCCAGTATACAACCCGGCCCTGGTGCCTTGGAAACACCTCTGCGTCCCTACCATAATATACAAGTAAATGGCAATATTCTTCAACAAGTGAATAGGTACAATTATCTCGGAACAGTAATAAGATCTGATGGGAGATGCCTTGAAGAGATTAGAACAAGAATCGCCATGGCGAAAGTAGCCTTTAGCAAGATGACAAACATACTGACCAATAAAAAGATGTCAATTGAAACAAGAAAAAAAGTGTTGAGGTGCTACATAGAGCCTATACTTTTGTATAGATGTGAAGCTTGGACAATGAGCAGTCAAGCTGAAAAACATCTCATGGCTTTGGAAATGTGGTTTCTGATGGGTATACAAAGAATACTATGGACAGACAGAAAAACCAATGACCAAGTAATACAGGAGACAAATGAACATCGTAAATTGATTTTAGAAATTAAACGTAGACAGTCAAAAATCTTTGGCATTTTATAAGAAGAAATAAATTGGAGAACTTGTTGACAACTGGCAAGATCGCGTGGGGGAGAACAAGGGAAAGACATAGAAGTAAATACCTGGATGGCTTAACCACGTGGATGGTCGAGATAGGAACACTGAGCTGATCCACGACTCTGATGATCGAGTGAAATGACGAGTCATGACCGCCCACGCTTTCCGACGTGGCGCATGATGGATGGATGGGACCAGTATCCTGATGTCCTCTGTTAGCTTCGTGTGGGTCCAGTATTTAGCCATGGATGAACCAGTATCCTGATGTTCTCAGTTAGCTTTGTGTAGGTCCAGTATTTAGCCATGGATGAACCAGTATCCTGATGTTCTCAATTAGCTTCGTGTGGGTCCAGTATTTAGCCATGGATGAACCAGTATCCTGATGTTCTCAGTTAGCTTCGTGTGGGTCCAGTATTTAGCCATGGATGAACCAGTATCCTGATGTTCTCAGTTAGCTTTGTGTAGGTTCAGTATTTAGCCATGGATGAACCAGTATCCTGATGTTCTCAGTTAGCTTCGTGTGGGTCCAGTATTTAGCCATGGATGAACCAGTATCCTGATGTTCTCAGTTAGCTTCGTGTGGGTCCAGTATTTAGCCATGGATGAACCAGTATCCTGAATTTGTCAGTTAGCTTCGTGTGGGTCCAGTATTTAGCCATGGATGAACCAGTATCCTGATGTTCTCAGTTAGCTTCGTGTGGGTCCAGTATTTAGCCATGGATGAACCAGTATCCTGATGTTCTCAGTTAGCTTCGTGTGGGTCCAGTATTTAGCCATGGATGAACCAGTATCCTGATGTTCTCAGTTAGCTTCGTGTGGGTCCAGTATTTAGCCATGGATGGGACCAATATCCTGATGTCCTCTGTTAGCTTCGTGTGGATCCAGTATTTAGCCATGGATGAACCAGTATCCTGATGTTCTCAGTTAGATTCGTGTGGGTCCAGTATTTAGCCATGGATGAACCAGTATCCTGATGTTCTCTGTTAGCTTCGTGTGGGTCCAGTATTTAGCCATGGATGAACCAGTATCCTGATGTTCTCAGTTAGCTTCGTGTGGGTCCAGTATTTAGCCATGGATGAATCAGTATCCTGATGTTCTCAGTTAGCTTCGTGTGGGTCCAGTATTTAGCCATGGATGAACCAGTATCCTGATGTTCTCAGTTAGCTTCGTGTGGGTCCAGTATTTAGCCATGGGTGAACCAGTATCCTGATGTTCTCAGTTAGCTTCGTGTGGGTCCAGTATTTAGCCATGGATGAACCAGTATCCTGATGTTCTCAGTTAGCTTCGTGTGGGTCCAGTATTTAGCCATGGATGAACCAGTATCCTGATGTTCTCAGTTAGCTTCGTGTGGGTCCAGTATTTAGCCATGGATGAACCAGTATCCTGATGTTCTCAATAAGCTTCGTGTGGGTCTAGTATTTAGCCATGGATGAAATAGTATCCTGATGTACTCAGTTAGCTTCGTGTGGGTCCAGTATTTAGCCATGGATGAACCAGTATCCTGATGTTCTCAGTTAGCTTCGTGTGGGTCCAGTATTTAGCCATGGATAAACCAGTATCCTGATGTTCTCTGATAGCTTCGTGTGGGTCCAGTATTTAGCCATGGATGAACCAGTATCCTGATGTTCTCAGTTAGCTTCGTGTGGGTCCAGTATTTAGTCACAGATGAACCAGTATCCTGATGTCCTCTGTTAGCTTCGTGTAGGTCCAGTATTTAGCCATGGATGAACTAGTATCCTGATGTTCTCAGTTAGCTTCATGTGGGTCCAGTATTTAGCCATGGATGAACCAGTATCCTGATGTTCTCAGTTAGCTTCGTGTGGGTCCAGTATTTAGCCATGGTTGAACCAGTATCCCGATGTTCTCAGTTAGCTTCGTGTGGGTCCAGTATTTAGCCATGGATGAACCAGTATACTGATGTTCTCAGTTAGCTTCGTGTGGGTCCAGTATTTAGCCATGGATGAACCAGTATCCTGATGTTCTCAGTTAGCTTCGTGTGGGTCCAGTATTTAGCCATGGATGAACCAGTATCCTGATGTTCTCAGTTAGCTTCGTGTGGGTCCAGTATTTAGCCATGGATGAACCAGTATCATGATGTTCTCAGTTAGCTTCGTGTGGGTCCAGTATTTAGCCATGGATGAACCAGTATCCTGATGTTCTCAGTTAGCTTCGTGTGGGTCCAGTATTTAGCCATGGATGAACCAGTATCCTGCTGTTCTCAGTTAGCTTCGTGTGGGTCCAGTATTTAGCCATGGATGAACCAGTATCCTGATGTTCTCAGTTAGCTTCGTGTGGGTCCAGTATTTAGCCATTGATGAACCAGTATCCTGATGTTCTCAGTTAGCTTCGTGTGGGTCCAGTATTTAGCCATGGATGAACCAGTATCCTGATGTTCTCAGTTAGCTTCGTGTGGGTCCAGTATTTAGCCATGGATGAACCAGTATCCTGATGTTCTCAGTTAGCTTCGTGTGGGTCCAGTATTTAGCCATGGATGAACCAGTATCCTGATGTTCTCAGTTAGCTTCGTGTGGGTCCAGTATTTAGCCATGGATGAACCAGTATCCTGATGTTCTCAGTTAGCTTCGTGTGGGTCCAGTATTTAGCCATGGATGAACCAGTATCCTGATGTTCTCAGTTAGCTTCGTGTGGGTCCAGTATTTAGCCATGGATGAACCAGTATCCTGATGTTCTCAGTTAGCTTCGTGTGGGTCCAGTATTTAGCCATGGATGAACCAGTATCCTGATGTTCTCAGTTAGCTTGTGGGTCCAGTATTTAGCCATGGATGAACCAGTATCCTGATGTTCTCAGTTAGTTTCGTGTGGGTCCAGTATTTAGCCATGGATGAACCAGTATCCTGATGTTCTCAGTTAGCTTCGTGTGGGTCCAGTATTTAGCCATGGATGAACCAGTATCCTGATGTTCTCAGTTAGCTTCGTGTGGGTCCAGTATTTAGCCATGGATGAACCAGTATCCTGATGTTCTCAGTTAGCTTCGTGTGGGTCCAGTATTTAGCCATGGATGAACCAGTATCCTGTTGTTCTCAGTTAGCTTCGTGTGGGTACATTATTTAGCCATGGATGAACCAGTATCCTGATGTTCTCAGTTAGCTTCGTGTGGGTCCAGTATTTAGCCATGGATGAACCAGTATCCTGATGTTCTCAGTTAGCTTCGTGTGGGTCCAGTATTTAGCCATGGATGAACCAGTATCCTGATGTTCTCAGTTAGCTTCGTGTGGGTCCAGTATTTAGCCATGGATGAACCAGTATCCTGATGTTCTCAGTTAGCTTCGTGTGGGTCCAGTATTTAGCCATGGATGAACCAGTATCCTGATGTTCTCAGTTAGCTTCGTGTGGGTTCAGTATTTAGCCATGGATGAACCAGTATCCTGATGTTCTCAGTTAGCTTCGTGTGGGTCCAGTATTTAGCCATGGATGAACCAGTATCCTGATGTTCTCAGTTAGCTTCGTGTGGGTCCAGTATTTAGCCATGGATGAACCAGTATCCTGATGTTCTCAGTTAGCTTCGTGTGGGTCCAGTATTTAGCCATGGATGAACCAGTATCCTGATGTCCTCTGTTAGCTTCGTGTGGGTCCAGTATTTAGCCATGGATGAATCAGTATCCTGATGTTCTCAGTTAGCTTTGTGTGGGTCCAGTATTTAGCCATGGATGAACCAGTATCCTGATGTTCTCAGTTAGCTTTGTGTGGGTCCAGTATTTAGCCATGGATGAACCAGTATCCTGATGTTCTCAGTTAGCTTCGTGTGGGTCCAGTATTTAGCCATGGATGAACCAGTATCCTGATGTCCTCTGTTAGCTTCGTGTGGGTCCAGTATTTAGCCATGGATGAACCAGTATCCTAATGTTCTCAGTTAGCTTCGTGTGGGTCCAGTATTTAGCCATGGATGAACCAGTATCCTGATGTCCTCTGTTAGCTTCGTGTGGGTCCAGTATTTAGCCATGGATGAACCAGTATCCTGATGTTCTCAGTTAGCTTCGTGTGGGTCCAGTATTTAGCCATGGATGAACCAGTAACCTGATGTTCTCAGTTAGCTTCGTGTGGGTCCAGTATTTAGCCATGGATGAAGCAGTATCCTGATGTTCTCAGTTAGCTTCGTGTGGGTCCAGTATTTAGCCATGGATGAACCAGTATCCTGATGTTCTCAGTTAGCTTCGTGTGGGTCCAGTATTTAGCCATGGATGAACCAGTATCCTGATGTTCTCAGTTAGCTTCGTGTGGGTCCAGTATTTAGCCATGGATGAACCAGTATCCTGATGTTCTCTGTTAGCTTCGTGTGGGTCCAGTATTTAGCCATGGATGAACCAGTATCCTGATGTTCTCAGTTAGCTTCGTGTGGGTCCAGTATTTAGCCATGGATGAACCAGTATCCTGATGTCCTCTATTTGCTGAGAACTGATTTTTTTTTTCATATCCTTTACAGGACATCGCTGTCAACACCATCATCTTTCAGCTGTATGTTGATCTCTTGGCAAGATTACGCTCATTAGTTTGCCATTCCTTTCTGAGCGGCCGGCTCACATACCCCGTAAGTTACCGATGCGATTCGAACCACTGCTGATTCTCACCGTCATCACGTTACCCACGAGATTACGGAGAAATGTCGCTAACCTCTAAGCCACAAAGCCGGCCTGAGAACTGATACCACGGGGATATTGCTCTTGTAGCTGAATATGCAAATACGATCCAACATGGCGGATGTGTTGAGTTCAATTGAGAACCAGCATCACAATACCCGGGACAATCCCACACGTGCTGCATCCTCATCTTCAACAGCCATCGAAGAATCCCAGTACTAATAGTAACAATAGCAGTCTGATTGTGTGTCAGCCTGTCCTTTCCTCTGAGTACTTAGTGACGGCCAGATAGATCTTCAAGCCACTCGTTGCCTCAGCATTCTCTCTAGGCTATGGTGATTTATCTGTTCCAATCGTTGCCGCACCATTCTCTCTAGGCTATGGTGATTTATCTGTTCCACTAGTTGACGCACCATTCTCTCTAGGCTATGGTGATTTATCTGTTCCACTCGTTGCCGCACCATTCTCTCTAGGCTATGGTGAGTTATCTGTTCCAATCGTTGCCGCACCATTCTCTCTAGGCTATGGTGATTTATCTGTTCCACTCGTTGCCGCACCATTCTCTCTAGGCTATGGTGATTTATCTGTTCCAATCGTTGCCGCACCATTCTCTCTAGGCTATGGTGATTAATCTGTTCCAATCGTTGCCGCACCATTCTCTCTAGGCTATGGTGATTTATCTGTTCCACTCGTTGCCGCACCATTCTCTCTAGGCTATGGTGATTTATCTGTTCCAATCGTTGCCGCACCATTCTCTCTAGGCTATGGTGATTTATCTGTTCCAATCGTTGCCGCACCATTCTCTCTAGGCTATGGTGATTTATCTGTTCCAATCGTTGCCGCACCGTTCTCTCTAGGCTATGGTGATTTATCTGTTCCACTCGTTGCCGCACCATTCTCTCTAGGCTATGGTGATTTATCTGTTCCAATCGTTGCCGCACCATTCTCTTTAGGCTATGGTGATTTATCTGTTCCAATTGTTGCCGCACCATTCTCTCTAGGCTATGGTGATTTATCTGTTCCACTCGTTGCCGCACCATTCTCTCTAGGCTATGGTGATTTATCTGTTCCACTCGTTGCCGCACCATTCTCTCTAGGCTATGGTGATTTATCTGTTCCACTAGTTGCCGCACCATTCTCTCTAGGCTATGGTGATTTATCTGTTCCACTCGTTGCCGCACCGTTCTCTCTAGGGTATGGTGATTTATCTGTTCCACTCGTTGCCGCACCATTCTCTCTAGGCTATGGTGATTTATCTGTTCCAATCGTTGCCGGACCGTTCTCTCTAGGCTATGGTGATTTATCTGTTCCACTCGTTGCCGCACCATTCTCTCTAGGCTATGGTGATTTATCTGTTCCAATCGTTGCCGCACCATTCTCTCTAGGCTATGGTGATTTATCTGTTCCTCCGCAATATACACATGATCACAAAGGGCTCTGAACACATCTGCCTTTAGCCACCATGGGGTGCCAATCTATCCACTTGCTCGTTTCCCAACACAAGAGCATGTCCGGGGACAAAGACATCAGTGTCAGTGATAAAACTAATATTATCCACAAATGTGAACAGGATTTGACGGATCGCCGAAGAGAAAGCTAGAGCAGTCACTGGCCAGCTTGGCCATAGCATTTCTTCTCATAAGATCATCATCATCATGTGCCTTGTTAACGGGCTTAGACGTTTATGCCTCTCCCCATATCTCGGTTCTTGGCGTTCTGGATTAGCCCAGTTGATGATACTCCTCTATGCCACCGCCTCAGTCCATCCAGGGACATTTCTCTTAGTCCACCCAGGATCATTTTTCTCAGACCATCCAGGATAATTTCTGTCAGTCCATCTAGCGTCACTTCTCTCAGTCCATCCATCATTTCTCTCTGTCCATCCAGTGTCATTTCTCTCAGTCCACCCAGCATCATTTCTCACAGTCCACCCAGCGGCAGTTCTCTCAGTCCATCCCGTATCATTTCTCTCAGTCCATCCAGTGTAATTTCTCTCGGTCCATCCAGTGTCATTTCTCTCAGTCCATCCAGTGTCATTTCTCTCAGTCTGCCTCATCTATCACTGATCTGTCCAATGTTTTCCAATGCCTCAAGTCTCATTTCATAATCAAAGAACACCGTCTCTGTCTTATAGTTGTGTATAATATACTAATGTCTTAGTCTAGACCAGGCAATCGCTGTTAGTAACTCTGGAAGTCCAAGATATTCGCAGCATTCGTCTCAGGAACCACATCTCATATATAGCAGAAAATGTAATGTATAATTGACGTAGAGTTAGTCCTTGTCAACTAATACTACGTATGTTTGTTGACAAAGTAGAAGACACAAAACAGTTACAATTATACACACAGACTGATACAGCACTGATGATTGTATGACAACTCTGTTTCAGTTGCCCTGGGCTGGGACAAATCAGTTCAGAAGATGACCAAAAACATGGGGCCAGGGACAGCCAGAGGTTAGTGTTTCAGTATTTTCCTGTTGAAGATAAATTCACAATATACCGGCTTTAGTGCTACAGTTCCGTGGCTAAAATCATCATTTGAATAACGAAGACACAAACAATAGAATGCACGATTTATTGCCTGGCATATTTCGCTGCATCTCGTCAGGTACATACTGCAGAAATCACACAACTTACGTGAATTAACTAGATAAATCCTTCAAGTTGAAATATACACAATTTCGCACAGTAATGTCACTTATCTACCACGGTAATTTTAAGCTGACTAACATGTCTTTCTGTTTGCACAATTCTGGCTTGCGTTGATTGATCATAATTGCTTCTGCAAACTTTAACAAGCGAGTATTTTGTGTGTTAAACAACACGCGAAAGGCAGTGTCTCTGTCCACCACAAGGCCACTGTCGATAATGTGCCTACCAATTGAAGACGCCGGGGGCTTCCGGTGTGTCGGCCCCACGAGGCTAGCATCTCCTGTGTGTTGTATCTTGATGACCCATTGAGGTATGTGTTCTGACACCCGTTTGTTAAGCTGTCTCTCTGTTCTACCAATGTAAACGGCCTGGCATCTACATGTGAATTGGTAAATACAATTGTTTGTGGCGTACAGAGGAACAGGCTCTTTGACTGTTGGTGTAGGAATCGGTACGGTTTTATACCTAATGACTGGAGTTGCAGCACATAATGTTCGGCCTACTGAATATATATATTCCAGCAGCGCCCGTATGCTCAAAGCACCGCGAGGCGTGTAAAAGGTCCTTTGCTTACTTGACAAAACCAATGTCTGTATCGTGTGCAGGGAGTCTCTGTGGCGAAGTGGTCAAGCCGTTTGACTCGTGATCCGAAGGTTGTGGGTTCGATTCCGGGCCGCGACCTTCGGTTTACGAGTTAAATATTTCGGAGACTCCTGTGGGTCGTCGCTAAAAGCTACGGAGTTCGTGCTTTGTGCGACGCTTTCCGCGCTGCGGAAAGAGACCGAGCCATATGGGATAAAACCCGGTGCAATTAAGTCGACCCTGTCGACTTTTAAGCGACTTTTTAAGTGTGCAGGGAGAGGTGAACAGAAGAACTCCACTCGCCTAATTGTACTGACCACTTCATATGTGTGTAATTGTGTCTGTATGTGTTTTTGTCTTTGCAGGAATATCTACACTTGTGTGGAATGTGTGCTCTTACAACACTTTTACTGATGTCACAGCTTTCAGTGAATGGCATATCGTTGGTGTGTATTCTGTTTGTTGTTGAAATCTCAAATACCAACTAGCAACATCGTGTTGTTGAAATCACAACCATCAACTAGCTACATAGTGTTGTTTAAATCGCGTTGTCAGTACATATACATATTTAGTATATACTTTCCATAACATGAACATGACCACGTTTACCGTGTTCCTGTGTTCAGTCCCAACTCTGAACTTATTCTGGGAACCTGGGAACATCTGCATGACAAGATCACATATGTAACAACAAGGCAAAATGTGTGAGAACTGTGCAGACAACAGACTACACATCATCAGTGCAATGAAAAACAATGTCTGTAGTTAAAGAAGCACATTAAAAATACACATTTGATTACAAACACTTAACGATATGTGCATGCGTGAGCGCGAACGTACATATACACTCATATCCACACACATACACACACGCAATAATAATAAACAACATTTATGTTTTCAGCTGAAGATACACACACATTCACACCACCTATGCATGTGCGGCGCATATGTATGATGGAGTGAGAGTGTATGTGTGTGTGTGTGTGTGTTGTGTGTGTGTGTGTGTGTGTGTTTGTGTGTGTGTGTGTGTGTGTGTGTCCAATAGAAACGTAGTCATAACATCTGATGAAAGGTGCCTTGAACAGATTAGAACAAGTATCGCTATGGACATGGTAACCTTTTGTAAAATGGAAAACATACTGACCATAAAAAGATGTCAGTTGCAACGAGAAAAAGAGTGTTGTACATAGAGCCTGTACTTTTGGATGGATGTGAAGCGTGGACAATGAGCAGTCAAGCTGAAAAACACCTGATGGCTGTGTAAATGTGGTTTCTGAGGAAAATGCAAAGAACACCATGGCCAGACAGAAAAACCAATGACAAAGTCCTAAAAGAAGCAAATGAAAATCATAAAATGATTAGAGAAATTAGACGTAAACAGTCAAAATTTGTTGGGCATGTTATGAGAAGAAATAAATTTGAGAACTTGGTGACAACTGGTAAAATTGAGGGGAAGAGAACAAGGGGAAGAGAGAGAAGTAAACACCTGGCTGGCTTGACCACGTGGCATGGTCGAGACAAGAACACTGATCTGATCCACGACTCTGGTCATCATCATCATCATCATCATCATCATCATCATCATCATCATCATCATCATCATCATCATCATCATCATCTTCCACTTCTGCTGTCAAGCGACTCTGGTGACTCTGGTGATCGACTCTGGTGATCGACTCTGGTGATCGACTCTGGTGATCGAGTGAAATGGCGAATCATGACCGTCCACGCTTATCGGCATGGCACATGATGGATGTTGAGACCATATGCCCAATACGCCTGTAGGTGTAAACAAGACTCCATTGTTTAAATGATAGACCATTGATGTAATACGAGTGCTATTCCAAAACCAACCACCTATTGTCTGGTAAAATTTTAAACAAATTGACAATAACATCTAAATACATACAAAAGTTACATACATAACTCCATTACTTTTCCACACAGTCACCACCTAAATTCAGGCACTTGTCGTACCGTGGCATGTGTTTTTGTAACCTCTCGTCAAGGAACGGCGCCTCCAATGTACTTAGGCAGTTGCTAACTCCACCCATACGCTCCTCGGCGGTGTCGAAGCGCTGGGTAGCCAGCCAGACCTTCATCTTGCCGAAGAGATGATAACCGCTTGATGCCAAGTCCGGGCTGTTTGAAAATTCCACACTTTAAACTGCTCAAGTAAAGCCTTTGTGCGAGCAGCAGAGTGGGGCCGCCCGTTGTCATGCAGGAAAATGACTCCACTGGTGAGCATTTCGCACCTTTTTTTTTTTTTTTGGATTGACCTATGAAGCTTCTTCAGTGTGTCACAAACATCTTCTGACATTATTGTGGTCCCCAGTGTCATGAATTCCGTCAACAAAATGCCCTCGCTGTCCCAGAATACTGTAACCATCATTTTTCGCTGCAAAAATGTTTGCTTGAATTTTTTGGTCTTCTTTGGAGATGAGTATGCATCCACTATTTTGACTGTTCCTTCGTCTCTGCATTCACGAGGTGAACCCACGTCTCGTCCCCAGTCAATATTCTGTCGAGAATTGCATCCCCCCTCTTCCCAGTAGCGCAGAAGGAACGTCAAAGCTGAGCCCATTTTTTGAGCTATGTGAACGTCAGTCAATTGTTTTGGTACCCACTGTGAACAGAAGTTGTGGTAACTTAACTTCTGACAAACCTGTGACAATTTGAAACAGACTAGTACTAGAAATGTGTGCAAAAGAAAGATCTGAAATTGTGAAATTGCTTTCCCACTACGACTCTGTCGACGTTGTGAATAAGTGTAGTATATACATCTTGCAAACCGCCACATCGCTGTTTTGAATTTCCCCGCACTACCCCCCAGTTAGCAACAGCGCCAACAACCACCACCATCAGAATTAAATTCAAATAAAAAAAAAAAATGAAGGAATTAGCGCCGATAGTTTAAAGAAGAAAGGTGAAATTTACACCATCTTAATTTGAAAAAGAGCGCTGATTTGGAAAGGGAACGACAATATTCTAATTATAGCCGAAAAGGAGCTCAGCGATTGGTAACAAATCGACATGACGTCAGAGCCCAGTTGAGGATTGGGCAGGAATAAACAACAACCGAGAGGCTTTAAAAATGGAGTGAAAATCGGCAGAGGGTCAGTGTGTGTAAAACTAAAATCTTTCAGCTATCGCTCAACAGGAGAAGGTCTACTGGAACTGACGACCTGGTGTTATCTCCTCAACAATCCATCTGAAGTTTACCCAACTCTAATGGAGGCAGAGAGAGAAGTGCCAGCCTACTAAGCACTCAGCGAACTAGGAAAGCCAAAAACCTAGTCTGGAGCCTGAAACCAGATGACGTTATGCTTGAAGAA
Source organism: Cepaea hortensis (assembly GCA_963921405.1). Classification (NCBI taxonomy): domain Eukaryota; kingdom Metazoa; phylum Mollusca; class Gastropoda; order Stylommatophora; family Helicidae; genus Cepaea; species Cepaea hortensis. Next base: position 49,413,326 of record OY992891.1, read on the forward strand.
TACATTCAACTATGTTGAAGGCACGCACACTGTTATATTAAGTTAGTTATGCTCGTTTCCCAGAAAATGGTAAGTTGGTGTGCTGTAAAAATGTGGTTAATCCTTAAGAACTTAATTCAGGAGAGACTAAGCACTATATTAAGATGTCGTAGTTCGTAGATAATCTGTGCACTAGGTTAACCCATAGTGAGGTTTTTCTTTTCTAGCTATGCAGCTTCTATGAAAGCATTATGCCTAGGTTGTGCATTTTACTCCTTAAGCAGTTAAGCTATGTCAGTAGTGATTTAGGAATTAGTGATTAACCTGGGATTAAGAAATTTAGAACCCATAGTTCAGTAGTAAGGAACTATCTTAAATGTGCAAGCACTAGTTAGGAGGAATTAGTGTAATTCGTCCTGGAATCAGTAGATGGGCACATTAAATGTTAAATAGTTCCCTGTGTGTTATCATAAAATCCCGTGAGTTCTATGGAAGCATTCATGTGGTGATTCAGTTGTGACTTCATCGATGTTAAATATATGAATGTATCTTTTAACTTATTGATTGTGAGTCACATAATTATGCCTATTCATCACCCATGCAAGTATGTTTATGATTGATGATGAATGACTGTAGATTGGGTGAGGCGAAGTGACATACCGAGGATGAGTATGATCAATCAATCAATCAATCACCTGATAGTAGACAATTTGATGCATACTGCCATGTCTATCAGAGGAGAAGATGATAGTGGTACCCATGCACTAATTAATAATTTAGTGTACTTCTACGCATGACACCACTCCGTATTCCATATCATTCATGTTACAATTATATGGTTTTGTTTCCTGAATTGTGTTTGATGTATGATGATGATGAAGCTTATAGGTGAGTAAGGTAAAGGCATATACCTACATGTTGACGAGGAAGGAAGATGCTACTCCTCAAGGCATTTTATTGGGAAGAACCCACCTGAATGTTATACAGGAGATGATGCCATGATGTACTTATATTGTTTATAAGTAATTACTCATTGCGTTTAGGAATGAATTAAGACACTTAATGTGTGTGCGGCCTTTTCTTTTAAATGGAGGGATAACTATGGAAAATTATTTATACAAAGGGGAATTGTAAACACGGTTATCAAATTCCGAATCGATCAAGGTATTACTCAACCTTGAGACCATGGATGTCAGGCATGGGCGAAGATGACACTGCTTATCTGGTAGTCTAAACCTTGAGCGCCCTGTGATGGAGGATTGGATGGAGAGGAACCAGTTATGGGGTTGATAACTGTTGGGGGACACTGGTAACCCCCTGTTTATTTTTCCCTGGGACAAAATTCCCTTTATTTATTTTCCTTTTTTGCTTTGGGGATTTTTATGTTCTTCCATTTCTAATGATCATATAGATACAACATATGTAAAGAAACCAGCCAAGCAGAGACAGCAAGAATACCGCATGACGAGAACACAGAAGAAGAACCATCTGCAAATCTAACCATTAGAGAACTCCTGTTTGCGGACGACCAAGCACTAATAGCAAAATCAGAAGCTGAATTACAAGACCACATGAATAGTCTAAACGAAATGTGTAGGGAACATAACATGAAAATTAGCACAAGCAAAACAGAGGTAATGACTATAACTAAAGAAGAACAAACAGCAACAATTCACCTAAACGAACATCCCTTGAAACAAGTAAAGAGCTTCAAGTACCTAGGAAGTATAATATCATCAAATGGCAGATCAGAAGACGAGATCGAAAATAGGTGCAATAAGGCAAATCAACTCATTGGACAAATGGCACCAATACTAAAGAACAAACATGTATCAATAACTACTAAGAAAGCACTTTACAACACAATCTTCCTACCAACTCTGTGCTACCAATGCCAAACCTGGACAATGACAGAAAAAGAGAAAAGAAAAATCACAACAACAGAAATGAGGTTCCTGAGAAGAATACTCAACGTATCAAGAAGAGATAAGATCAGAAATGAAGAAATCAGGACTAAAGTGGGGGTTAAAGCTGCTCTAGATTTTATTAGAAAGCAGCAAGTCAAATGGTTTGGCCATGCAAGTAGGCTACCAGTCAACAGCATGCCACAACAGGCAATGACGTACAGACCAGATGGAAACAGAGGAAGAGGCCGACCACGTAAACGCTGGACGGAGGGAATAACAGAATCCATGGGAATGTCGATATACGAAGCCCATAACCGGGCACTCTCACGAAGTTTATACTTCACCTCGACACCGCAAGGTACAAGAGGAACATGATGAGATGAGATGAGATGAGATATAGATACATTTATGATATCAGTAGATGTTAGTTTGATGCTGGAATTTCAGGCAATGGTTAGATCCATCTAGATCCAGACCTACCTCTTGATGGGAGTTCCTGACTGGATTGATGATGGAGCATTTTTTTTTTGGAAAGAACATACAGGCAAGAGTGTCATCCAACCACAAAAATCCGGTAAACCTGTATCACCTTGAGGACATCAGGGGAAATTTAGCTTGTACCTGGAATTCGAGAGACAACTCAACTATCATCATACCTGATCCAGAATAACACTCACACAGTGGACCAACTGTATTTAATTTTACAGAGTTTTTTACAAGTGGGTTCCAAAAATCCTGGAGTGGAGAAGCTCGAGTTCATGAACAAGACTCATTATTATTATACCTCCACTGATAGATGTATAGTATTGGTTCATCTGGGAAATTGGGGTTTATGTTTGTGTTTATTTCAACACCAAGTGATTGACTGTGAGGTTAATGAGTATCCACAATACCTTTGGACTGGATGATATCTTTTGGATTAAAATGGCCAACCCCAACCCCAGCTTGTTGATTAATAAAATGTTACAGATATGTCATTTCCACTCTTGAGTGTTACAAGAATTCCTTGAGTGTTTACATTATCATTGTTATTAATTAATATACCCTAGATATTAATTATTTAGCTGAGAGAGGATGGGGCAGGGAGAATCCACAAAAATATTGTTATTATTCAAGGAAATCTTTTCCTTGTTCACCTTGGGGACTTCCTTGGCTCTCCGGGACTCTATTTATGGACTCAAGCAATTGAGCCATTGAAGGCTATTATGATTATAACGGACAGGATCACATTGGGAGAGAGGAACTCTAGCTTTCCTCTATCTCTTTGAGATTTAACCAAAACATCCGACAATGAGCTCATCTGTCACACATGAATGTCCTCCTTGTCCACCCTCATCAAGCACATCTTTGCGCCCAGCTCTGAATTCCCTCGACCAACTCCTTACAGAACGGTCACTCATAACGTTATCACCGTATACACGACACAATCGACGATGAATCTCGGCCGCATGTTGACCTTCTTCTTGAAGAAAACCAATCGCACAGCAAATTTCACATCTGGCGGGAAAAGCAATAACAGTGTCCATGTTTATTCTTTCGCGATTCGTGAGCCACTGAACAAAAGTGACTGTAGGTTGATGTATAGTGAGCTAAAAGACTACCGAATGATGCAAGTAATAGACGGTGTTGCTATGGCAACCGGCTTATTGTTACCAGCTAATCGGTGGTTAATTTTGGAATAGCTCTCGTATTTGTGTTTTGGTTCATATCGTCATTTGTACGCATGCCAATGTGAATTGCGTTGTTTCGTGATGTGAAATATCTAATAACGGGTCAATGTTTGACTATAAAGTTTTATTACTTGCGTAGACCCATCGATGACTGAAATGCCCGTGGTTACTAAACTGAAAGTTAACAAGCCAATTCTGCCAGTGTTGGTGAAAGTGGAAACTAATGACTACAGATACTCCAGTAACTCAGTGAATCACACATATAGGTGGGTAATGTTGTTGTACATGTGTTGATGTTGATTGGTGTTTATTGATGTTGTTACACATTTTTTTTATTGGTGTTGGTGCAAAGTTGTTGTAGTAGCAGTCGTATGGTTCCAACATTACAGCAGCGGACTGCCCCATAATTTATCCATTCCATACCAGTGAAAAGCCACACGAAACGCTTAGTTATTGAGGTAATGTTGTATGTACATTCGGTTCTGCGCATGATGACACGTGAACAGAAGCAAACGGGGGTGAATTGTTGTCGACAGTTGCTCAAACAGTGCCAGTAAGACAACATTTTGACGATAATGGTGAAAGTAATTAGGGCATGTGTCCATCATTCCGACTCCCAAACCTAACTTTCCATCATGCAAGAGGAAAGTCCCGGGCTTCCCAACATCTGGCAAGCGAAGAGCACAGAAATCTACAAGAGTGAAATTGACTGTTTCGGGACGTAAGAAGTTCACATTGAAAAATTGTTTGCCTCGCGACAGCACGGCTAAAGAACATCATTATGCAGATTTCTTTATCAACATTAAAACTACTATGACCAGAACACGCGGATAATTCGACCTCATAATCTTCCTTTGTTTCAAGACAACGCGCCCTCACATAAGGCACGGCTGGCGCAGTTAGCCGAGAGGATTTGAATATTGAGATTCTTAAACTTCCACCCGATTCTCGAGATTTGGCTCCATCAGATTGTTTTCTTTTCCCACATCTAGAAAAAACAACAACAATAACAACAACACACAGCTCAAATAAAGTAATTTTGACATTTACGAAGAAAACATACGAGAAGGTGATAACTGATTAGGTTTAAAACAAAAATAGCTTGTGCTGTCTCCAAGATATTTTGAAAATCAAACGGAAATGGCATTGAATATATCAATTCATATGAAGGATACATTGAAAAGAAATAAACACCATACAAAATGTCAGTTCTCTTTGACATTTCATTTATAGTCAGGGTAAAGACCAATGATTTGTTTCATGTGTAGATCTCTTAAGTCTGTGTATCTTAATTTAACCCCATATGGGCGATAACTGTTGGTCCACATTTGCCATTAAGCGCAGTGGGATTTAAAGTTGAGTCAAGTGTGTCGCCGGACTTGGTTAAGTGTGTTTTTACAGTTAACTTTGCTCTTTCTCTCTCTTTCTCTCTCTCTCTCTCTCCTCTCTCTCTCTCTCTCTCTCTCTCTCTCTGTGTGTGTATGTGTCTGTTTCTCTCTCTCTCTCTGTCCATGTGTGTGTGTGTGTGTGTGTACGTGCGTGCGTGCGTGAGTGTGCGTGCGTGTGTGTGTGTGTGTGTGTGTGTGTGTGTGTGTGTGTGTGTGTGTGTGTGTGTGTGTATGATTGATTGCAGACAAATAACAGGATTTGCAACATTTAGTAGATGCGGTTATTGTACACAGTAATAACTGGGTTTCGAATTAAATTGTAAGAAGAAATGATCGCGTATTTAACTTTTCTATTATGATTTTGCCATCTTTGGTTTTTAAGCAACCAACTGGTGTGTGTGTTCTTAGTGATGTAATGAATCCTTTTGTTCATTAATTTGATATTCTAGGTGAGGTGTTTATTTTCAATTTCCCTGCAGTTTTCCCCAAGACATGCTTCTTTTGCCTCTCTGCACAATTTCCAAATTTTCCTGTTTCTTCTTCTTTCGTTCGCTTGAAATATGTCTATAACTGCAATGCTGTCTCTTGTATGAATTGAACTGTCTTTTTCAGTTCACACAGCGGTCCATAGAGTTTATCTTCCACTGTCGTCTCTCTAGACCAGAAGGTTTGCCTAGATATGTTATATTTTGGGCAGTCTTGGAGTATGTGCTCTGCTGTCTGCGACGCCAATCCACATGTGCACATGGCTGTTTCACCAATATTGAATTTTGTATACATGTGGTTGCGTAATCTATTGTGCCCTGTTCTGAGGCGCAGAATAATGACTTGTTCTGGTCTATCCATAACGTGGTAGTCATCTTGAGCAGGTTTTGGTGGCGTTCTGACTGATTTGATCATTCTTTTCTTTTGGTGGTATGTAACGGGCACATCAGGCTGTTCTTCTTTGGCTCCTTCCTTAGCCAATTGATCACCTCTGTCGTTTCCGGGTACTCCACAGTGGGATGGTATCCACTGTATGGTGACCTTATGCTGACTGCTAAGTTCAGAAAGTAGTGTCCTTAGTACTGGCAATTTCCCAGACAGGAGCGCCTCGAGTACTGATTTTGCATCTGTCAATAGCACCACAGGTTGTGTACCATTGCTGGTATTTAGTAATTTCTCTGTTGCTATCTTGATTGCCTCAATTTCAGCATCGTAGTTATGGCAGTACTTTCCTGTCGGTACTCTAGCTGTGTCCCTAGTATTATTTGGGTATTCTATGTACACTCCCGCTCCTCCATTTCGAACAGCATTTTGTGCTGACCCATCTGTGTAGACTCGGATCCAGAGGTCCTGCGGGTATTCTTCATCAAGGAAGCTGAGAGTGGCTGTTCTGCGCTGCACATTGTTCTGTTCTTCCTTGTCAAATATTCCTCTCACTTTTGTCTGCATTTGTAATGATAGTCTATGCTCATTTTTCCATGGAGTTCGCTCTGGAATAGTTTTTAGGGGGATACCAACTGTGGGAAGATCGGTGGTTTATCTGCAGAGTCGTTTGGCCTGGTGGATTAAACTACTTCTTTTCAACCGCCCCATAGCTAGGTTTTCAAATCTGTTCTTCATAGGGTGGCCTGGCAAGCTGAGGAACTTTTCTGCTTGTATTAGCGTTTTCGTATCTCTGCGCTCACTCAGTGCTTGTGTCCTCCCCATCTTCTCCATTTCCACTATAGGGGTTGATCTCATCCCTCCTGTGGTGACCCTAATTGCTTGATTTTGCACTTTGTCCAGCTCTTGTAGTGTGGTTTTTGATGCCGAACACCACGCAGTTGACCCGTATTCCAGGTGTGGTCGTATGCTCTGTTGATAAACTTTGCTAAGTATTTTCCCACTGGCTCCCCATGTGGTTCCACTTAGCTTTCTCAGGATGGCTATTTTCCTTCTGGCTTTTGCTACTGCTTTGTTGATGTGCTTTCTCCATGTCAGCCTGCCATCAAATGTTACTCCAAGGTATGTTGGTTCTTTATCTTCTCTTAGGGGTGTTCCATTTATCTGGATGGTCCCTGCCTTTTGTTTTGGAGAGAGGGTAAAGAGGGTGGTGCTGCACTTGTTAGTGTTTATGCTGACACACCATCTATTTGCCCATGCAACAAATGTATCTACAGCTCTTTGTAGTAATCTGGTGGCCACTGATGCATGTTCATTTGTGCTCCATAGAACCAGGTCATCGGCGTACATTGCCGCTTTAATTCCATGCGGTAGATTAGCAACGAGATCATTGATGAAGATTAGAAAAGGTGTGGGGGACAAGACTCCGCCCTGGGGAACACCGTGACGCAGTAGTACTTTCTTGCTCTTTAGTCCGTCTATCTGTACTCGGGCTCTTCTGTTGTGCAAGTATGCTTTCACCCATTTGTACATCCTTCCATTGACTTTGCAGTTTCTCAGTTTATTCATCAGACCTTCTTTCCAGACTTTGTCAAAGGCTTTCTTCAAATCTATCCATGCCGTAAGCACCAGCTTCTTCTCTTGGAATGCATCCTCAATTTCTTGAGAGAGGTAGGTTGTCTGATCTTCCGTAGATTAGCACTGCCTAAAGCCAGCCTGTTGTGGCACAAGGATGTTTTTACTTTCAATGTACCACTGCAGTCTGTGATTGATGATGCGCTCCAGTGTTTTGCAGAGACAGCTGGTGAGGCTAACTGGTCTGTAGCTAGAGGCAATAGAACTATCTTTCCCTGATTTTAGGAGGGGTATCATGATTGCTTCTCTCCAGGCTTGTGGAACACTGCCTAAGGTCCAACTGTTATTGAAGATCTGCAACAGCTTTGCTTTGGCCTCTGTTCCTAGGTTCCTGATCATTTCATTGGAGATACCATCAGCTCCTGGTGACTTTCTCATTTTCAGTTTTGATATGGCTAGCTCCAGTTCGCTGATTGTGATGGGTGCCTCCAGAACCTCATGTACTATTTCCTTCTGTCCTGTATGTTGCAGTTTCTCTCGAATCTCTTGTTGTTTCTCTGGACTAATTTTGATATTGTTATCTTGTGCGAACGAGTCCGCAAAATGGTCAGCTGCTTGCTTTCTTGTTAAGATGTTTCCATCTTTATGTAGTGCAATTTTTGAGTTTCTCCCTGTGCCCTAATCGTTAAGTTGTTTTATTAGATTCCACAATTTCCTTGTGTCTCTTTCAAAGTTCAGAGACTCTGTTTTCTCCAGCCAGCTTTTCCGTCTAGCCTGCAGCTTGGCTCTTTGAAATTTGGCTTTTGCGTGCTGGTATTTATTGTGGTGCTCTTGGCTGGGTTTGGCCTCTGCTTGCTTTCTACATACTTCCACATCATTATGCAACTGTTCCAATTCACTACTCCAGTAGGGTTTATATTGTTTACGGGCTCCTCTTGGTACTGTTTCTCGCGCTGCCTGTAGTATGCATTTCCCAAACTCTTCAACTACTTTATTTATGTCTTTCTCAGTGTTCAGGTTTCTAACCAGTAAGCTGGTGCGATTCTTGTACATTGCCCAGTCTGCTTTCTTGTAGTTCCACCTCGAGAGGGTGCTGCTTTCACTCACAAGCTCATTTTCTACAGTTAGAAAGACTGGCCGATGGTCACTGCCACCAAGTTGTTTCCCAACAATTCGTGTAATGTTCCACTCCAGGTCTGGTGAATGAAAAGCCAGGTCAGGTGTAGTTGTAGAGTGCCATGATCTCGAGTAGAAAGTATGTGGGTCGGACGGCTTGTTAACCAAGATGAATCTATTCTAAATTTTCCTGTGAATCTCTTTATATTTTTCATGGTTATGTTTTTTATTTCTTCTTATTTTTATTAGTTTTAAGATGACTTCCGCCATCCATTTCTTACGTCCCATCATTTTCATGTTTGGAATAGTTGTTTCTTCAGCCTGGCTAACTGAGTTCTTCAATATTTCCCATTGGTCATTGACAACTTAATATAGAATTTCCAGATTGAACAAGGCATCAAATCTATTTTTTACCTCCACGTTGAATTTATTTTTTATATCCCCACTCTTCTGTGCACGTAGATCAAATTTTGGGTTTCTTGGTGTATATTTGACCTTCTTTAATTTTATATGGATATTGCTTATAACTATATATGGTCACTGTAGCAGTCTGCATTTGGTATAATTCTGCAATTTATAAGGCATTTCGAACTCTTCGGTTGATGAGGATGTAATCAATATGGTTTTTGATCTTATAGTCATGACTCCTCCATGTCCATAATTTCCTTGGATATTGTTGATACCAGTTGTTTCCAATAATCATATTATGCTCTTTTGCCCACTGTTCAAGTCTGCAACCGCTTTCATTCTGTTCCCCTATTCCAAACCTGCATGCTGTGCATTGATTTGTTGCTTTCCAACCTTAGCATTTAAATCACCCATTATGATATTTAAAGTTATTATTTATTTATATAAGTTAAAGATAGCATATTCAAAAAGAAGGTATCGTTCATAAAATGGATCACAACCAAATCTGAACAATACTATGTTACTTATAGAACTGCACGACTAAATGCCAAACGAACAATTAGAACATCTAAAGACGAATCCTCGAGAATCTACGATGAACAGATCGCGACCCTTAGCAAAGAATACCCAAGAGAATTGTATAAACGTGTCAGTACAAAGAGAAACAGAGATGCATGCTACAACCCAACCACCATCATAAACAGCAAAAGAGGTATCAATCAATCAATCATGTGCTATGCCGGAAAGCGTGGGCGGTCATGACTCGCCATTTAACTCGGTCACCAGTGTCGTGGATCAGCTCAGTGTTCCTGTCTCGTCCATGCCATGTGGCCAAGCCATCCAGGTATTTACTTCTCGGTCTTTCCCTTGGTCTGTTCCCTTCGATCTCGCCAGTAGTCACTAAGTTCTCTAATCCATTTCTTCTCATAACATGTCCAAAAATGTTGACTGTCTACGTCTAATTTCTCTAATCAAATTACAATTTTCATTTGTCTCCTGTAGTACTTGGTCATTGGTTTTTTTGTCTGTCCATGGTATTCTTTGCATTTTCCTCAGAAACCACATTTCCACAGCCATCAAATGTTTTTCAGCTTGACTGCACATTGTCCAAGTTTCACATCCATACAAAAGAACAGGCTCTATGTATCCCCTCAACACTCTTTTTCTCGTTTCAATTGACATCTTTTTATTGGTCAGAATGTTTTTCATCTTGCTAAAGGCTACTTTCGCCATGGCGATTGTTGTTCTAATCTCTTGAAGGCATCTCCCATCAGATGTTATGACTGTTCCGAGATAATTGTACCGATTCACTTGTTGAAGAATATTCCCATTTACTTGTATATTACATTCTGGTATTTCGTTCTTCCTAGTGACGACCATAACCTGTGTCTTTTTACAATTTAATTCTAACCACAGTTGCTCACTGTGTGCAACAACCGCATCTACTAATTGTTGCAGATCCTGCGCATTGTCTGCAATCAATACTGTATCATATGCATATCTAATGTTATTGATGTTTCGTCCTCCAATGCTGACTCCATTTATATCTTCTACATTTCTGAAAATATTTTCACTGTACAGGGAAAAAAGATCTGGAGACATTACACATCCCTACCTAACACCTCTCTTAATGGGCTGATATTGTCCCACTTCATTATCAATCCTTATGGCAGCTTGTTGTTTCCAATATATGATTTTTTATAAGTCTAATGTCTTTCCCATCAATTTGTAGATCTTCAAGCATATCCACCATGTTGACATGTCTAACTCTATCAAAAGCCTTTATGCAATCAATAAAGCAAAGATTTATATCCTTGGTTACTTCTATAAAAAAAAAAAAAATTATTTGCATATCCTTTACAGGACATTGCTGTCAACATCAGCATCTTTCAGCTGATTGTTGATTTCTTGGCAAGATTACGCTCAGTAGTTTGCCATTGCTTTCTGAGCGGCCGGCTCCCATACCCCGTAAGTTACCGACGCGACTCGAACCACTGCTGATTCTCACTGTCGTCACGTTACTTACGAGAGTATACGAGATTACGGAGAAAAGTCGCTAACTTCTAGGCCAGGAAGCCGGCTGGTTACTTCGATAGCACGTTCAATAACTGTTCGCGGCATATACACTGCATTTACTGTACCCTTTCCTTCCACAAACCCACATTGTTCTTCCCCTATTTCAGGTTGTAATTTCTTCCTCACTCTTTGCGTGATAATTCGTAGCAAAATCTTTGTGATGTGACTCGTTATACTAATTGTTCTATGTTGATCACATTCCAAGGCTCCTAATTTCTTTGGGATTGCAATAAATACAGAGTTACATAATTCAGAAAAAAAGAGGTATAGCACTATTTAATCCACAACAATGACTAGCAAGGTGGGCAGAATACTTTCAAGAACTACTTAACCCCACACATAACATAGAAAACCTAACTTTTGTCCCTAAAAGTCATGGACAACAAGAACCAAATTTTATACCTGCAGAAGTCAAAGCAGTTAATGCAGAAAAGTCCTAAAAACAAATCGCCGGGTCCAGATGGAATAACCACAGAAGCTATTCAGGCCTGTGGGAAAACAGGAGTTAAATGGCTAACAAGACTTTTGAATATAGCATGGAAAGAAAGAAAAGTCCCAGATGACTGGCAACAGGCAATAATAGTACCAATATAGAAAAAAAAAGGTAATATGAGAGAGTGTGAAACATACAGAGGTATATCACTCCTGGGCCATATAGGGAAAATGTATGCAAAACTATTGGAACAAAGAGCTAGACCCATAGTTGAACAACAGTTAAGCAAAGCACAATTCGGTTTTCGGAAAGGTAAAAGTTGCTCAGATGCACTATTTACACTTAGACAAATATGTGAAAAAACTATCGAATATAGTGACCAGCAGAATATTGTGTTTGTAGATTAGAAAAGGTTTTCGATACAGTAGACAGATTCAAATTAAGGACCATCCTTGAAGACTATAGGATACAAGAGCAATTGCTAGAAAACATCATAGCCATGTACCACTCGAGCCGAAGTGCAGTAAGAACACAAACAGGTATATCAGATATGTTCACAGTCACTACAGGGGTGAGACAGGGATGTGTGCTCTCTCCTCTGCTATTTAATGTCTACATGGACAGAATATCCAAAGAAGCTAGTCTTGACAGAACAGATTCAGAAAATTTAGAACTCTTTACTTCAGATGAAACAACTGACCCACAGGAAATAAATGAACTTCTATTTGCAGACGATCAGTGCCTGTTTTACAGCGATGAAGTCAGACTACAACATCATATTAATAATCTGAGTTCAACCTGCAGCAGATACAATATGAGTATAAACACAGCTAAAACCGAAGTAATGCAAGTTAGCAGATCACCGTGCCCATTAAGTATATAGATAAATAGCACAACTCTGAAAGAAGTTAAAGAATTCAAATATCTTGGAAGTATGATCACAGAAGATGGCAGATTGGACAGAGAAATCGAAATCAGATGTCAAAAAGCTAGTGCACTTACAAATCAACTATCACCGTCACTGAAACATCCAAATATACCCATGTCCTCAAAACGACAGATACTAAACAGCATATTCACACCAACCCTATGCTACCAATCTCAAACCTGGACTTTATCCAAATCACACTTTCGCAAAATCAACACCTGCAAGATGAGATGCCTGAGGAGAGCTGCCAACGTAACAATCCGAGACCGAGTAAGAAATGCTGTTATCAGACAGACTGTGGGATTAACACCTTGTGCCACATTTATTGAAAGGCAGAAGATCAAGTGGTTTGGCCATGTCGTTAGAATGCAACACCAACAACTACCATCACTGGCCTTACATTAAAGATCATCTGCGACGAGACCAAGAGGACGTCCAAGAAGAAAATGGATTGACGATATCAAAGGCATTGTACAACCACACGGAATGACAATATCCAGTGCCGCCTATGGGACGCTGGAATGCAAATTATTCCTCCCTACGACGCTTGACGGCAGAAGTGGAAGATGATGATGATGATGATGATGTTGATGATGATGATGATGATGATGACGATGATGATATTTAATTCTGAATACTCGCACTTCTTCAAGGCAGTCTATACATCATAAAATTCATCTAGATTGTCATCACTGCTGTCTGTTGTTGGTGCATAAACCATAATTAAGGTGAGATCAAAAGGTCTGACACTCAACTTTACCAGTAATACCCTGTCTATCAGTCCAATAGTCGTTGATAGTTGTTGATCTCTGCCTGTCTGCCTGCCTGCCTGCCTGTCTGTCTGCCTGTATATATATATATATATATATATATATATATATATATATATATATATATATATATATATATATATATATATATATATATATATATATATATATATATATATATATATATATATATATTTTTTTTTTTTCCCCTTTTTTTTCCGCGTTTCCATACTGTTTCAGGATATTGCGGTCAACATCAGCACCTTTCAGCTGTATGTTGATTCCTAGGCTAGATTACGCTCATCAGCACGCCACGACTTTCTGAGCGACCGGCTCCATACTCTCATAAGGCACTGGCGCGACTCGAACCGCTTCCAATTCTCGTGCGCTCACGTCAACCACGAGAGTATTCTGGGTTACGGAGAAAGCTGCTAACCCCTCGGCCAGGGAGACCGGCATATATATATATATATATATATATATATATATATTGTATATCCCTACAGGACGTTGCAGTCAACATCAGCATTTTTCAGTTGCTGTTGATGTACTAGACAAGACTACGCTCAGTAGTTTGCCATTGCTTTCTGAGCGACCGGCTCACATACCCCGTAAGTTACCAACGCGGCGAGAACCGCTACCGATTCTCGCGCAGGTTACGTTACTCACGAGAATATACGGCATTACGGAGAAAGATGTTAACGCCTTGGCCAGGGAGACGGCTATATATATATATATATATATATATATATATATATATATATATATATATATATATATATATATTGTATTTTGTGATATTTGTAACACATATAGAGATAGAGAGTTAATAATAAGCAATAATGACATTCTCAATTCTACTCTAAACTCAAGCTCAGTCTAAGCAGATAGTTAAGCTGAGCTAAAGGTAGTCTAGAACCGACATCATTGCACTCGGGGCATTCCCATAATCGCTCAGTCCTCATCTTCAACAGTCAGCGGAGAGTTCCAATACTAATGGTGCTCGTTGCAATCTAATTATATGTTCGTCTTGCTTTACCTCTGAGTGACGAATGTCTACCAGATCTCCTGACCACCCCTTGCTGCCGCATTCTCTCTAGACCACGATAGTCCATCTGTTCTGCATTTTTCACGCGCTCCCAGAGGGCCTTCACCACATCTGCCATAGCATGCATCAAATCACCCCTCAATGATGCAGCACGATCCAATCAGTCCGTCTGTTCATTTCCAACCACACCAGAGTGTCCCGGAGAAAAAATCTAGCGAAAGCTCGCAACCCGAGACAATTGATGCATACTATTCAGTACGAATCATGACAATCATCACATGCGTATACGATTTGATCTCCAACCAGAGGAAAGGTGCAGTTACCACCTCCATCTCCATTCTCTGACTTGACGTCGTGGTGTCCAATGCCAAGCTGTCCATTAATAACCAGTGGCCATATGCAGATAATGCCACATATTTCCACAGTGTGATCATAGTTTTGAAATGATTCTTCCACAGACTCGACTTGACGTTTTTTGACAATATACAGTCAACGGACGCAATATTTCAGGTTAGAGATTCAGCTCATACTACATTGTCATGTCCATGTCTTTTAATCACTTCATATTTGTATATAACATATATCATACCTGCAACAGTATGCGCGAATTAGTGAAACGATATTTGTCTGGCAACAATCTATACTCGACTAAAGCTTCGAGGAATTAAACAAATTACCAAATAAATCAATTTGAATATTGCTCGCTGGACTTTAGGCGGCCTGGAGTGCCTTGCCAGTCGAGAAGCCCTGATCATTCGGGGCCACATCGATTGACAAATGTCAATCTCGGCGATCGGGCAAATTTTGAGCTATAGCCTTCCATGGGTGACGTTGTGATATTCTGGTGTGACAATTTGGTTGCGTTTAGCGTGTGCCGCGTGGTCTAGTTGTTACACACGCGCCTTATACGCCAGTGATCTGGACTTGATCCCTGGTCCAGTCAAGGGTATGCATTACTGGTGAGCTGAAACGAGAGCGAAACTCGAGTCTAGTGCTTCCATATTGACGTAGACAAGGCCTTAGGTTTGTATCGGAATACAATCAGCGTTGCCAGTAGTGGGTTGTGCTCAATGTTTAAATGTGTATTATGTTTGTGAAATCACTTGCTGGTCGATTGACATGTTTGTGGATTCACACATAGATGGAATGTTTGTGGATTCATATGTTGGTCGAATTGCATATTTGAGCATTCACATATTGGTCGATTCACATGTGTTTGAATTTGCATTTTGATCGACTGACATATTTATAGATTCACACGTCATGTATTTAGCTGAATAAATGCTGAGTGAAGCTATGTTTGCGTTTGAGTGTTTGTGTGCCCCAGGAAGAGGTCTGGAACCTCCCCGACACTAGGCTAACAATGAGTTCTTTCATTAACACTCAACAGGCCAGTGATGTTCTCAATCAGTGGTTCTCAACCTTTTTTGGCCCGTGCCCCCTTCACCCTATTTTCAGAACGTCATTCCCCCCCCCCCTTTTCATATTTCCTATCTAAAAATCACCCCACCCCTACACAGTATACGTAAAAATGAAAGGTAAATTTAATAGCATATACTAAAACAAGTCTAGACATCCACATAAAACATGATTTGTGGGTCTACTTACTTTATAAAATGAATTTTTGAAGGATGAAACATACATAACTGTAAAGTATGAAGGGGAAAACAATATCAAGTAATCAGTTCTTGTATTAATGCGATCTTGAAATGGTCTTCATCCCCCCCCCCCCCCCGGAAACCCTATATTTTCCCTGAGTTGTCATCTTATATTGTCTTCCACGAGTCTCTAATGTGATGCTATATACTGTGCTATTGTCACCATAGTTGTCAACTCACCACTCTTGCCTTGAAGCTATTCAACTGAGAGCTAAGTTGTTGTCGTTCCAGGTCTCGACCAATCAGATATGCCATTGTAAGTTTGGTGCACTATTGGATTACAGTGAGAAAAACGTTTGCTAGTGGTGCTCAACTCTTCTACAGGAGTCCTAGCAGAAGCAGTCCAGGGTCAGGAACTCGACTGTCGCGTCTTGTCCTGCTGGTTTGAAGAGTATGAGACGAGAAGACCAGGAGCTGGATTTGTGTTGTCAGAAATGAATAACGCGCATGTTTTAGGAGCACGTGCACATAGTGTGGCATGTATTGTCAACTTCAGTCTCGACGATAGCTGCAGTTATGGGTGCAGCTATCACGCAATGAGTGGGAATAAAGAGTACACATTCACACCAACGTAACAGCACTGAAGCATGTAACAACACACATTCACACCAATGTAGCAGCACTGAAGCATGTAACAACACACATACACGCAGTGCCGATGCATAATATATGGCCAAAGGTGACCTCCCATGTGTACAGAAGGACGATATATCGCCATACTAGGGCCATCGTGTTATTTATTTTATTTCGTGGTATCTTCTGCAATTTCAATGCCCAATGAGCGAAACTTACATTATAATACTAGTTCATTTGATTGTGTACCATGTTTTGTCCAAACCTGCTTGTTGTTTGGCACTGAATCAGTGAAGTCCTTACACACAAATGATCCCTCACACGTTGCCCGTCTAGCACAATGATTGTCGTGGAGATAGCTAGGTCAGCTTAGTCTTGTACATTGCAGATTCCGACAACAATGTTGTGTAGCACAAAACCCAGCGCTCAAGTCCCTCTACCCACTGCACCGTCCTACTTCAAGTTCAAGGGCGAACAAATCACCATTGTTAATGTTAACAGCCAGACGACGGTCCCTACAGACCTTGTGTACACAGTCGTAAGTATTCTCTGTGTTACCCACAGTCGTAAGTATTCTCTAAGTTACCCATACTGGTAAGTATTCTCGGCGATTGCCGAGTCTTCTGTAACATTGATCTAGCAACATATTCCATACAGACTTTAAGTCTTCTGTAACATTGATCTAGCAACATATTCCATACAGGCTTTAAGTCTTCTGTAACATTGATCTAGCAACATATTCCATACAGGCTTTAAGGCAGGACAAGAGCCCCGGTGACCAGTGTGTCCGGCCGCAAGACGCCTAATTTTGACAGCACGACAGCCCTAATAACCAATGTCAGGCCGTAAGATGCCTCACTTTGACAGGACAAGAGCCCCAGTGACCAGTATGTCCGGCCGCATGACGCCTCACATTGACAGGACAAGAGCCCCAGTGACCAGTGTGCCGGCCGCATGACACCTCACTTTGACAGGGCAAGAACCCTGGTTTCAAGTGTGTCCGGCCGCACGACACCTCACATTGACAGAACAAGAGCCCCAGTGACCAGTATGTCCGGCCGCACGACACCTCACTTCGACAGGACAAGAGCCCCAGTGACTGCCGTATTTTATTTTATATGGTATATGTCGTCCCTGGGGTGAGGGGATTCAACATCGACATCCTTTTAACCTCATATCACTATTTTGAGGATCTTCTTGATTTCTGTCCACAAAACCCCGTCGATCCATGGATCCCTCCCTCTCTCTCTCTTTTATTACTGTATCAAGCCCCCTCTCATTCTTTTCCCAAAACACACTAAACAACACTGGCTCTAACAAAACAACAATTTAGTTTAATAGAGAAAAGTGTCATGTATGTGCCAAGTGTCTGAGTAGAATGTCTGTCGATTAATCTAGTGTGTATGCAGAATCAGACCGAACAGCCAAGGAGCACAGTCTGCTTCATCATCGTACTGGCCACACCACAACACCATATCAGGGACAGAAAACCTCACCCAAGTGATATGTCTCTCAGGCCAAGTGTCGTCTTCTTCAGATAGCTCGTGAACACTCCGGATGCTTGGTCTTCAATAGTAGAAACAGTCCAATATTGATCATCTATCTAACACACACAGTGTAACTACTCTGCTCATTACATGTTCTGTGATCATAGAATCCTACAGGTATTGTTAATATCACTTTGGAAAACCTAAATGTTCGTATGTCACTTGTTGTAAGATTTTCCCAATGTTAACACACAATGTTACTGTTCCAGGTAGTTATATTTACTAGTGTTCCTGGTACAGGTGTTATTTACAGTGTCCTGCATTTACTGTGATGTAAACTATCACTTAAGAAACACACTTATAATCATCATGTCCTGCTCAGCAGAGGCCACGTTCCTGCAGACCATCTGGGTTATGGGCCCAGTGCAAAAGCCTCTCAGTAAACTCTGCCTTCAATACTGGAGCCATCACTTTCTATGACTTTGTTGCTAGCTTCTTGGTAGAATAACGTGGAACAATCGAGTGGAACCTGTGGAATAGAGAACACACCTGGTGAGAGCAACCCAATTCTGACCTTTATTAGGTGAGTGAAGGCCACCGGCCGCACTCAGAAAAAATAACAGAGAACCAAACTCTGTCATAAGTCCGAGGAGCTCATCACTTCGGTCTGAGTCATGGTGAGACAAGGAAAGACTAAAGGAAACAGGTAGAAACCCAGCAGATGCCCTACAGGAAGATCCTACCATTTTACATTCCCTTCATCCCTCCCAACCATCCTCAATCTCTCTAAGTATTATCCCATTACATTGTCCTTAACTCACGGAGTTAAATGATATTTCACACCAGTTTAAGCTACGCGATAGGCTACTGTTGCCGACGCTCTTATAATACGTTCTATCACCGCACAGTACTACACTCTATTCCTAAGAATAATCTAAGTTAAATATGTTTAATAGAATACCGTATAGTTATTCCTGTTGTAGATGGAGACTATGAAATCACAGACTGGATCGATGTCCGCCGATATACATCAACAAAAGACACTATAGTCTCTCTCTATAGAAACAAGTAGGAATACTGCACCGGTCCGTAGCGCTTCACAACTTTTGGTCGACTAACCCAAAGTTGTTTATCTCAATGTTTTTTATACTGGGTACCAATGACGTCACAAAACTGTCTAGACACTAGACAGTCTAGAATCTATTTTTCTCCCTCCTGTTTAGACTGGGTGGAAACAACCCGCCGTCTATTTCGCTTTCATCTGGGGACCTGTCCCGGCACTTCAGAAAGTTCCGCTAGTCTGTAATCTGGGGAATCATTTCCCCACAATAAAAGATCTAGCTGACTTCTGCCCAGACATTCCGTCCATCACTTCAAAGGTTGGCTGCCGCCTTGCAAACGGATGGCGCTATAGTCCCTCCTCGAGCAACAACATATTAAAGAAATGCCGACTGTGTGTAGACATTTGGCGCGATTTTCTGTCATCGATCGAAACCTTCAAGTTTTTAATGTGACAATGACCAGTATGTCCGGCCGCACGACACCTCACTTCGACAGGACAAAACATCCCCAGCAGCGATTATGCAAGCCATTGTTTTGATGGAGTGACAGTGTTCATCTGGCATAAACACTTTGCTTAATCCTACTCAGACGCAAATCGGGAGTATAGTGGTAAGTATCCCCGCCTGTCACGCGGGAGACCGAGGTTCGATTCCCTGCTGGGAAGCCAGGGAGTTTCCGTGGCGAAGTGGTCAAGCCGTTTGACTCGGGTTGTGGGATCGATTCCTGGCCGCATCCTTCGGTTCACGAGTGAAATTTTTCGGAGACTCCTGTGGGTCGTCGCTAGAGCTACGGAGTTCATGCTTTGTGCGAAACTTTTCGCGCTTGCGAAAGAGACCGAGCCATATGGGATTAAAACCCGGTGCAATGAAGTCGACCCTGTCGACTTTTAAGCGACGTTTTTACTCAGACGCATGTCGGGTATGTGCTGGTCTGTTATCCAAAACCCTGTTTAAGTACTTCGCTTTGTTGTACAACCTATAAACTGCTGTGTGTTGAACTACATCAGTTGGGAAAGATGGTGTAATCTAACACTGAATGAAGAACTTGGTATATGATGTAAGCTAGCACTGATTGAAGAACTAGGTAGATGGTGTAATCTAACACTGAATGAAGAACTTGGTATATGATGTAAGCTAGCACTGATTGAAGAACTAGGTAGATGGTGTAAGCTAGCATTGATTGAAGAACTTGGTAGATGGTGTAAACTAGCAAGGATGAAAGAACTAGGTAATGATATAAGCTAGCACTGAATGAAGAACTAGGTAGCTGGTGTAAGCTAACACTGATTGAAGAACTAGATAGATGAACTAAGCTAGCACTGACTGAAGAACTAGGTAGATGATGATTATGTCAGCTAACACTGATTAAAGAACTTCCAACAGACATCTGTGAGACCTGGACACTTACTAAATAAGCTGAACAGCGCATAAATGCCTTTTAATATCCATGTTATAGACGAGTTCTAAGAATATATTGGATACAGAAAAGAACAAATGAACCCATACGACAAGATCTGAATACTGGAGAAAGTTGGCTACCAAAGACGATGAAACAAAGAAAAAGAAAATATTTTGGTCACTTGAAACGTCATGAAAGTTTGGAGAGAACAATCATGAATTCGTATATGCCCGGGAAGAGAAGAAGAAGAGGAAGGCCAAAGAGAAGATGGGTGCAGGATGTGGCGGATGATCTCCAGATGGGTGTATCGGGCGCGTGACATCTTGTTGATGACCGAGAAGTTTTCCGGAAGGTTGTTATGGGAGCGAGGTTCTGCAAAGGACATGCTTCTGGATGAATTAATGAATGAACTATACCTGTGAAAACTCTTTTACTGCCAATATAGTACCCTGCGGTGTATGACGGAAAAAGGGGGGGGGGGGGATAGAAAAAAGGAGGGGGGGGGGAGCGTGTCTTTGAGCCTGAGAAATTAAGGCCGCTTGGCTAGTGCAGTCGCCACGAACTGTGGAGTTAGAATTTTCTTTTTGCCCCCGACAGATAAAAATCCCACACCTCACCGAAGATTCGAACCCGGGTCTCCCGAAGGATAATCCGGCATTCTAGCCACCCGGCCAGCCGCTCCTCTATGAATGAACTATTACATCGGGAATAATTCAATTGTCCACCAGCTGTCATCCGGGGGTCATCTCTTGAGCTAAGAGATTCGTGCTTTGTGCAATGCTCTCAACAAGAGAGACCGGGCCAGACGGGGGTATAACTCGGTGCAATGAAGTCGATCCTGAATCTTTAGTACTATTATCCGTTTATTAGCGTGTGTCTTAACAAGCAACAATAGATTGCTTTTCTTTATCTTTAGGAAGAATACTCACAGCTGTCCCAGCTGTTCATACAGGACTTTATAACAAAACCAGAGGAGGCAAACAGCATTAATGACAAGAACTACGTCAGAAATATTGACGACTTCAGCACTGGTGAGTGTGTGTGTAGTAGTCAGTCTTCCTCGGATACCGTCGGCATCTTAACCTCACCACATTCTTGATGATTGACGTAGAACAAACCTAACGTCAGTAATTGATTCAATCTATCATTGTCGGCATCTGTATGTAACATTATGTATGAACATGCAATTTAGATTACTGGATATTTCTTTCAATTCCAAACTGATTACGACTTCTGGAAGTTTGTTTCCCTCTCGTGGCTATGTTCTTCTAATCTCCTGTCTCAGTTCTTCTGTTCTCCGGTCTTAATGACTCCGTTCTTCTGTTCTCCTGTCTCCCTGGCTCAGTTCTTCTATTTTCCTGGTTCCCTGGCTCAGTTCTTCTGTTCTATTGTCTCCTTGGCTCAGTTCTTTTGTTCTTCTGTCTCCCTGGCTCAGTTCTATTCTCTTGTCTCCCAGGCTCAGTTCTTCTGTTCTCCTGTCCCCTTGGCTCAGTTATGTTCTCCTGTTTCCCTGGTTCAGTTCTTCTGTTATATTGTCTCCTTGGCTCAGTTCTTTTGTCCTTCTGTCTCCCTGACTCAGTTCTGTTCTTATTTTCTCCTGTTATATCTAGATCGGGTTGTCAGTGACACGTACTCGCAATAATCAGGCTCTTATGTTCTCCTGTTTTCCTTACTAAGTTTTGAGTTCTCTCGTATTTTTTAGGCTGTTCTTATTTTCTCCTGTGATGTATAGATCGGGTTGTCAGTGACACGTACTCGTAATTAAAAAAACGTGTATGTAATTGGATTACAACCTCCCCACACATTGTTCCCCCCCCCCACACACACACACAAACACACACACACTCAAATACACAAACACACACACTCAAATACACAAACACACACACATACTAATATTCAAAGACTTACACACACACATACGCACGCGCGCGCACACACACACACACACACATACACACACAACCGTGAATGACCAGAATGCGAATGTTTCAGTTTGTGATCTGTATTAGATCTCATGAGATGATGATTTGTTTCTCATATTTAAATAAAATAGGTTAAGCAGAGGCTTGTAGATATTGCAATTGATAAATGAGTAACAATTAACCATTTTGAATCCTTTTGTTGATATCTGCTTCCTCTTCTTCTTTCGTTCACTTTAAATTTGTCTATAATTGCAATGTTATTTCTTGTATAAACTATGCAGTTATAGACACATTTCAAGCGAACGAAAGAAGGAGATGTTGACATCTACAATAATGAATTTTTTCGACTATTTCATAGTGACATATTTCACAGTTGACCTTTTAAAATATTTCATGATTCTACCTTATGCTGTGATCTAGTAGTATTTTATGTTAATGTTCCCTGTAGAATACAGGACTTCATCGGTTACTCTTCATTTATTTATATTTGATATTTTGTGATCTCTCCTAGTATCTTTACAATCCGGTTAGTTTCTACTTTTCCTGTTATTTTTCAACAATTTTGTCTCTTCTACTTTCTCTTCTCCTTACTGTCCGAAGTGACACATCTTATCGTTGATGCGAAAATATGTAATAAAACACTCTAATAAATATTTGATAGATATTTTTAAAACAAGCATTAAGAAACAAATTAGGATAACTAAAACAAAGGACAACCAGGAGGTTTAAGTGGTGCTCATATACTTTGGCCAGGTCTGAGTTTCCAGGTGAATATCATCATGGGAAGTTGTTCGGTGACCCCGATCTCAACCGGGAGCGTTGATACTGTGCCTATTGCTGGAGGAAATGTCGCCATGAGGACTTCACAACAGTTCTTTGACCTAGATTCCAACCAGTATCAGTACATGGGCATTGTAAGTATGCACTGATCCTTGTTCCGTCTTGTAAGTATCCACTGATCCTTTATCCGTCTTTGCTGCATGATTGTGGCTGTAAGCTGAAAGGACGTTTCTATTTTTGTCTGTAACATGCCTAACATGGTATGCCTGCGTAACAGAGATCATCATCATCAAGTGCCATGCCACTGGCGTTGGCGTTCATGACTCTCCACAGATCTCGGTCTTTGGTTTTCTGGATCAACTCTGCCGTTGATATTCTTCTATGCCACCGTCGCAATCCATCCAGCATAATTTCTCATGGTCTCAGAGATAGAGAACTAAATACATGGCAATTATATCGGTAAACTCTTGCTGTCAGCTAAAACATTCCGTCTTTCAATGGTTGTGATAATATTACACACACGAGAATTTCCTTAGACATGATTTACAGAATCATTGACGATTTTGCATATACGTTACTGTTCTTGGAAAGCCTAGACTGGCAAACATAAGTGATGCTAAATCTCATTATTTCACAATACTGGCATGTGATGACAGATCTTATTTATATGTGTACACGGACAATGGTAGTGTCCGTGGTACAGGCTGCGAGTTAAATAGTAAAGTTGTGTTGAGTTGAGTTTTGTCATGAACCGACATCATTACACTCGGGGCATTCCCATAAGCGCTCAGTCCTCATCTTCAACAGCCAGCGAAGTGTTCCAATACTGACGGTGCCCGCTGCTGTCTAATTATATATCAAATCCTCTGATATAGACTAACCGTTCTTCTGTATTATTCACGTGCCCCTAGAGGGCCTAAATCACACCTGCCCTATCATGCATCAAATCACTCCTCAATGATGTCTGTTCTGCTTGTTCATTGCCAACGACACCAGAGTGTCCTGGTGAAAAGATCCAGCGAATACTCACAGCCGACGACCTCTGAATTGATACATGCCATTCAAAACGAGCCATGCCAGTCTTCACGTTTTTCAGCATGCTTTGTAAATCAGTTACAATCACAACATGCGTATACAGTTTGTTCTCTAACCAACGGAAGGCTAAAGTAACCTCCCCACCTCCATTCTCAGACTTGAGGTTCTGATGTCATATGTCAAGCTCTCCTTTACTAAATATTGGCCATTGGCTTTTGCTATGAGTTCCCAGGCACCTCTTTTGCCTCTTAACACAGAGGAATCAGTATAGATAATCACATCTCCAGGACGAGAGTAGTCCTCAATTAATTGCTGAATTTCTACTTCCACCGTGCCTGCTAGCCACTCCCTACACTCACGGTCTAATGTGATTATACCCCCACACAAGTCTGAATTATATTCAACACTCTGACCCACTCCTTGCCTCTGCCAGTCTTCTCAAGTGGGCACACTTCCTTGATAATATCTTCTGTCTGAGCCATCCAAAATCTTCCCCTTACCCGCCTGTGGCCCTTGACTGCATCCTGGGAATCATGCAGGATGTGTTCATTCTCCACAGCTACCTTTAGGTATGACCTTGCCTGCAACACCTTGAGTCTCCAACGGAACACCCAGTTCATCTCTGATGGAATCGGCAGTCATTTTCCCATCTGGATGTTTCCTAGATGTTCACCCACACAGTCCACAATACAGTTCATCGTCGATGGCAGTGGCAGTCAACCAGAAGCCCAGCAGCCACGCATTTCTGCATAAGGCAAAAACCGGTCAACTCTGGGACATAGCCATCTACCATCGCTCCGAACATGCAGTCACGTTCCAAACAAAAACAACCTCGGGCAGATTCAAAAACATTTCACACGAAACTCACAGCTCACAGTGTCGCACCACGCACTCACTCAGTAGCAGGGCGACGGAACCATCAAGCCTCCTTAGTCGCCTCTTACGACATGCATGGTAGTCTACAGTGTTGCTATTCTTTGCTATTGTGTTGACATTCTGGCGGCGGCATTATGCACAGTGATCTGTGCGGGCTGTTGTTTGGCGAGACTCCTGTCTTTTCCACTTTTCACATTGGGCAGTGGGGAGCGCTTAGTGCGATATTCACTGGCACAGGAATAGAGCATAATGGGGACAACCCGTTGCTATGAGGTTGGAACTACGACTAACTAACTAACTAACTAACCTTGAGTCTGTCTGCAAAGGTCGGTAGCGCCAGGATGTATCGCATAAACACTATTGGGGTGTCCCTTGTACACTCTCTCCATGGCTTCATTATGTATACTCTCTAGTTTCAATAGCTGACTCTTTGAGACAGTGAGCATTCCCAGTCTATACTCTACCACTGAAATGATCAAGTGAAAAAGTGTGAATAGCATTTTCTGCTCCATGTCCCTTGCTACAATACACTTCAGTGCATTGGGCCCCTTCTGACATTTTGTAACCAACCCTTCAACATGATCCCTAAACGACAGGCTTCTATCAAAATTGATTCATAGGTGCTGCAGTCTGCTTTCTCTATTCACATTTCTACAATTTATGGTGAGGCTTGGGATGTCAGCTTTAACAATCTTATTGTGCAGAGAGCACCACACACAAAAAGAACAAGAAAGTAAGAAAAAAGATGCCTTTTCTGGGTTAATGACAGCATTCATCTCCGTGCACCAATCCATCACTTTGTCCAGTGTCGACTGCAGCACCTGGATTCCTCAAGCCTACATGAGACACACATTAGTTCGAAACGTGAAAGATAGGATTCTAATCCCTCAACGTGTTCATTAAATGGGTCCAATGGAAATGCCATGGCACCAGAGTGATGACAGCTCTCTGTTCCATGTATTTTTGTGGTCGGTCTATCCAGAGAAACTGAGGGGGTGGGAAGAACGCCACCCTCCAATCTCCTTATCTCCAACTCCGTCTCCATGCGTTTGAGTTCCAGCTGTTTTCTTTCTCTTTCTCTATTCTCCATCGCTGCTTCACTATCCTTCTCTTTCTGAATCATTTCAGCCTGTAGCTTCCTATCTTCTAATTCCAAAGCCAGCCGGTTTTCTCTTTCTTTATGGGCTATTTCAGCCTCTCGATCTTTCTCCTTCTGGGTGGTATCTGCCAGTAATCGTTCATCCCGGTCGAACTCGTCAGAGACGTACTTCGCAAGATCCAACCCACTTAGTCCACAGGTCTTGCCGATCTCAACAAATTGGGCCCAAGTATAGCTGTTTCCGCCATTTTTTACCTTTAAGATTTACCTTAATTTTTTTTTTTTTAATCAAAGTGTCGCTCACGTAAATTCAGGCAAGAGCAACCTCTGTGATCTGAAATTTATACAAAGAATGCAATGGCAAGATAACAAGCAACTCAGACAACCCGCTGTTGTAGGCAAATTTGTTAACAACTAAATTGTGGTTTCAGGCTATGAGAGAAAATTTCCAAACACCCGAAGCCACTATTAATCACCACCAGAGATTCTGATTTACCCCTCTGATTCACACCGGGTTACTAAAGACCTAAAGTGATTGATAAACGAGTGGTTCTGAATCCAGAAAATCACAAAGTCAATCCAAGAGGATGCTTTGCAAATGCGGTCTTTTAAAAATGTAAAGTTAAAATTCCGCACAAAACTGTAGAGTTTTAATTCAAATGGAAATCCTGAAATAAAATCACAACATAAATCAAGCACTCGTGATGTAATGCCAATATTAAATTTTCACAAACGTCACAATTAATGTTGAACTATTATATATATATATATATATATGTATATATATTACAATGTTTCAACACTCTAATCTAATTGTAATTTACATTATCTGTAATCTGCCTGTACTACCTGATAACTTAATGCCATTCTGAAATATAGGAATTCATTAATCATCCTCGTTTAAATGTTAAATACATTTATGTTATCCAACGACCATTAATCTATTTAGTTATAATTTAACTCTAAGCATTCTCTCTAACCTAACATCAAAATTTCAATCAGTAATTTGCATTGTCTATACATATAAGACAATGTTATATTTTGAACTTTCAGAACCAACATTTTAGTTCCACATATGTGCAATACTGTTCATTTACACACTTAGCATGTTGTCGGTAGGTTACGTCCATGGTGGTTGTAGAATATTTTACCCATCTCCACCTTATATGCCATTATTCAATGTTACTTGCTAAACAAATCGCCTTAGCTATACCAGGATTCTCCTTTCTGGATTACCTTTACAACTCTAGTCAAAATAGGCATAGTGTGACTAATATTTTCGGCATACTCATCCATACACTCTGCAATGACCTGTAGAATATAGGCTCCCTTAGAATTACATCACAAAACTAAAAAAAAAAATATTTATGTCGGACACGCCCTTCCAATCTACTCCTAGGTAGACGACGTGTAGCCGCAGCCTCCTTTAAGATTCAGAGAACCGAGGTCTAATCTACTATGGGCTCAAATGCCTCCCAGACATCCCCATGTAGTTCCTCATTTATCATAAAGATAAGCATATTGACCCCTCCTCATGCCCTCACCCACTAGGTCAAGGTACGCGTGTACCCTGGAAGTGTATTGCCCTTACCATCATTTCAGCATCGTGGTATGTAATTTGCCTTACTGTGTTATCATTGACCAATGTTTTCATTCAATTCTGGCGTCGTTGTCTCAGCTTATAGTGTACATCGTTGCTGTTCGCATAATTTGAGATCCTTTTATCCTACTTGAGCTGATTCATTATGCGCCAATACGTGGTAGCTTTCACTGTATCTTCATCATCGCACAATATGTTAACGTTATTCTTTTTATATTTTCTAATTATTATTTCTTCAATCTCTTTCTATTTCTATTCATTATCTATCTGACAATCTAATAATAAACTAATCAGTTAATGAAATAATCAATCAACAAAATAATGACATAAATAATCAATGAATAATTTTATTTTATAATTATTATTTATATAATTATTATATAATCCCATAATCAATTAATAAAATAATAAATAACATTGTATTACATTATCAGGCTAAAGAGCTTCTTTCATTTCAATTAATAATCACAATTCCATGAAATTATTTCTATCATTTTCATTTACTTTAACTTAATGGTGAAAGATAACATCTATATCTCATTAATTGGAAATTAACAATCTTTATAATATATATCGTTCAATTAAATATATTTAACTTTATCAATCAGTCAATCAACTAATTGTATTAGTAAATACCACTCAATTGATTAGAATTATTATTGTTTTGAACACAAAATGAAATCATGCAAGCAACAGATGCGAAACTTTAATATCTGTGTCCACTATATGATAAAATTGTCGAGTAATTGAGACTAGTTACACCTATATCCTCATCAGTCGATAGCTTCATCTTGGTATCCATTTCTATCTCTGGATTTAGCGTTGACCGCTAGTTTACAGTTGTGTCCAAATCATTCAATTGGTACTGGTAAGATAATGTTTCTATATACCTGCATACTTAGTACATGTTGCGCTCTCATCAATATTGACTACTGATTTCAAGCGCCAATATCACTATAGAAAATCAGTCTAAGAGGAGAGTTCTCTTCAACTTCATGATAGTCCAATCATAATCTACGAAGATAATCATTTCTCTGTATGGATTAGCCTATTGCTTTTCATTTCCATCATATTTGTTCCTGTAACCATCATGTCCCCTTAAAGGATAATACTCATAAGACTATATAATATCAGAGATATGTTTTGGCCTACATACAGTGTATTGCCATGTCACTCTGGCCTTGAATTCTGGATGACAATCGTCAGTTAGGGATAGTCATCTGCTTCGCTTAGAAGAGTTGCCTTTTGATGTCAACGCCACAAAGTGTATATCAGTATATCGTTACCACTTATACCTGAAATTATATTTAATTAAAATCATTAACGTTATATTTTGCCATAGATGTCCTAGACCTGTTTCCACTCGTTGAAAGTCGGCATGCTTTATGACCAGATACAGCAATCAGAAAATGAAACGTTTCCAAACATGCCAGCAGTTCTGATAATTGAAATAATTTTACATGCAAGAACTCATTGAAAACCAAAGGAGTAATCAATAAAATTATAACGAAACTTCAAAATCATGCTTAAATATAAGCTTCTGGATTATAATAGTGATAGATTTAATCTCATGCTGTAAGCGAATTATAACACTTCACATGAACTAGTGTTTCCCCGCCATCGTCATGCCAGGGCTGTACCCAGAGAAGCTAGATGTTAAGAGAAAAATACACCACCGACACAGAAATGTTAAGACTCCACCAATCCGAAATGATTATCCACTTTACTAGATGTTAGTTGAAATCCATCGAATTTAACATTCAAAATAAGTACAATTCCTCATTGGGTTCATGCTTACATACCCAGTCATTTCAGTGTGTTAATTTGTTAATAACATAACATAAATAAAGTTACTTATAATATAATATCACTTCACTAAACCATTAATAATATCCTCACGTATTTAGTTGCTTAATTCACAACAATTTTATAATAACTATTAATTAATAAATAGCTATATGGCAGTTACCAAATTCCGTGGCTAAAGGCTTGCGAACGCGGTTCGTGAGCCGGGTACCAGGCGTTCGAAGCTCAGCTGCGATCGATTTGTGCAGCAGACCGCGTCGCATTGTGTTATAACGTGCTAGTATGGGAGCCGGTCGTTCAGAAAGCAATGGCAAACTACTGAACGTAACACTTGCCTAGTACATCAACAGCAGCTGAAAAATGTTGGTGTTGACTGCAACTTCCCGTTAGGGATACGCAAACAATACATTAACAATTGATAAATAATATTTATATTTAATAATAATGATTATACCTTCTTTTCAACTTCTAACACTTTCTGGAGGATTAATAACACTTAAATTGTCCTACTAACTGTAACGTAAAAAAATCACTAATAGTTCTAGTTCATTACTTTATCACAGATTGATTGATTGATTGATTGATTGATTTAGGAACCGACATCACAGCATTCGGGACATTCCCATAAGCGCTCCGTCCCCATCCTCAGCAGCCAGCGAAGAGTTCCAACACTAATAGTTCCAGTAGCAATCTGATTATATGTCCGTCTCGCCTTTCCTCTGAGCGTCGAGCGGCGGCCAGATCTCTTCGTCACACCTCGCTGCCTCATTCTTACCAGACAATGGTGATCCATTTGCTCCTCCAAGGTGTACACGTGCTTCCACAAGGCCGCAACCACGTCTGCCTTGTCATGCATCAATACTCCACAGATCATATCACATATCACAGATCATAGTAACTACCTGTTCTAATTAATGTTCTGTTTGTTGACATTTGACAATTAAGTACACATTTTAAAGAAAATATACACATCGTCGTATTACTGCATCTAACACACTTGCCTCGGTATTTTTTTATTTTTTTTTTTTGTAATTAAATATCAATAAATATTTAACTAGACGATCCGGCCCGGCTTCGCCCAGACCCTGGCGGGGAGCATCTCATTTAATTCATATTCGGCCCCTGCTCCCGTTCCCATTCCCCAAAAAAGAAGCCCGGCCCGGCTTCGCCTAGCCCCTGGCAGGGAACGTCTCATTTAATTCATATTTGGCCCCTGCTCCCGTTCCCGTTCCCAAAAAAGACGACCCGCCCGGCTTCGCCCAGTCCCTGGTGGGGAGCGTTTCATTTGATTCATATTAGTCATACAAGCTCCCTTTCCCGTTTCCGGAAATATGGCGAACAGATTGGAAGAGAACAATCTTCATCCCAATAATTAAATAGGACAATCTGAAACTACTGAACTTACCAAGATATCACGAAAACCCAATAAATGCTGGGATGACTGTATAGATGTCGAAGAGAAATAAAATGATGAGTTAGAAAATTTTCACGCATTTATGAAAACTTTGAAAATGTCTTAAAGATTTTATCATTATATGATACATATTATCATTATTATTATCATAACGCATATGATATATATAATATGATATATATAATATATTATCATTATTATTATCATAACGCATATGCCTGTAGATAACTGTAGATAAACATTTTATAAAGCTTTGAGCAGAATGCAACAATTATTTTAATTACATATATAGCAAAGCTACTAAAAGTTATGTCCCTTGATATAACTTTTCTTAAGTTAAGTCCCCTCGCTATATATAAATTATAATCTTCTTCTTCTTCTTCAGCGTTCCGAGCCATTGAGGTTCTTTGCTGCAGATACAATCCGTCTCCATTCGTCTCTATGGTTGACCTTCTCTAGCCAGTCGTTGATTCCAAGTGCTTGTAGGTCTGTATATATATTATCTCTCCACCGTCTTCTTGGTCTACCTCGGGGTCTTCTTCTTCTTCTTCTTCAGCGTTCCGAGCCATTGAGGTTCTTTGCTGCAAATACAATCCGTCTCCATTCGTCTCTCTGGTGGACCTTCTCTTGCCAGTCGTTGATTCCAAGTGCTTGTAGGTCTGTACATGTATTATCTCTCCACCGCCTTCTTGGTCTACCTCGGGGTCTACAGTTATTTATTTCCTGAGTGTAAGCGAGTTTTGTTTCCCTATTATCTTCCATTCTTTCTATATGCCCCAGCCATTGTAGTCTATTAGCCTTCATGATACCAGTGATTAGAGGGGACTTAAACAGATCATAAATGTCTTTGTTACTTCTTCTTTTCCACTCTCCACTTTGTGTATCCCTAATGGATCCAAAGATGCGTCTTAAAACTTTGTTCTCAAAGGTTTGTAACAAGGCTTCGTCTCCTTTCGTTGTACTCCAGGTTTCAGAGCCATACAGCACAACTGGTCTGATCAGTGTTTTGTATATTGTGATTTCGGTGTTACGAGATAGTGCATTTGATTTTAGTAGATGTTGTAGTGCATAGTATATCTTATTTCCAGAATTGATTCTAGTTTGTATTTCTTCCCTTATGATGTTAAAGCAGTTGAAGATTGTACCCAGGTATTTGTATGTTTCCGTTCTTTTAATGGTCATATTATCTATTTGTACGTGGCCAGAGTTTTTAGCCATTCCTTCTCTTGAAATTACCATATATTCTGTCTTATCTTGGTTGATAACCAGTCCCATCTGTTGGGCTTTTTCCTTTAAGTGAGTTAATATTTCTAATGTCTTGTGTTCATTTTCTCCTATAATATCTATATCATCTGCATAACCAAGCAGCTTGGATGTTCCTCAATTATCACATTCCTCCTTTACCCTCCTTACAACTTTCTCTAGAGCCAGATTGAAGAGTAGCGGTGATAGTGCATCACCCTGTTTCAAGCCAGATGTTATTTGGAAAGGGTCTGATTTCCTGCCTTTATATGTTACTATATTATAAATATCTTCCATGCATAGTCTGATCATGTTGATTAACTTCCTTGGTATTCCAAATTCCCGCATAGCATTCCATAGACTATTCCTATGGACACTATCATAAGCCTTTTTTAAATCCAAAATTTTGTTTATGGAGATCTCTTTTATATTCCCAATTTTTCTCGGCTATTTGTCGTAACATAAATATCTGATCTATTGTTGATCTGTTATGTCTAAAACCCGCCTGGTAGTCACCTAATATGTATTCAGAATATGGTTTTAGTCTATTTAGTAATACTGTAATTTAGTCTATTTAGTAATACTAAAAATATATAAATTATAATGTAATTAAAAATTTTAATTTTATTACGTAAATAACTGTTTGTAAACTAAGAAACTATGCCAGTTTGCAGCACGGGAATGAGAAGAACACGTGTAGAAAATTTCATCTCAATCGGACGGACCGTTCGCGAACGCATAAATAACATACATACAGACAGACAGACATACATTGTATTATATATATATATATATATATATATATATATATATATATATATATATATATATATATATATATATATATATATATATATATATATATATATATATATATATAAGTTTTTTTTTTAAAGCACCAGTTCTTAATATTCAATCACATACACACTAATATTCCAATATTGCTCACATGATTACTGTACTAAATATTAACTAATCAATGATACACGCGAATCTCAACATAACTAACTTCCGCGAAATCTCATTCAACTATTGAACTAAAATATGTTTTTTTTCACCAGTTCAAATTTTTAACTCTGTTCACGGTTCCTCCTCCCTCCTCCTCCCTCCGCCTCCCCTCCTCCTCCACCTCCCTCCTCCTCCCTCCTCCTCCCTCCCCTCCCCCTCCTCCTCCTGCGTTCTTCTCCTCCCTCCTTCTCCATCCTCCTCCTCCTCCTTCTCCTTCCTCCCTCTTCCTCCTCCCTCCTTTTCCCTCCTCCTCCCTCTTCCTCCTCCCCCTCCTCCTCCCCTCCTCCTCCCTCCTCATGCCTCCTTCTCCTCCCTCATCCTCCTCCTTCCTCCTCCTTCCTCCTTCCTCCTCCTTCCTCCTCCTTCCTCCTCCTCCTCTCTCCTCCTCCTAATCCCTCCTCCTCCCTACTACTCCTCCTCCTTCCTCCTCCCTCATCTTCCCTCCTCCTCCTCTCTCCGCCTATCTCTTCCTCCCTCCTACTCCTCCCTCCTCCTCCCTCCTCCAACTCCCTCCTCCTCCTCCCAGCTGCTACTCCTCCTTTTTCTTCTTCTTCTGCTGCTGCTGCCGCTGCTCCATTTACCCAAGTTAATTGTTGGGGAAGATGTAAAGATCTTTCAAGTGCTCTTTCTAATGCTTTTTGTAAGTTGGTCTTCGTTTATCTAAGGTTTTTCTAACTGCAACCAATAAATACTTATCTGGACAACGACCTTGGAACGTTAAAGGACTCTTGAGATTTGGAACATGGAATGTACGGACACTATATCGAGCTGGAGCGGCCGAAGAACTAACCCGGGAGCTGGGTGAATATCAAATGGATATAACAGCAATTCAAGAAATAAGGTGGCCAGGAGAGGTTACTTTAGAGCAAAATGGAATGATTATAATATATGGAGGAAACACCCAAAATAAACATGAATTAGGAACAGGATTTGTCATCAAAAAAGAGTTATGGGGGAACGTTTTAAACTTTAAAGCTTTTAATGACAGGATTAGTAAATTACGAATAAAAGGTAAGTGGAAAAATATAACGATGATTAATGTACATGCACCTACTGAAGAGAAAGAAGATGATATTAAAGAAGACTTTTATAATGATCTGGAAGATGTCATAGAAGAAACCCCCAAACAGGACATCCTGATTGTGCTGGGAGACTTCAATGCAAAAATAGGTAGAGAGCAAACTAATAAAAAAGTGGCCGGTATGGAAAGCCTACATACAACTTCAAATGATAATGGATGGAGAGTCATCAACCTGGCAGAAGCCAAAGGACTGCAGATTAGCAGTACCAGACTACAAAGAAAGGATATACACAAACAAACTTGGAAATCATGTGACAAGAGAACCTATAATCAAATAGATCACATTTTAATTAACAACAGAAATGCATCAAACATACAGCAAGTCAGAAGTTATAGAGGAGCTGAGTGCCACAGTGACCACTTCCTCGTTGGAGCAAAATTTAAAATAAAACTTAAGAGAGCTTTCTATACTAAATTACAAAGATTACACCCAACATATAACAGAGAAAAACTGCAAGACATTACAGTCAAAGAGAAATTTACAGATGAAATAAAATGTAAACTTGAAACTCTGCAAAACCCTTTGGAGGAAAGCGTTGACCAAACTTGGTTGAACATTAAGAATACAATTCAGTCTACCGCAGAAGAATGTCTCGGTGTGTTAACCACGCATAGAAAGAACAGATGGTTCAATCAAAAATGTGAAGAAGCAGTCATTAGGAAGAAGAATGCCAGACATGTATGGTTAAATGACATCAATAACATCCAAAAGGAAGAGCATTATAGAAATGAATGTAAAGAGGCTACAAAAATAGTCAGACAGCAGAAGCGAGAATATATGAGTAATATAATCAAAGATATGGAAACTAATCACCAGAAAAATGAATCCAGAAAATTTTTTAAAGAACTGAAGTCAATGAAACGAGGGCACCAACAAAACACATATGGTTTAAAAGACAAAAATGGGAATATGATAAATACCAATGAGGAAATGTGCAACACATGGAAAGAATATTTTATTGAATTACTAAATTGTGAAGCTCCAAGTCACATTTTCCCACAGGAAGAGGTTCTAACATGCGAACCACAAATTGAAGAACCTACATTTGAAGAAATCCTATATGTAATCACACGACTTAAAAACAATAAGGCAACTGGGACTGATGGAATTGCTGCTGAATTTATAAAGGCAGGTGGCCATGCATTACATCTAAAGCTATACGAACTAATAATAAAAATCTGGAGGACAGAAGAATTACCCCATGACTGGAAAGAGTCATTATTGATACCTATCTTTAAGAATGGAGACAAGTTCCAATGTGGAAATTATAGAGGAATATCACTACTGTCCACAAGCTATAAGATACTATCCGCAGTATTACTAAATAGACTAAAACCATATTCAGAAGACATATTAGGTGACTACCAGGCGGGTTTTAGACAAAACAGATCAACAATAGATCAGATATTTATCTTACGACAAATAGCCGAGAAACATTGGGAATATAAAAGAGATCTCCATAACATTTTTGTGGATTTTAAAAAGGCTTATGATAGTGTCCATAGGAATAGTCTATGGAATGCTATGCAGGAATTTGGAATACCAAGGAAATTAATCAACATGACCAGACTATGCATGGAAGATACTTATAATATAGTAACATATAAAGGCAGGAAATCAGACCCCTTCCAAATAACATCTGGCTTGAAACAGGGTGATGCACTATCGCCGCTACTCTTCAATCTGGCTCTAGAGAAAGTTGTAAGGAAGGTAAAGGAGGAATGTGATATTGGAGGAACATCCAAGCTGCTTGGTTATGCAGATGATATAGATATTATAGGGCAAAGTGAACAAAAGACATTGGAAATATTGACTCACTTAAAGGGAAAAGCCCAACAGATGGGGCTGGTTATCAACCAAGATAAGGCAGAATATATGGTAATTTCAAGAGACGGAATGGCTAGAAACTCTGGCCACATACAAATAGATAATATGACCATTAAAAGAACGGAAACATACAAATACCTGGGTACAATCTTCAACTGCTCCAACATCATAAGGGAAGAAATACAAACTAGAATCAACTCTGGAAATAAGATATACTATGCACTACAACATCTACTAAAATCAAAGGCGCTATCTCGTAACACCAAAATCACAATATACAAAACACTGATCAGACCAGTTGTGCTGTATGGCTCTGAAACCTGGAGTACAACGAAAGGAGACGAAGCCTTGTTACAAACCTTTGAGAACAAAATTTTAAGACGCATCTTTGGACCCATTAGGGATACACAAAGTGGAGAGTGGAAAAGAAGAAGTAACAAAGACATTTATGATCTGTTTAAGTCCCCGCTAATCACTGGTATCATGAAGGCTAATAGACTACAATGGCTGGGGCATATAGAAAGAATGGAAGATAATAGGGAAACAAAACTCGCTTACGCTCAGGAAATAAATGACCGTAGACCCCGAGGTAGACCAAGAAGGCGGTGGAGAGATAATACATATACAGACCTACAAGCACTTGGAATCAACGACTGGCAAGAGAAGGTCCACCAGAGAGACGAATGGAGACGGATTGTATTTGCAGCAAAGAACCTCAATGGCTCGGAACGCTGAAGAAGAAGAAGAACCAATAAATGATTAGACAGACAGACAGACAGACAGACAGACAGACAGACAGACAGTCGGGAACGGGAACTTATATGACTACTTATATGAATTAAATGAGATGCTCCCCATCAGGGGCTGGGCGAAGCAGGGCCGGATCAGACAGACAGACAGATAGACAGACAGACAGATAGATAGTCGGGAACGGGAACGTGAGCTTATATGACTACTTATATGAATTAAATGAGATGCTCCACACCAGGAGCTGGGCGATGCCGGGCCGGGTCAGACAGACAGACAGACAGACAGACAGACAGACAGACAGACAGACAGACAGACAGACAGACAGACAGACAGATAGTCGGTAACGGGAACGGGAACTTATATGACTACTTATATGAATTAAAGGAGATGCTCCCCACCAAGGACTGGGCGAAGCCGGGCCGGGTCAGCTAGTTCTTCATAAATTGCAGTAGTTAAGAATTGTGTTATTAGCCAAATAATTCATGTGCACACCAAAATCATATGCTGCTAAAAAAAAAAAAAAAAAAACACACACACACACAAATCTATGGACACCGGGCACAATAATATGTGTGAACAATTGGTGTTTGTCCATCAAGAATGATGATGACCATTTATTTCATCCAGTGGGGTTCACAGTTTGAAGCTGTGGTTTATAAGATGGATGAGGAGGGAGGAGGAGAAGGGAGGAGGAGGGAGGAGGAGGAGGGAGGAGGAGAGAGGAGGAGGGGGAGGAGGAGGGAGGAAGAGGGAGGAGGGGGAGGACATAGGAGGAGGAGGGAGGAGGAGGAGGGAGTAGGAGGAGAGAGGAGGAGAAGGGAGGAGGAAGGAAGAGGAGTGATTAGGAGGAGGGAGGAGGGCGTGGAGACAGGAGGAGGAAGAGGGAGGAGGAGGGAGGAGGAGGAAAGAGGAGGAGGAAGTAGGAGGAAGACGGAGGAGGAGGAGAAAGAGGGAAGAGGAGGATGGAGGAGGGAGAGGGAGGAGGGGGAGGGGAAGAGGAAGAGGGTAGGAGGTGGAGGAGGGGAGAGGAGGAGGAGGAGGAATATAACGCATATGCCTGTAGATTTAATAATGGCTGAAGTTGTTCCATGTCTTCTTAGAGTTGGCGACAG